>CM060481.1:28295391-28352891 GCA_030544235.1 Lepturacanthus savala
AATTCAATGTTTTGAACAGAATAAACTGATCTTAACCAGTATTTTGCCTATTAAACAGCTAATTAGTGTGTTTTTCTTCAACTTTCCAGTCAGTAACACTCGTTTTATTGCTGCTGTGATCGAGCGACACACTCACACTCCAGAGAGAAGGCGGCGGTACTGGGGCCGGTCGGGGACAGAGAGCGACCACGGTGAGAAAACTCCCGGTTTATATTTAGTTCTGAATCAGAGCGTGAAGCATCCTTGGGACCTATTCCAGCTTTTATTGTCCAGATAATTAGTCATGAGCTTTTCTCGCAGCATTCCGCCCCCTGGAGGTCAAACAGCCTCATGGAGGCGGTTCCTGCAACTGTCATGTTCTATTCTTACATAACTGTTTGTTCAGGCCAAATTTATTCTTGTGGAAAACAAATCTTGTACTTTACTACAGAAAAGTGACCTGATCTTTGCTCCGTTATCTCCAAACACAACCATGTGGGCACCAGCTCCTCCACAGACGCAGGAATTAACTCGTCAACAGGAGCCTCACTGAAAACACTAGTGCTGTCAGTCGATTTAAAGAAATAAATCGCATTTTAATGTCATATCTGCTGAAGGTCTCCTGATAAAGAATTAGAATTCTAGGATATTAATCAATTGAATACAGTAAGAAGAGTATTCAAAGTATAACACGCCTCTAAATGAGGCAAAATAAACAACAAGACGCCAACAGGCATATTTCTTTAGGCCTTTCCCACATCGGGTAAGTCAGGAGAGGCCAGGTGCATTATTCAGAAATGTGAAACAAATACAGCGATTCAGTTAAATAAATAAAATAAGGCTGTCTCAAATAGGCACTTAAGCTCAATATAGCAATTAAAAATGAATAATAGTCAATAGTAAAAGTATAACACGCATCTAAATGAGGCAAATGAAGAACAAGACGCCAACAGGCATATTGAAGAACAAGACGCCAACAGGCATATTGAAGAACAAGACGCCAACAGGCATATTGAAGAACAAGACGCCAACAGGCATATTGAAGAACAAGATGCCAACAGGCATATTGAAGAAAAAGACGCCAACAGGCATATTGAAGAACAAGATGCCAACAGGCATATTGAAGAACAAGATGCCAACAGGCATATTGAAGAACAAGACGCCAACAGGCATATTGAAGAACAAGAAAAATGAATAATAGAAGTATAACACGCCTCTAAATGAGGCAAAATGAAGAACAAGACGCCAACAGGCATATTTCTTTAGGCCTTTCACTGAGGCCACATCTGCTGCTGACACAGCAGGTAAGTCAGGAGAACATGACATAGTTTACCAGAGGTTAAAGGTCAGAGGAACAACACCTCAACCCCAAAAGAGGATCTGTGGTTTCAGTATCAACCTCTGAAATCAAAAACCCACAGGATCTAACTTGCCTCAACATGTTTGGTCAGGCTGGAGTTGCTGCGGTGGTCAGAGAACTCCTTGTTGTTGGTATTTATCATCCCGTCTCTGTTCTTTTTGTCAATAAAGTTGTCGAGTCTGTTCCATGTCTGTTATTGTTGGTAATTTGACGGCCGAGAAGACTACGGGTCCTTCAATGGGCCAAAATTCAAATGCGCCACCGTTGATACTCATAATAATTAATTAATCTAATCTAAGAGGGCACTTTAGGATGTGTTTTGGCTTGTAGATGGCACTTAAGCACAATTTTTGGCTCCTAGTGGGCAATTTAGCATGCTTTTCAGCTTCCTAGAGGGCACTTTAACATGCTTTTCAGCTTCTAAGAGGGCACTTTAGGATGCGTTTTGCCTCCTTGAGGGCACTTTAGCACATGTTTTGGCAGCTAGAGGGCACTTTAGGGTGTGTTTTGGTTCTTTGAGGGCACTTAAGCACAATATTTGGCTCCTTGAGGGCACTTTAACATGCTTTTAAGCTTTTAAGAGGGCACTTTAGGATGTGTTTTGGCTCTTTGAGGGCACTTAAGCACAATTTTTGGCGCCTAGTGGGCACTTTAACATGCTTTTTAGCTTCCTAGAGGGCACCTTAGCACCTGTTTTGCTCCTAGATGGCACTTAACCAGACTTTTTGGCTCTTAGATTGTACTTTTGCAGGGTTTGGCTGCCATGAGGGCACTTTAGCACCCGATTTGCTCCTATATGGCACTTAAGCAGACTTTTTTGGCTCTTAGATGGTACATTTGCAGGGTTTGGGCTGCCATGAGGGCACTTTAGCACATATTCTGGCTTCCTTTAAAACACCAAAGCAGACACAGGAATTGGCTACCACTAGGAGCCAAAAAAGAATCTCCCCGAAAACAAGAAGTGGAAGAGCAGCGTTAATAGAAGCCTTGTTTTAAATTATAAAACATAAAACCACAACAGAAAAACGTCGTATTTTCAGCGTTTTGAACCAGTCGTCTCTGGTGTGTGTGGCAGAGCTGCAGCTTTGCTCTTTTGATTCTATCGCAGCCTGTTTCCTCTCATCTGGATCAGCTGTAGAGTCGCTAATGTTGCTCTGGACGAACAGCTTCACCTCCTACATGATGGCAGCACTTGACTGGAAACCAGCGTCTCTGCTGCTCGTTGCATAACCAGCGATGACGGAGAGAACAGGGATTAACAGGAGACAAAGAGGAGAGTGGGCTAAAGTTAACAAAGACGTGAGGTAGAAAGAGAGAACGAGCTGATTCCTGTCATTGATCACGTCATTTAAATCAAAGTGGCTGATCCGGAACGTCGTCGTACAAGTGATATCTGCAAAATAAATGTTTTAGGTTCGCTGGAGCCAGAGAGAAAGACAGAGAGACATGTTGTAAAAACAAGAGGAGAGATGTAAAAGTGATGAAATAGGAGTGAAATGTAAGGACGAGGAGAGATAGCAGAGGAGATAAAGCAACTTCTGACACAAATGTCTGCTTTGGTGTGTTAAAGGAAGCCAGAATATGTGCTAAAGTGCCCTCATGGAGCCAAAACCTGCACAAGTACCATCTAAGAGCCAACAAGTCTGCTTAAGTGCCATCTAGGAGCAAAACAGGTGCTAAAGTGCCCTCAAGGAGGCAACACACATCCTAAAGTGCCCTCTTAGAAGCTAAGAAGCATGTTAAAATGCCATTTAGGAGCCAAAACGTGCTAAAGTGCCCTCTAGGAACCTGAAAAGCATGCTAAAGTGCCCACAAGGAGCCAAAAATGTGCTTAAGTGCCCTCAAGGAGCCAAAACACATCCTAAAGTGCCCTCTTAGAAGCTGAAAAGCATGTTAACGTGCCCTATAGGAATCACAATGTGCTAAAGTGCCCTCTAGGAAGCTATAAAGCATGTTAAAGTGCCCACGAGGAGACAAAACATGTGCTAAAGCGCCCTCTCAGAAGCTGAAAGCCATGCTAAAGTGCCCTCTAGGTGCCAAATGTGTGCTAAATTGCCCTATAGGAGCCAAAACATCTACTAAAGTGCCCTCTTAGGAGCTAAACAGCATGATAAAGTCGTATAGCCCATTACTTTACTTCTTGTCTTGTTCGTGTGAGGTTCATTTTTTTTTCTTCCTCTAAATCTAATCTTACATTTCTTTAAGTTCACTCCTTCATTTTCTTTTCCTCTGACCCACTAATCTCTTTTCTTTACTACAGTGTTTTCCTCCCACTGCGGATCCTAAACATGTTGGCTGTGTTTCTGCCTCCTGAGGCTGAACATATGTGTGAATGTGTAGAATCTGCTCATGAATATTCACGTTTTCTCCTCCTTAAATCGTATGAGAGAGTTGAAACATAAGGAGAAGTTTCCCTGTGGGAACGTTGACTTGTCCATGTTCCATGTAAAAAGCCTGATTCTGTGTTCAACGTCTGCGACTGGAGGGCGTCGCCGTAGCAACGACCAGCTGATTTACATGTGAATACATGTGAATGAGGCGTGATGCAAAAAAATATTTATTTAAAAATATGAGAGAGATCTGTAATTTATACCATTATTATTATTATTATTTTTTATTATTATTATTATTAGTTTAAAATGACAGCTCAAGGAAAACAAGAAAAAAATATGATAAATAGTTAAAAAATAAATAAATAATATAATAAATAATAAATATATAAAAAGACCTAATGATAAAACTAAAAAAAAAAAAAATTATCTTGAATTTGATCAAAGGATTTTTGATCAAAGTTGAAATATTTTCTTAAAATGAGTAAAAAATATAATATAAAATAAAAAATAAAAATACATTATGATTAAATGTATAAAAAAGTCTAAAATAAATTAAAAAATAATTTAAAATAATGATATTATTTAAAATAATCAAATAATCAGCAAAATCAAGATAATTCTATTCAAGGAAATTATGAAAAAAAGTTGGGGAAAAAAATAAATTACTAGACAAATTGTCCCAAATACAAGTTATTTTCTAAATTAGTGGTTGAGGTTTAATTTTTTGCAGTTTCGTCCTTTGTGATTTTGGGTTTTTACTAATAAAGTTGCCTTGAATTGACTCGACTAATCCCCGGCGTCCATGTTTTTTTCCCCCCGTCGTCTCCAGGCTACAGCACCATGAGTCCCCAGGAGGACAGCGAGAATCCGCCCGGCAACAACGACCCGCTGTCGGCGGGCGTCGACGTCGGTAACCACGACGACGACCTGGACCTGGACACGCCCCCTCAGACGGCCGCGCTGCTCAGCCACAAGTTCCACCCGTACCGGCACACGCACACGCACCACCACCCGCTGCACACGCACCACCTGCAGGCCGCCGTCACCGTGCACAGCGTGGACGCCGAGTGCTGATCCGCGGCTAGGCTAACGGCTAGGCTAGGCTAACGGATCGTTGGTTTATTTTTATTATTATTAAAGACTGTTTAAAAAAAAAAACACAAAAATCATTGGTGCTCGATGAGTCGGCACACGGCGGGAACTGTCGGGATGGACGGCCCCCGGAAACTCCAAGCTAGCTAGCTTAATATGGGTATTTAGCCTCATATTAGCTTAATATGGTTATTTAACCTCAAGCTATATAGCTTAATATGGTTATTTAGTCTTATATGAGCTTAATTCGGTTATTTATCCTCAAGCTATTTAGCTTATTGTGGGTGTTTAGCCTCAGATTAGCTTAATAAGGTGATTTAGCCTGAAGCTATTTAGCTTAATATGGTTATTTACCCTCAAGCTATATAGCTTATTGTGGGTGTTTAGCCTCAGATTAGCTTAATAAGGTTATTTACCCTCAAGCTGTTTAGCTTAACATGGTTATTTAGCCTCAAGCTACTTAGGTTAATATGGTTATTTGGCCTCAAGCTGTTTAGCTTAATATGCTAATTTAGCCTCAAGGTCTCATTTTGCCAGCAGCTCCTTCCATCTCAACCTTTTTATTTCCAAGTGGATAAAAAGGACCAGACTTGGGCCAGTAAAAAGTAACTGGATGTTGGTTTCCTGGAGGATTCGGGGCCTTCAAGGACTCAAAACGCTGTTTTGAGCCTGTTCATCGAGGAGAAAACACGACTGGAACCTCAAAAAACTCGAGGGAAGGACAAACTTCTTGATTCCCGCGAGCAAAAACTCATCGAACCTTTAACGGGTTGTTTTTTAGGAACAGAGCACTCCTCACGTTTGTGAAAACTGCTCTAATGAAGTTTTAAATCCTGTAATTCCATCAAAGACCTGGATCTAAAGTGGGATTCTATCATGGATTCTATTGCAACTTTCCTCCTTTTCCTTGGATTCTGTGGATTTTAGAGAAAGTTGCTGCTTCCACCTGAAGGAGCAGCTGCTGGAAACTTCACAGAAATCTCTGATTCGCCTGAATTCAGGAAGAAAAAGAAACACTATTAAGAGGAAAATCTTATTTTTCTACTATTTATTAAAGAGGTAGATTTGCAGGACAAACAGCTGCAGCTACTTGGTGATGATCAGACGCCTCCAAACGCATCAGAAGCTCAATCTCTGCTTTTATTTGAGTGATAATCGGATATTTTTCCTTTTTATTTTCTTTTACCAGAAGCATTTTGGTGACATTTAAGTTGAATGAGGGTTTAAAACACTGTTAAAATCATGTCATGAACATTAATAAATGGTTATAACATTAAACATAGGTTTAATTCAACCTATTTTATGTGCATTTAATTATATTTCTTTAAAAAAAACAAGTGTAAATCACAAGTTTTTGCACTTGACAAGTCAAAAATCACTGATTCCTTCATATAAATTATATTTTAAATCCATTATAATTGTTTTTACAGGAGCAAAATACATAAATTCAAACAGAAAAAACTCAAAACTTGACCTATTTCATGTGCATTTAATTGTTTCTTTAAAAAAATAAGTGTAAATCACACGTTTTTGCACTTGACAAGTCAAAAATCACTGATTCCTGCATATAAATTATATTTTAAATCCATTCTAATTCTTTTTACAGGTGTAAAATACATGAATTCGAACACAAAAACCATAAAAATCAACCTATTTCATGCACATTTAATTTAATTAATAATTAATAATATACCTGTGATAAACCTGATGTACAGAACTACTGTCAAGCTTAAAAAAAAACTATTGCAAAACACAAAAAAACTCAAAAATCAACTTATTTCATGTGCATTAAATTATATTTCTTTAAAAAAAACAAGTGTAAATCACAAGTTTTGCACTTGACAAGTCAAAAATCACTGATTCCTTCATATAAATTATATATTTAAATCCATTATAATTGTTTTTACAGCTGCAAAATACATAAATTCAAATACAAAAACCTCAAAACTTAACTTATTTCATGTGCATTTATTTATAATTCTTTAAAAAAACAAGTGTAAATCACGTTTTTGCATGTGACAAATCAAAAATCACTGTTTCCTGCATATAAATTATATTTTAAATCCATTATATTTGTCTTTACAGGTATAAAATACATAAATTCAAATACAAAAACCTCAAAAATCAACCTATTTCATGTGCATTTAATTATATTTCTTTTTAAAAAACAAGTGTAAATCACAAGTTTTTCCACTTGACAAGTCAAAAACGTGATTTTTAAATATAATTAAACACATAAAACAGGTTGAGTTTTGACTTTCTGTGTTTGAGTTTATATATTTTGCAGCTGTAATGGATTTAAAATCTAATTTATATGAAGGAGTCATGTGATCATGAGTTTATTGCACAAACTTCTTAAATAAATATAATTAAATGTAATTAAATGACAGATTATTTGTAACAAAAACATGTTAAACAATGGCTAAAACTTGCAATTTCCTTAATTAAATATAATTAGTTTGTATTTTTAAGTTTATACCAGTCAACTTTACATCAAAATTAACATAATTTACCTTAATAAATGTCATTAACCATTTATTAATGTCTAATTTCATGATTATAACAGTGTTATAAACCCTCATTCAAATAAATTGCAGTAATCAGGACGTTTCCCTGCAAAAAGGAGGCAGAAATCAGCCTTTTTGAAATAATCAGGACAGGAAATTAAAGCAGAATGTTGGTTTTTTTTCCCCCATTTTGCTGGATTTTGTGTAAAATGAGTTTAATTTCCATTGATGCTGTTGTTGAGATGCTGCTGTTGTACAGATGTTCCAGCATCTGTCGGCTCCTAAACCACTCAAATATCTTTTATACCCGACGAGTGTGTGTGAATGAAAATGAATGTGTGTATAAATGTGTGTGTGAATGATTCTCCGCCTTTTTTTTTCAAGATAGTATTAGAGAATATAGTTGAAATTCTTATTGATCGAGAAAATCCACTTATTTTTTATTCTGATGAAGTTTTACTGTGGCGTCCGTTTTATTTCTGGGTGCAAAAAACAAGAGATTCATTATAAAGTGTAAATAGAGAATCACAAGCTATTAATGTCCTGTACGCTCCTTTTTTTTATGGAATCGTCTGTTCATGGCGTCTCGTTATATTTTTTTTTGATGCCTTGGATGTTAATTTTTATTTTTAGTGTATTTTTCTTTAGGTCCATATTGGATGGAAGTCAGTACTTTGGAAAAAAAATAATTAATACACTTTTTTATGTTTGAGAAACTTCTAGTTTTTAAAGGTTTTACTGTGTCAAAGAAAGCTTATCTCCGTAAAACTAATTCTAGATCACAAAAAAACTACAAAAAAACCAACGGTACTTCATCTTTTCACTGAGTAATGACCAAAAATATCAGCAGTGGAGTAGATTCTATGATCTAAGACTGAAAATCGCATTAATTTGCAGTTACTGTAGTGGAATATTCACACTTTCACATTCATACGTTTGCTTTTTTGAGTCACTGGATGTGTTTAATGAGTGAAATATTCCAGTTTATCATCATTATTACTCTAATAAGTCATTTACAGGTAGAATTTAGTCTGTTTTAACCACATTTCTTAATATTTCCTGCAGGTTTTTAGCTCATGGTACCTGTTCTCACCTCAGTTTCACATCAAATCGACTTCTTGTAGCATTTCAGGGTAAAATCTTTAGATATGGATGAATTCCTGCGTTTATTTTTTATTTTTCTGGAGAGTTTTTTTAACAGTATTTACCAGCTGTTGTAAATGAGTATATGTGTGTATACAGAACACTCTGAATCACATGAATTAATGTACTGAAGGATCATGTGTACATCTCCCCCTCATGTATCATATAAAGTTATCAAATTGAGATTTATTGCAATGTGAATGTGATAAAGTCCATTTTACACTCAAATTGTCTGGTTTTTTAACCCTAAAACGTCCAGATCCAGGTTCATATAGAGTTTTATTCATTAATCCCAGTATTAAACCTCAGCTCCAACAATAAATAAAGTGTTTCATCTGCAGTAAAACCCAATGTTACTGTTCCAGCATCAATATATATCATCAATATCCACATCATCAATACAATAAGACAATAGTTTAATAGAATATCAGTAGTAGAGACTATTTACATATTTAATTAGTGTCATTATTTAATTGGCTCCTTTATAATCTGCTGTATTAGTGTGTGTTAGTGTGTGTTAGTGTGTGTTAGTGTGTATTAGTGTGTGTTAGTGTGTGTTAGTGTGTGTTAGTGTGTGTTAGTGTGTATTAGTGTGTGTTAGTGTGTGTTAGTGTGTGTTAGTGTGTGTTAGTGTGTGTGTTAGTGTGTGTTAGTGTGTATTAGTGTGTGTTAGTGTGTATTAGTGTGTGTTAGTGTGTGTTAGTGTGTTAGTGTGTGTTAGTGTGTATTAGTTTGTGTGTTAGTGTGTGTTAGTGTGTATTAGTGTGTGTTAGTGTGTGTTAGTGTGTGTTAGTGTGTTAGTGTGTATTAGTGTGTATTAGTGTGTGTTAGTGTGTGTTAGTGTGTTAGTGTGTGTTAGTGTGTATTAGTTTGTGTATTAGTGTGTGTATTAGTGTGTGTTAGTGTGTGTTAGTGTGTATTAGTGTGTATTAGTGTGTGTTAGTGTGTGTTAGTGTGTTAGTGTGTGTTAGTGTGTATTAGTTTGTGTATTAGTGTGTGTTAGTGTGTATTAGTGTGTGTTAGTGTGTGTTAGTGTGTTAGTGTGTGTTAGTGTGTATTAGTTTGTGTGTTAGTGTGTGTTAGTGTGTATTAGTGTGTGTTAGTGTGTGTTAGTGTGTTAGTGTGTGTTAGTGTGTATTAGTTTGTGTGTTAGTGTGTGTTAGTGTGTGTTAATGTGTATTAGTTTGTGTGTTAGTGTGTGTTAGTGTGTGTTAGTGTGTGTATCAGTGTGTATCAGTGTGTGTTAGTGTGTGTTATTGTGTGTGTTAGTGTGTATTAGTGTGTGTGTTAGACTAATACACACACTAATACTATTAATGTATTAGTGTGTGTGTGTTAGTGTTTATTGGTGTGTGTATTAGTGTGTGTATTAGTGTGTGTTAGTGTATTAGTGTGTGTGTTAGTGTATTAGTGTGTGTGTTAGTGTGTGTTAGTGTATTAGTGTGTGTTAGTGTGTTAGTGTGTATTAGTGTGTGTTAGACTAATACACACACTAATACACACTAATACTATTAGTGTATTAGTGTGTGTGTGTTAGTGTTTATTGGTGTGTGTTAGTGTGTGTTAGTGTGTGTATTAGTGTGTGTATTAGTGTGTGTATTAGTGTGTGTTAGTGTATTAGTGTGTGTGTTAGTGTGTGTTAGTGTGTGTTAGTGTGTGTGTTAGTGTGTGTTAGTGTGTGTGTTAGTGTATTAGTGTGTGTGTTAGTGTATTAGTGTGTGTTAGTGTATTAGTGTGTGTTAGTGTGTGTGTTAGTGTGTGTTAGTGTGTGTGTTAGTGTGTATTAGTGTGTGTGTTAGTGTATTAGTGTGTGTGTTAGTGTATTAGTGTGTGTTAGTGTATTAGTGTGTGTTAGTGTATTAGTGTGTGTGTTAGTGTATTAGTGTGTGTTAGTGTATTAGTGTGTGTGTTAGTGTATTATTGTGTGTTAGTGTGTGTGTTAGTGTGTATAGATATAAATATCTATACCTTTCATTATAGTCAAAATGAATTACAGATATCTGTAATTATCATTATTAAGAGTATTAATTATATTATTAAGATATATTTAATGAGATGTAAAGAGTATTAATTATATTATTAAGATATATTTAATGAGATGTAAAGAGTATTAATTATATTAAGATGTATTTAATGAGATGTAAAGAGTATTAATTATATTAAGATCTATTTAATGAGATGTAAAGAGTATTAATTATATTAAGATATATTTAATGATATGTAAAGAGTATTAATTATATTAAGATCTATTTAATGATATGTAAAGAGTATTAATTATATTAAGATGTATTTAATGAGATGTAAAGAGTATTAATTATATTAAGATATATTTAATGATATGTAAAGAGTATTAATTATATTAAGATATATTTAATGAGATATATGAAGGTTTGAATGATGTTTCAGTGACGTCATTGAATGAAAGATGCAAATATTCAAACTGTAATCACGACTAATCAAATCAAATTTGACTGAAATGATTGATATAAAGATGGCGGCTGCAGCAGCAGAAATGGCTCCACATTGATGCAGCCAGTGAAAGTAGAGGGTCTCCTCCTCCTCCTCCTGTTACTGGTCATCATCATCGGCTGAAGGACAGAAGCAGCTGTCTCCTCCGTGTGTCACTCACTCTCTTTGACTCGGACAGATTCCGTCTGATTTCAGGCAGCTCGTCTCCATCTTCCTCCCCGAGCCGTTTCCTGCTCCCTGCCAGGGAAACTCTGAGAATGTAGAGCACGGAGCCGGTGTCCAACAGCCTCGGGTCATTTCAGTCTCCTCGATGCAACGAGTACAGCAGACGAGCACACACACTAATACACACACTAACACACACACTAATACACACACTAATACACACACACACACACACACACACACCAGCAGCACATTCTGACTTATTACCCCCCGTTCTAATCCAGATGTTTCCTAGTGGCAGAATGGCTGTGTGTGTGTGTGTGTTGGTGTGTGTGTGTTAGTGTGTGTGTTAGTGTGTTGGTGTGTTGGTGTGTGTATGTGTGTGTGTTGGTGTGTGTATTAATGTGTGTGTGTGTGTGTATTAGTGTGTGTGTGTGTGTGTATTAGTGTGTGTGTATTAGTGTGTCTGTTAGTGTGTATTAGTATGTGTGTGTGTGTTAGTGTGTATTAGTGTGTGTGTGTGTGTTAGTGTGTATTAGTGTGTGTGTGTGTGTATTAGTGTGTATTAGTGTGTGTGTGTGTGTGTATTAGTGTGTATATTAGTGTGTATTAGTGTGTGTGTGTTGGTGTGTGTATTAGTGTGTATTAGTGTGTGTGTGTGTGTATTAGTGTGTGTGTGTATTAGTGTGTATTAGTGTGTGTGTGTATTAGTGTGTATATTAGTGTGTATTAGTGTGTGTGTTGGTGTGTTAGTGTGTGTTAGTGTGTATTATTGTGTGTGTATTAGTGTGCTAGTGTGTATTATTGTGTGTGTATTAGTGTGTGTGTTAGTGTGTATTAGTGTGTGTTAGTGTGTATTAGTGTGTGTGTTAGTGTGTGTTAGTGTGTATTAGTGTGTGTGTTAGTGTGTTAGTGTATTAGTGTGTGTGTTAGTGTGTGTTAGTGTGTATTAGTGTGTGTGTTAGTGTGTATTAGTGTGTGTGTTAGTGTGTTAGTGTATTAGTGTGTGTGTTAGTGTGTGTTAGTGTGTATTAGTGTGTGTGTTAGTGTGTATTAGTGTGTGTGTTAGTGTGTTAGTGTATTAGTGTGTGTGTTAGTGTTTGTAGTGTGTGTATTAGTGTGTTAGTGTGTGTTGAAATTAATTAAATTTCAAGTTAAACTATCTTGTTTATATCTTGTTTATATCTTGTTTATATCTTGTTTATATCTTGTTTATATCTTGTTTCGTTACTATTAGTCTACATATAATTAAATAATATTCCATTTGCTGTCTCCTAACTTCCTGGCTGCATTCAAGTATTTCCCTGACGCACCAGCAGGTCATTTTGCTGATGACCACAGTAATTAGGACATGAACTGGGCAGGGAACTGTCCAGCATATTGTGCCCAGGGGGTCGGGTCAGCTGTTTTTAGTGAAGTCACATAACCTTTAATCACTTCTCTGCTGTAATAGGAAGGAGCCGCGCCAGCAAACTGCATCAGAGAGGAAGCCTCAGGAGCAGCTCCGCACTGACATGGACTAATAGACGTAATCTAATCTGTCAATGAATTCACATGCATTTTGATTATTTTTGAAAGAAAAGCACTATTTTTCCCAATGAAGACAACTTTAAACTAATCAGAAATACACTCTATATATTACTAATGTGGTAAATGACTATTCTAGCTGCAAATGTCTGGTTTTTATATTTACATAGGTGCATAGATAGAGGCCATTTCCAGCAACTATCACTCCAGTGTCTAATGGAACAATGTGTTTGCACATTAGTTTGACTAGTGGAAACAAGCTATAGGGATATCTCTGATTATAACTAGTGGAAACAAGCTATAGGGATATCTCTGATTATGACTAGTGGAAACAAGCTATAGGGATATCTCTAATTATAACTAGTGGAAACAAGCTATAGGGATATCTGTAATTATAACTAGTGGAAACAAGCTATAGGGATATCTGTAATTATAACTAGTGAAAACAAGCTATAGGGATATCTCTAATTATGACTAATGGAAACAAGCTATAGGGATATCTCTAATTATGACTAATGGAAACAAGCTATAGGGATATCTCTGATTATGACTAATGGAAACAAGCTATAGGGATATCTCTGATTATAACTAGTGGAAACAAGCTATAGGGATATCTCTGATTATGACTAGTGGTAACAAGCTATAGGGATATCTCTGATTATAACTAGTGGAAACAAGCTATAGGGATATCTCTAATTGTGACTAATGGAAACAAGCTATAGGGATATCTCTGATTATGACTAGTGGAAACAACCTATCTCTAATTATGACTCTAATTATGAATCTCTAAATATCTCTAATTATGAGTAGTGGAAACAAGCTATAGGGATATCTCTAATTATGACTAGTGTAAACAAGCTATAGGGATATCTCTAATTATGACTAGTGGAAACAAGCTATAGGGATATCTGTAATTATGACTAGTGGAAACAAGCTATAGGGATATCTGTAATTATGACTGGTGGAAACAAGCTATAGGGATATCTGTAATTATGACTAGTGGAAACAAGCTATAGGGATATCTGTAATTATGACTAGTGGAAACAAGCTATAGGGATATCTGTAATTATGACTAGTGGAAACAAGCTATAGGGATATCTCTAATTATGACTAGTGGAAACAAGCTATAGGGATATCTGTAATTATGACTAGTGGAAACAAGCTATAGGGATATCTCTAATTATAACTAGTGGAAACAAGCTATAGGGATATCTCTGATTATGACTAGTGGTAACAAGCTATAGGGATATCTCTAATTATGACTAATGGAAACAAGCTATAGGGATATCTCTAATTATGACTAGTGGAAACAAGCTATAGGGATATCTCTAATTATGACTAGTGGAAACAAGCTATAGGGATATCTGTAATTATGACTAGTGGAAACAAGCTATAGGGATGTCTCTAATTATAACTAGTGGAAACAAGCTATAGGGATATCTCTAATTATGACTAGTGGAAACAAGCTATAGGGATATCTGTAATTATGACTAGTGGAAACAAGCTATAGGGATATCTGTAATTATGACTAGTGGAAACAAGCTATAGGGATATCTCTAATTATAACTAGTGGAAACAAGCTATAGGGATATCTCTAATTATGACTAATGGAAACAAGCTATAGGGATATATCTAATTATGACTAGTGGAAACAAGCTATAGGGATATATCTAATTATGACTAGTGGAAACAAGCTATCTCTAATTATGACTAGTGGAAACAAGCTATAGGGATATCTCTGATTATGACTAGTGGAAACAAGCTATAGGGATATCTCTAATTATGACTAGTGGAAACAAGCTATAGGGATATTTTTAATTGTGACTAGTGGAAACAAGCTATAGGGATATCTCTAATTATGACTAGTGGGAACAAGCTATAGGGATATCTCTAATTATGAGTAGTGGAAACAAGCTATAGGGATATCTGTAATTATGACTAGTGGAAACAAGCTATAGGGATATCTGTAGTTATGACTAGTGGGAACAACAACTCCCACATCATTTGACTGCCATAAAAGTTTAGTTCCAAAAATACCCACATTGGTGTGGGTGGAAAATGATCAACAAAATCAACACTGTTCCAGAGTTATGTGGCCCTGAAGTGCAATTAACTAAAGTGCTTCCAATTTGTCATGTTTTTGTTTGGGGTTTTTTTTGTCCATCATACATTGGACTGTACTGATGTGATTTTGTTGTTTTGTTATGTTTTTTTCAATTTAGGCTTTAGTCGACTTCAACACAGCTATTTTTGAAAAACTTTTCTGGCTGCCTGCCATGGAATTATGAGCGATGGCTCCCATGAAAGCAACAAAATCAACTATGTGCCTTCTTGGAAGCTAAAGTACACTCCAGGAGCCAAAATGCATGCTAAAATGCCCTCTTGAAAGCCAGAACATGTGCTAAAGTGTGCTCTAGGAGCCAAAACATGTACTTTAGTGCACCATAGGAGCCTAAATGAATGCTAAAGTGCCCTCTTGAAAGCCAAATGGTGTGCTAAAGTGCACTTTAGGAGCTAAAACATGTTCTAAAGTGCCCCTTGGAGCCAAAACATGTGCCGAGGTGCACTCTAGGAGCTGAAATGCATGCTAAAATGCCCTCTTTGAAGCAAAAATGCATGCTTAAGTGCCCTCTTGGAAGCCAAAAGGCATGTTCAGTGCACTCTAGGAGCCAAAAACTGCCTTCCTGAAACCCAAAATGTGTCCTGAAGTGCCCTCTAGCAGCCAAAATGTGTCCTAAAATGCCCTCTTGACACCAAATCGCAGGTAAATTGCCCTAAAGGAGCCAAAATGTATGCTAAAGTGCCCTATTAGGAGCCAAAATGCATGCTAAAATGCCCTCTAGGTGCCAAAATGTATATTAAAGTGCCCTCTAGGTGCTTTTAGGTGTTTTTTTATGATTTTCCGCTGTGATTTTCACCATAATTCTGACATCTCAGACAGGATTTCAGAGGCAGATCTCCCAGTAATCACTGGCTCACGTGTTCACTCATCAACTCCCACACTGGATGAACCACTCTGCCGTTGAGTAAGTCGGGTTCATCCTCTCCTCCTCTTCCCTCCCGTCCTCTCGCCCACTGAACTCATCCCAGGTGTCGGCTCTACTCTTTACCGCCCACGTCCTCACACTCTCAGTCCCAGCAAGCAGCGGCGAGCGTTTTTTTTTTTTTTTTTCCCACTTTCTTCTTCTCCTCTCCATACTCCCACCTACTCCAAACAGGGCTGTGAATCACTGGCTGACACTGAAGCACCGACAGGGCTGTAGTGGTTTAGAAGGAGAGGGGACTAACATCTATGTCTTAGTTTGTGAAGCTGCTGTTGGTGAAACGCTTTGTAAGAATCAGAGTTTGTGCAGCCTGACAGAAATGATTATGCACTAGGAATTTAACATATTTGCATATTTGAATTGTCCCTGTAGGAGACTAATGGTGAATATCTTAGCATTTACTTAAAAGTTTGGACCCACCTTCTCATTCAATGTGTTTTCTTTTATTTCCATTGTAGATTCTCACTGAAGGTATCAAAACTATGAATGAACACAGAAATTTTGGAACGAAAATGTGCCAAAAGTCATGATAAAGTACACTCCAGGAGCCAAAATGAATGCTAAAGTGCCCTCTTGGAAGCCAAAAGCCATGTTAAGTGCGCTCTAGGAGCCAAAATGCATGCTAAAGTGCCCTCTTGAAACCCCAAATGTGCCCTTTAGCAGTCAAAATGTGTCCTCTTGACACCAATACGCATGTAAAGTGTCCTATTGGGAGCAATAAAGCATGCTAAAGTGCCCCCTAGGAGCCAGAACACGTGCTAAAGTGCCCTCTAGGCACCAAATACCCTGCTAAGTGACATCTTGGAAGCAAAAATACATGCTAAAATGCCCTTTTGAAAGCTAGTGGCTAGCAAAATGCATGCTAAAGTGCCCTCTTGACACCAATACGCATGTAAAGTGTCCTATTGGGAGCAATAAAGAATGCTAAAGTGCCCCCTAGGAACCAAAACACATGCTAAAGTTCCCTCTAGGCACCAAATACCCTGCTAAGTGCCGTCTTGGAAGCCAAAATAAATGCTAAAGTGCCCTCTTGAGAGCCAAATGGTGTGCTAAAGTGCACTTTAGGAGCTAAAACATGTCCTAAAGTGCCGCTCGGAGCCAAAACATCTGCTGAAGTGCGCAAAAATGTGTGCTTAAGTAGCCTCTAGGAGCTAAAGTGCCCTCTTGAAACCCCAAATGTGTCCTAAAGTGCCCTTTAGCAGTCATAAAACACCATAAACATGTGTTCAATCATAGTTTTGATGCCTTTGGTGAGAATCTGCAATGAAAATAAAGAAAACACATTACCTTAAAGAGCATTGTTTTAAATATTGGGCTTAAACCTGCAAGACAAGTTGCAAAAGGAGAGAGAAGATTATTGAAGTAAGGTAGAAGAGTATTTACTGTTTATTGTATGGATTTTCACCCCTGGTATGTGTGTATGTGTGTGTGGTGTATCTCTAAGTGTAATTTGCTGCTGGTGTGTGTGTGTGTGTGTGTGCACCAGTGGGACTGAGAAAAAGAAAAATTAATTGTTCTCTGATGAAAATGGTTGTTTAGCATTTAGCGGAGTGAGTCATGCGTCCTGTCCCAGTGACAGCCGCGTCCTCGTTGTCTTTCAGAGAATCGCTGCTGCTCAATGATTCATGTCCCCGATCTGTCAGCAGACACTCAGAACTGTGTGAGCTGTGAGATTTGGTGGAATTTTAACAGCGTCGAGTGGAACCGACTTGGCAGAAATGGAATATATATTCATATATTCAATATTCATAGGTATGTTTTAATTACTATGACTTACAGTTCGACCAAAAGTGCAGCCTGGCACGATGCACCGCCATGTTTCTGCAGAATAAACCAGTAGCGTGCACAATTGTTGCGTGCTAAAGTGCCCTCTTGGAAACCATGCAAACCAAACATGTTATCTTGGAATGAAAATGTACCTTCTTGGAAGCCAAAAGTCAGGAGCTCCAGGAGCCAAAATGCATGCTAAAATGCCCTCTTGAAAGCAAGAACATGTGCTAAAGTGTGCTCTAGCAGCCAAAACATGTTCCTAAATGCACTGTAGGAGCCAAAATGAATGCTAAAGTGCCCTTTTGGAAGCCAAATGGTGTGCTAAAGTGCACTTTAGAAGCTAAAACATCTGCTGAAGTGCGCAAAAATGTGCGCAAAAATGTGTGCTTAAGTACCCTCTTAAGTGCACTCTAAGAGCTAAAGTGCCCTCTTGAAACCCAAAATGTGTCCTAAAGTGCCCTTTAGCAGTGAAAATGTGTCCTAAAGTGCCCTTTTGACACCAATTCGCATGTAAAGTGCCCTATTGGAAGCAATAAAGCATGCTAAAGTGCTCCCTAGGAGCCAAAACACGTGCTAAAGTGCCCTCTAGGCACCAAATACCCTGCAAAGTGCCGTCTTGGAAGCCAAAATACATGCTAAAATGCCGCCTTGAGAGCCAAAACATGTTCTTAAATGCACTGTCGGGGCCAAAATGAATGCTAAAGTGCCCTCTTGGAAGCTAAATGGTGTGCTAAAGTGCACTTTAGGAGCCAAAACATGTGCTGAAGTGCCCCCCTGAGCCAAAACGTGCTGAAGTGCCCTCTTTGAAGCAAAAATGTGCTTAAGTACCCTCTTAAGTGCCCTTTAGCAGTCAAAATGTGTCCTAAAGTGCCCTCTTGACACCAATACATATGTAAAGTGCCCTATTGGGAGCAATAAAGCATGCTAAAGTGCCCCCTGGGAGCCAAAACACATGCTAAAGTGCCCTCTAGTAGCCTAAATGTGTGCTAAAGTTCCCTCTAGGCACCAAATACCCTGCTAAGTGCCATCTTGGAAGCCAAAATACATGCTAAAATGCCGCCTTGAGAGCCAAAACATGTTCTTAAATGCACTGTCGGAGCAAAATTAATGCTAAAGTGCCCTCTTGGAAGCTAAATGGTGTGCTAAAGTGCACTTTAGGAGCTAAAACATGTCCTAAAGTGCCCCTTGGAGCCAAAACATGTGCTAAAGTGCCCTCTTGAAACCACAAAATGTGTCCTAAAGTGTCCTCTTGACACAAATACGCATGTAAAGTGCCCTATTGGGAGCAATAAAGCATGTTAAAGTGCCCTCTAGTAGCCAAAACGTGTGCTAAAGTTCCCTCTAGGCACCAAATACCCTGCTAAGTGCTGTCTTAGAAGCCAAAATACATGCTAAAATGCCCTCTTGAGAGCCAAAACATGTTCCTAAATGCACTGTCGGAGCCAAAATGAATGCTAAAGTGCCCTCTTGGAAGCTAAATGGTGTGCTAAAGTGCACTTTAGGAGCTAAAACATGTCCTAAAGTGCCCTTTGGAGCCAAAACATGTGCTGAAGTGCGCTCTTTGAAGCAAAAATGTGCTTAAGTACCCTCTTAAGTGCCCTTTAGCAGTCAAAATGTGTCCTAAAGTGTCCTCTTGACACCAATACATATGTAAAGTGCCCTATTGGGAGCAATAAAGCATGCTAAAGTGCCCCCTAGTAGCCTAAATGTGTGCTAAAGTGCCCTCTAGGCACCAAATACCCTGCTAAGAGCTGTCTTGGAAGCCAAAATGCATCCTAAACTGCCCTTTTCACTCTATGTGCCTTTTATTTTCTTTTTGCCTCTGCCCGTCAAAACGTCTGTGCACGCCGCTGGTTTTGCATATTGGAATTCACGCGGCCTGTCACACCTTCTGATTTCCTGCAGGATGTGAGAATGGAGACTTGGATGTGAATTGTAAGTGATAAGGACGCGGCAGCCTGAACAGAAGAAAACCAGGAGACTGAGATTCAGCTGAAGTCCCAAAACGGTCCATTATCACTGCAACTCAGTTCATTTCTCCCAGCTACACACATTATTACACACTAAAATAGATGAAATAGTCAATTAAAACCTTGTTGAATTCTATTATCCAGTGTATGATTTATTTTCAGGCCAGTTCAGACTTTGGGGTAGGTGTGGGACATTTTATTTTATTCTGGTACCTGTCAGGATTATAAAATATGCGAATATATATATGCGATTTTGAGTTTTCAGCTACTTTTGTCACAAAATCAAGTCGAGATGTCTTCAAAATCTTAAAAATAGCCATTCTATTGAATTCCTTGGGCTGAAATTGTGTAGTCTTTGCCTTTTTTCAGCCGTGGAGTGGACTCTGGCTTTTTATTCTTTTAATCAACGCGTTCATCGAGACAAACAGGCCGTTTTACAGTAGGTGTGTTTTCAGCTCTGCGAGAACATTTTCACCCACTGCCGACTGTGATTGTCTGGACGCTGATCTGCCAAGAAACGCTGCTCACAGATGGCGAGAGAGAGAGAACACGGAGGTCTGGACGATTCCAGCGTCTCTCTTACAGCAGAATCACGCTCTAAATATTTCTTAAGTGGGTTGACGTGTGCTCGCTGACATGTTTTGTGGGCCTGCATGAGTGTGAATTCATCCTATGGGTGTGAGTATGCAGTGTGTGTGTGTGTGTGTGTGTGTCTCATGTAGCCTAAAGCTACTCGGGCATTGTGAGGACTGTTCCTCTTGTGTTTGCCAGGAGCAGCTTTCCACCCACTGTGGGCTTGTGGACAGGAATATTCCATAAAAAATGACATTAACAGGTGAAAATATCTTATTTTTGGTGCAATCAGAAAAACCAAATTGACCCAAATCAGGAAAAAATGTCACTTAAGCTTCCAAATGTCTCAATTTATCAATTAATTTAGTTAAAAATGGATTGGAATAGTGTAAAATGCAAAAATCGAGTAGATAATTTATAATTATATGTTTTTCTTTCCTGATTTGTCTGGTTTTAAGAAAACGAGACAAATATTTTCTTTAAACAAAGATGAAATTGACGAAAATCAAGAAATAAAACATAAAATAAGCTCAGATAATTCTAATTGTACCAAAAACAAGAAACTGTCTTTATTTTATTCAATTTATTATTGAATAAAGCTCAAAAATAGCTCGATTTATCCATAAACTGCTGATTTTTATGTTCATTTTGTTTAAAAGAGGCAGGAATATTGTGCAAAAGGATAAATATCAACAGATGAAATGATCTTTTTGGTTCAATTAGTTTAATATTGAGTAGAATTGTTTCTGTTTTTAATGGTTGTCTTGTTTTCTTAGAATTATCTTATTCCACTGGCAGATAATTTAACTTATTTCAAGTGTTTTTCACCTGTTAAGATTTAATTTCAAGCATGTGTTGTTTCTCTGTGGATTGAGTATTTAGAAATAAGGGATATTACCGTATTTTCTGGACTATAAAGCCATAAAATGCATAATAAAGAAGGAAAAAAACATATATAAGTCGCATTTTTGGGGGAAATTTATTTGATAAAATCCAACACCAAGAACAGAGAGATTTAAAATTTAAATGAGGAACAATTTAAAATAAAACAGGCTGAACGGTGCTGACGTTACATGACACCACTGAGAACATGTCTGGTATGTTAACACAACATATTAAGAGTTATTCCCATAACTACAGCATCAATAACACGCTAAGAAGTTCACCAAAACCATCCGTGTCACTAAAACCCAATGAAATCTTCATCCTCGGTGTCACTTTTCATCAACTCCTCTAACTCCGGAGGTAGAAGATGCGGCGCTTCCTCTTCTACGTCGATGACGTCATGTTTTACTGCTATGATTTTCTGTTCGCTGCCGTTTTTGTTCAGTTCTTCTCAGTTGTTGTTAAAAGTTACCGCCAATGTTGAAGTTATCAACACAAGCCTAGAGCGCCCTCTGGTGGTGGAGTGTGAAATGATATAAAAACGCACCCCCGCTAAACTATGAAAAATACGCGACTTATAGTCCGGAAAATACGGTATTTATTTAACACCTTCTTATAATCCAAAAGCAATTAAAATGTCAATAATTCCATCATGTCCAGTCATCTTCTACTTTTGAAATAAAGTCTAAAAACTTAATCCAAAGGTTTAGAATAAACTAGAAAACATTGTTGTCTTGTATTTATTGAATAACCCAAACCAACAAGGTTTAAAATCATCTCTAAATACTAATGTTTTCATTGAGAATGTAACCATAGTGCTAGTGCCAGATATCACCACCAGGGGGCCCCAAACAACGGTGCCTGTTTGAAGGTCAATTCACCACAAAGTTCAAAGTGATCCAGAAACCAGGATTTCTTCCACATCATTGCAGAAATTGGACCATCTCTCCATGGTACTATTTCTAATAATCGCTGAAAATTTGACGTAAATCTGGCCTAAACTTTTTGAGCTATTGCAAACAAACCGACAGACGGTAAAATAAAATAGAAATCGGTATATTAACCTGCAGAGCTTATGCTCAAAATTCCATTTTTGCATCTTGTTGGACTATTGTCTTTGTTTTAGTTTACCTGCAACTGAGAAAATCCAATAACTGACAGGTTCATCTGTTGTATCTATACACACTGTACCTTTAAGCAGCTGCATATATATATATATATATATATATATATATATATATATATATATATATATATATATATATATATATATATATATATATATAGGCTATATTGAAATTAGCGGAATACACAGCAATACAATTAGCAATAGCAATAAAATACACTTGGGTTAACCAGTAATCCATTTTGTTGCAATCCTCAACTCCGCCACTAGATGGTGCCATTAACTACACACTGTACCTTTAAGCAGCTGCATATATGAGGTATATTGAAATTAACAGAAATATAATACGTTTAAATATATGATTTGATGAATGAAAGTAAAGAAATGTTAATTTGACCTCCTAAAATAGTATTTTCTTAGTATTAGGACACAGAACAATATACACAGCAATACAATTAACCTGCTCTTTCTCTCCATTTATCACTGGTGACTTAGAGATATTCTCTCATAAAAGTCTCAGTTTCTCTTTGACCAGTAAAAAAAAATGTGTTAATTAGGCTACAGAATAAAAAAATTATGCACAGACGGCACTTTTTAGAGATCTCAAATTTAACATGTGGCTTTTTCCTGGCTATTATCTAGAGACATAGATGTTTTAATTATCAAAATATGTTTATTAATTGGTTTATTAATTAATTTCTATAGACTTGGGTTAACCAGTAATCCATTTTGTTGCAATCCTCAACTCTGCCACTAGATGGTGCCATAAACTACACACTGTACCTTTAAGCATTTAAGCAGCTGCATTTATATATATATATATATATATATATATATATATATATATATATATATATATATATATATATATATATATATATATATATACTACATTGACATTAATGCAACAATACAATAAACAGAAATAAAATTTATTTCATTAGTAGTTTATATTTTATTTATTAGTTTATATATATAATATTAAAATTATTCCATTTTGTTGCAATCCTCAACTCTGCCACTAGATGGTGCCACAAACTACACACTGTACCTTTAAGCATTTAAGCAGCTGCACATATATATATATATATATAGAGAGAGAGAGAGAGAGAGAGAGAGAGAGAGAGAGAGAGAGAGAGAGAGAGAGAGAGAGAGAGAGAGAGAGAGAGAGAGAGAGAGAGAGAGAGAGAGAGAGAGAGAGAGAGAGAGAGAGAGAGAGAGAGAGATTAACAGAATACAACAAAATATCAAAAGTTTATATATATAATAAAATGGAAATTATTCCATTTTGTTGCAATCCCCAACTCTGCCACTAGATGGTGCCATAAACTACACACTGTACCTTTAAGCATTTAAGCAGCTGCATATATATATATATTATATATATAGATAGATAGATAGAGAGAGAGGGAGGGAGATTGATTAACAGAATGCAACAATGCAATTAACAGAAATAAAATATCAAAAAGTTTATATATATAATATAAAAAAATATATATAAATAAATTAAAATGCATTTCAGGGGAAAGAAATATTAATTTGACTACTACAATCAATAGTCTTCTCTTTCATTTACTTATTTTATTCAGGATGTTTTTTCTTACTCTCTTTCACTAACTCACCTCCCACCTGCTCTCTCTCTCTCTCTCTCTCTTTCTCTCTCTCTCTCTCTCTCTCTCTCTCTCTCTCTCTTCTCTCTCTCTTTCCTCTCTCTCTCTCTCTCTCTCTCTCCTCTCTCTCTCTCTCTCTCTCTCTCTCTCTCTCTCTTCCCTCACTTTTCTCTCAGCAACCCAAAATGGCGGCAGCCTCATCCATCCAGCCGCCGAGCGTTCACTCTTCTCTCGCCCGGGAGAGCGCACTTTCCCCGGAGATGGACAGCCCCGAGAACCGGCAGCCGGAGGATGAGGAGGCGGCGGCGGCTGCTGCCGCTGCGGCGGCGGCGGCGCAGCCCTCGGAGCCGGGGATTAGTCTCCGCGACCTGCCGGACCTGGAGCCGGAGGAGCTGGAGAGGAGGCTGGCCAAAACTCGCCAGGAGCTGAGCAACAGGAGGAAAATCCTCATCAAGAACCTGCCGCCGGACACCACGAACCAGGTACAACTGACGCAAAGTAGTGCGCGGAGTACTACCAGAGTTTTTGCACGGACCTTTGCACTTTCTTTCTTTGAAGAGAGAGGAGTGTCTCTTTAAATACCTGTTTTCAAAAGTTTTTCATCCATGCATCTTTTGCAAGATGCAACAAATCACATCCAGACCAGTCCTTTATTTCTCATTAGAATTAAGAATTTTCCAATATGGATGCAATTAAACAATAACAGCGTTAAAAACAGCAGCAGCTATATTTGATTTGCACTAATCTGCTCTATTAACCTGTTTATTGCAAAGCATGTTATGTGTGACATATTTGGAACATCTTGTGTTTCTCAGCTTGACGCTTCTGCATGTTTGCAGCTTTTCTTGCATCCGTGGAGACAGATGGAGTAAAAAGTCAGAAAGATGAGTTCATCTCCTTTTTTATTCTATGCAGTTCATGCAATGAAGATTAATTATAATAAGTAAAGTTAAAGCCCCATGCTGCTAAACATTAACCAGAACTTCTCCAGATTTAGACGTGACAGGTGGAATTTTGTAGTTTATTGCACTAACTATGACTTTTCTACGCGTGTTTCTCGTCAAACGCTGCAGATCCACTTTGCTGTTTTGGTTTAAAAGCTTTTTTTTTTTAGCTTTATTTTTGATTTTCCCCTGCAGGGTGTCATTCATCACTCGTGTCGGCATGCAAAGCTTCATGAGGCGGCGTGTCGGAGGCGCTGATGGCGTGTTCCTCCAAGAAAGAGGCTCGCTGCCAAGAAGAGCCGGCGTTTTGCATAGTTTTTGTCTGTTTGTGTGCATATGCAAAAAGGAGAAAGAGAAAGAGAGAGAAGAGGAGTTTGAGAAATGGGAAACTTGGATCCGGTGAAGCAGCACAAGTGTAATTTTCCACATTATTCAAACCAGTGCGATACGCTAAACCGAGCCCGAGCAGTCGATTCCTGCCACATAAATCAATCGGGTTTTTAAAGGGCCAGTTGGTTCCCTGACATCATAGAAGCTGTGACTAACTGACTGGTGATACCGCTGAATTTTCATCAGCTCAGGCTACAGGTCTTGGCAACCGTCCGTCAGAAAGAAACCACATCCCGCCGCTTAAAAAACAGCACAAGCCAAGCGTTCACCACGGCATAAAACATCACTGCAGATCAGCACGGCTTCGTTTAGAGTGGTTCGTTGGGATTTAAAATGCAAATAAACTATTTGGAATATTAAAAAAACACAACCAAAATGCTGCTAAATGTAAAACGACGTCCCCCATATTCCTCAAAATGGTTTGGTCCAGATGCTAATTTTCGACAGTCAGCTAGTAGCTAGCTACGTGAAAGAAACCAGTCAAACTAATATGTAGAAGCCATTAAGCCATTTATCATACCACTTGTTCAAAATTTGACCAAAATCATTGCTACTGGCTAATTTTGCTAGCAGTAGCTAGCTAGCTAGGTGGAAGAAACCAATCAAACTATTATCATCACTATTGTTATTCTTAGATTTTGAGTCAGGATTCTGTCTTTTTCTTGAAAATGTACAATGGGGACAGAAAAACTCCCTTAAAGAATCACCCATACACACAAACGTTATTTTGAGTATTAAAGAAATGTAGAAACGTACAACAGACGTGTTGGTAAATGTAAAACAAGCCTTCAGAATGGTTTGGTCCAGATGCTGTTTTCCAACGGCTAATTTCGACAGTCAGCTAGTAGCTAGCTACGTGAAAGAAATCAGTCAAACTAATATGTAGAAGCCAGTAAGTCATTCATCACACCACTTGTTCAAAATTTGACCAAAATCAGAGACTAATGGCTAATTTTGACATTCAGCTAGCAGTAGCTAGCTAGCTAGGTGGAAGAAACCAATCAATCATTCTTAGTCTCTCGACCCTCATCGCTCCTACTACTCCTCGATTTTGAGTCAGGATTTTGTCTAATTCGTCTTGTTTTAACTTACTTTTTATTTTTGAGTAAGTTTAAGATTAGTTGAAGGATCTTGTGCAATGTTTTTTTCTTGAAACGTACAACACAAGTGTTGGTGAATGTAAAGCAAGTCTTCAGAATGGTTTGGTCCAGATGCTAATTTCGACAGTCAGCTAGTAGCTAGCTACGTGAAAGAAACCAGTCAAACTAATATGTAGAAGCCAGTAAGTCATTCATCACACCACTTGTTCAAAATTTGACCAAAATCAGAGACTAATTTTGACAGTCAGCTAGCAGTAGCTAGCTAGCTAGGTGGAAGAAACCAATCAATCAGAATCAAGGATTCTGTCTTTTTCTTGAAAATGTACGATGGGGACAGAAAAACTCCTTTTTAAACATTATTTTGAGTATTAAAGAAATGTAGAAACGTACAACACAAGTGTTGGTAAATGTAAAACAAGTCTTCAGAATGGTTTGGTCCAGATGCTGTTTTCCAGTGGGCGGGGCCAGCGGCTAACGGCTAATTTGACAGTCCGCTAGTAGCTAGCTACGTGGAACAAACAAACTAATATGTAGAAGCCAGTAAGTCATTTCTCACAACACTTGTTCATTTTTTTTTTGGTTAAGATCAGACCTAATGATCGTTAACGAGCTCTAACGATGTACGTTACCATAGCGACAAGTTACTCGAGCTAAGGAAAGTCCAGTGTTTCCCACACGTAGACCATTCTATGGCGCAGCGCCACAGAATGAAAACCAAGTGTTACGGTTGGTTTTTAGTAGAAATTCTGTCTTACGTTTGTAATTTTCTGATGAAAAGTTCTACTTGAGAGCAAAAAAATTTTTGTTTGTTTGTTTTCTACTTATATCAACTTCAATCTGACTTCACTTACCTAAAAAATCAGGTGAGATTTTAAGAGGTTAAGAGAGTTAAAATATGTGGTACCAAGTTTTTAGGGTAACACCACGTGGCAGTTTTATCCCTGACCCTAATATATAATCCACCTAGAATATAAAACTAGTTGATAGCATGCGTTTTTTAACTTATTTAAGAGAGTTAAACTATCTGGTACCAAGTTTTTAAGGGTTATAGCGTTAGGGTTATAGTGTTAGGGTTATAGGGTTATAGTGTTAGGGTTATAGGGTTATGGTTAGGGTTATAGGGTTATAGTGTTAGGGTTATAGGGTTAGGGTTATAGGGTTATGGTTAGGGTTATAGTGTTAGGGTTATAGGGTTATGGTTAGGGTTATAGGGTTATAGTGTTAGGGTTATAGGGTTATAGGGTTAGGGTTATAGGGTTATGGTTATAGGGTTATAGGGTTAGGGTTATAGGGTTATGGTTAGGGTTATAGTGTTAGGGTTATGGGGTTATGGTTAGGGTTATAGTGTTAGGGTTATAGGGTTATGGTTAGGGTTATAGTGTTAGGGTTATGGGGTTATGGTTAGGGTTATAGTGTTAGGGTTATAGGGTTATGGTTAGGGTTATAGGGTTATAGTGTTAGGGTTATAGGGTTATGGTTAGGGTTATAGGGTTATAGTGTTAGGGTTATAGGGTTAGGGTTATAGGGTTATAGTGTTAGGGTTATAGGGTTATGGTTAGGGTTATAGTGTTAGGGTTATAGGGTTATGGTTAGGGTTATAGTGTTAGGGTTATAGGGTTATAGGGTTATGGTTAGGGTTATAGTGTTAGGGTTATAGGGTTATAGGGTTATAGGGTTATAGGGTTATAGTGTTAGGGTTATAGGGTTAGGGTTATAGGGTTATGGTTAGGGTTATAGTGTTAGGGTTATAGGGTTATGGTTAGGGTTATAGGGTTATAGTGTTAGGGTTATAGGGTTATAGGGTTAGGGTTATAGGGTTATGGTTATAGGGTTATAGGGTTAGGGTTATAGGGTTATGGTTAGGGTTATAGTGTTAGGGTTATAGGGTTATGGTTAGGGTTATAGTGTTAGGGTTATGGGGTTATGGTTAGGGTTATAGTGTTAGGGTTATAGGGTTATGGTTAGGGTTATAGGGTTATAGTGTTAGGGTTATAGGGTTATGGTTAGGGTTATAGGGTTATAGTGTTAGGGTTATAGGGTTAGGGTTATAGGGTTATAGTGTTAGGGTTATAGGGTTATGGTTAGGGTTATAGTGTTAGGGTTATAGGGTTATGGTTAGGGTTATAGTGTTAGGGTTATAGGGTTATAGGGTTATGGTTAGGGTTATAGTGTTAGGGTTATAGGGTTATAGGGTTATAGGGTTATAGGGTTATGGTTAGGGTTATAGTGTTAGGGTTATAGGGTTATAGGGTTATAGGGTTATAGGGTTATGGTTAGGGTTATAGGGTTAGGGTTATAGGATTATAGGGTTGTAGGGTTAGGGTTAGGATAATAGGGTTAGGGTTATAG
The DNA here is from genome assembly GCA_030544235.1 of Lepturacanthus savala. Lineage (NCBI taxonomy): Eukaryota > Metazoa > Chordata > Actinopteri > Scombriformes > Trichiuridae > Lepturacanthus > Lepturacanthus savala. The sequence goes on from CM060481.1 coordinate 28,323,728, forward strand.
GGTTATTGTTATAGGATTATAGGGTTGTAGGGTTAGGGTTATAGGATTATAGGGTTATAGGTTTAGGGTTAGGATAATAGGGTTAGAGTAGGGTTAGGGTTATAGGATTATAGAGTAGGGTTAGGGTTATAGGGTTATTGTTATAGGATTATAGGGTTATAGGTTTAGGGTTAGGATAATAGGGTTAGAGTAGGGTTAGGGTTATAGGATTATAGAGTAGGGTTAGGGTTATAGGGTTATTGTTATAGGATTATAGGGTTATAGGTTTAGGGTTAGGATAATAGGGTTAGAGTAGGGTTAGGGTTATAGGATTATAGAGTAGGGTTAGGGTTATAGGGTTATTGTTATAGGATTATAGGGTTATAGGTTTAGGGTTAGGATAATAGGGTTATAGGGTTATAGGGTTATTGTTATAGGATAATAGGGTTATAGGGTTATAGGGTTATTGTTATAGGATAATAGGGTTATAGGGTTATAGGGTTAGGATAATAGGGTTAGGGTTATATAATGGTGATAATGATTTTTCTTCCATAATCGATCAGCCTTAGTCTGAGAACCAAAATATTGTATGATTACATTTATCCCTTTGCCAGTGATGGACAGTGTGTGGAGATCATGCAACACAAATAAGAAACAGTGAAAAACAACCACATGTGATATTCAGACCCTAGAAACACTGAAGTGTCACGTCGAACCAAAACATGTACCAAACAATTCAGGAACCTGCTGCCGCTCTTCATGGGTGTTATTCATAGTCCAGTTGTTGACATTAGCGTATCCTCTATAAGGAAACAGATTTATGAGGAAGCAGCTAGTCTTATATAACCTGTCTACGACTCACGTCTCCCATTCCCCTCATACCCGCCGCCCCATTAGCTGAACACTATATGGCAGATTGGATGTGTGTGTGTGTGTGTGTATGTGTGTGTGTGGGGCTCCACGTCCTCCATGTCAGATATATGGCTCTGCTGACAGTCCTCATCTCATAGAGGAGTGGGGGGGAGACAGGAGAAAAGAAAAGATAGAAAATAACAGCAGTGTTTTCTCTTTTTTCCCCTTTATTGACGTTCCACTATCCCCCCGGAGAGGAAACACTAATAGGGCTGATTGCATTTTATCGCGTCCAATCCCACGATTGAATCCGATTTAGTTTTAAATCCCTTATCAATACTCATCAGGTTTAAGTTTCCAACAAGTAACTGGACTTTTAAATTCATTTTTAACTGAGCTCTGTGTTTAAAAACCTGCAGAAATAACCAGAAAACAATATAGTCTACATATTTCCATGCATTTACTTTCTTTTCTATTTGATACTGGACATATTCTTTATAAAATGGATCCATCAGAACCTATTAATGACGAAAAGAAACAGAAAACTATCCAATTTCATCAATTTTAAGATATTTGTTCGCATTATTCCACTCTCCCAATGCGTTTTCCCAATAAATGTAAAGCGATTTTTTCATTTTTTGTTAGATGATCTACTTTTTACAGCAAAAAAAAGAGTAATTTTCATTTTTACCATGTTCATTTTTCACTTTTTACTCACATTTTTACCACATAACCAACCAATCGGGTATCAGAACATGTTTGTCTACATGGAGGACGGACAGATAACAGACGTCCTAATTGATTGATTGTTAAAGAAAATATCAGCGATATTTTAGCATCACAATGACCAGAAATGACGCTTATGTTAGTAATGGAGTTACGGCTGCGTTCATCACTGTTTCCATGGAAACGATTAACATAAAATGCTGCACAGACGCGGTGAAAATAGGATTATTTAACTTTTTTCAGCTAGTTTTTGGTTCCTAATTATAAGAGACTAAAAAATATGGAATAAGCAAACATGTTATATTAATATATTCCGAATGTTAAGGGAAAATGACCAATTATTGTTACTCTGACATCAACGTGGTCTGAAAAATGGTACTTAAAATCTGCCAAAGGTGATGTTTTGCATTTTAATCTGTGAATGTTTTGTTTCCCTTCAAGCAAAAACAGATTAAAAGGTTTGACGAGAGGTTTGTTAGTGTTGGAGCTTAGTGAATCCGTGTCGTCGGCCAACCGGAAAATATATTTTAAAAACAGTATAATCTGTCAGAACCGGTTCTTAGACGTTATCCCTCCACTGGAGAAAAAGTTGTGTGAGTTGAGCCCCGGTTGGTGCCTCCAGACACCACTGGATGTTTTATAAAGAATAAAAAATACTGTTTCATTAAATTCAGACACATATTTACAGGTTTTACACAGGAGGCTAAAATAATAAATGTGTGTTTGGGGGCAAGGTGAACTTCCAAGGACTTCCACTTGAATTATTCAGAGTTTCTCACACAACTTGTGTAATATACGTGTTTTTTTATGCATTTCTTTTTGACACGTGTGTGTGTGTTTGCTGCTAAACACAAATATATGTAAATGTGACAGTGGAGAGTGTGTTTTCCCATCGCGATTCTCTTTACATGCTGGTGTGTGTGTGTGTGTGTCAGGAGCAGCTGTTCATAGTATCTAGTCCCTCCAGACAGTTTCAGGCCTGGACACACACATGCTGTTGTGGTTTCATGTCACCTGGAACTTTTGCAGATGTTTGTGCATCAATTATCCCCAAAGCACCTGAGATTCACCTGTTTGACTGAATAGGACACGACAACAAGATGTTTCAAAAAGTCCAAAGTCAACTTCTATACCTGCTTATTCCTCATTAGGGTCACATGGTCTGCTGGAGCCAATCCCAGCGCGAGGCAGGGATGCACCCCGGATGGTCGCCAGCCAATCGTGGGTCACACACACGGGTAAATTTAGAGTCTCCAATTAACCTCAGCCTGTTTTTGGACTGTGGGAGGAAGCAGGAGAACATGCAAACGTCCCAGGACCAAGGAGGTCTTGAACCTGTGGCGCTAACCCCTGTTCCACCGTGTCGCCATCAGCTTTATCGTCAAAACCCATTTGTACAGGTTGCACACGCAGAATTTGAAATTGCAGCGCTCCCTCGGCCCAGAGTGAACATTAAACACCTTTTAAACATGATGATAAACAGGAAAAAGTACAATAAAGCTTGTATATAATACAAAATAGGATGTAATGAAGCTCAAATGGTGCCGTTTCTTTATTATAGGTGTATGCACCATGTCTTTACATGAGTGAGACAGTTAGGAAAATGGAATATTTGACCTGGGTGATGGCATTAAATCTGTTTATTGGCAATTAATTGCCAATTTAATGCAAAATCACATGTTGAATACCATAAACTTATAGTAGGCACCAGAGTCCTGGTGGTGCAACGCTGCATTTCCAAGTTAGACTCTTAGGACTCGTATTACCCAGTAAATGTTACATTTAATAGGTCAATGTGACTGAAGCTGGTTTGGTTTGTGTTCAACATGTTTTATGAGCATTTTAAAGGTTTGACGTTATTGAGACTTTTTCTCATTGTTCCAATAATCATGAACAGACACTTGACTGAAGCAGATTGGTCCACTAACGTTGTTATGTTAACCCGTTAAACTCCAGGCTCCTCCTGTGGGGGGACCCTGAGATTGCTCCACTAATCATGTACAAATATAGTGAAGCTATACATCAAATTAAACAGGAGAAACTCCACTACAAGCACATATAAGTCATATTTACACACAGCAAACACAACTCCAACACCAAGCTAATTAATTAACAAATATGAAAATCGGTATACGATCATAAAGCCAACCCACTCGCCACATTTTGATGGCTAGCGCTCTGATACTTCATGCTACACAAATAAATGACATCTCATATGAAAGCTGAGACTGTGACGAGTCCAACGGTACCATCAGTGTAGCTTTATGACAAAAACTAAGTAAACTAGCAGCCAAAATACACTACAGTAAAAAGTCGCTTGTTTGAAGCGACGAACAAAAAATGTGTTTTTTTGTTGCTGTTTTGGGATGAAAAATGTTTATTTGAGATCAATAAATGGTCGTTTAGTGTCGACCAACATCTCTGTGTTTATTCCAGATATACCCTACTGACTATGGGGATGTCCTAAACCTAAAAAAGGGCTGGAGGTCAAGGGGTTAAGAGAAGAAACTTGGAAAAATATGCCTTTAAGGTGCATTTAGAAGAGATAAAAACTTGTGTGTAGCTCAATCTGATAATATGCATTAATAGCATATAGTCTTAGAGTCTTAGAACAAAGCAGCTGGACCTCTTAGTTGATTTGATCTCATCCAAGAAGCTTCTTCAATTCTGAAATTTAGTGCAAGGAAACCATTTCAGAGACTGTTCCACCCCAAAGACAAAACACAGACTCCCAAACTCAACAATCTCATTGGTTTAAAGCAGGAACTCACTCGATATTTGTTCATTCATTCGTCATTATGACTTTGTCTCGCATGGTTGGAAAAAGAGTGTTTAGGCTTTTAGAGCTACACAAGCCTGCTGTTGTGTGTGTGTGTGTGTGTGTGTGTGTGTTATAGTGAGATAGAGCAGGTGGAAGGTCTGTTAACAGAGTTGGTGAATCAGGATCCTGCTGGTATCTGTTTACCAGAGTTCTGGCTCAGCAGCAATGAAGGCTTTAAAGTTGTGGTTGATGCTTTGGATGCACAAATTAAAGACTGACTGATCAGACTTTAGACTGAGGATGGGCTGGGCCACAATCAATTAAACGAGGTCACCAATGATTATCAATGAATCCATGAGGCATAACGAGTGAAACGAAAAGAAAAGACCAGATATCGTCTTTCAGGTTCACTACTAGTAGCGTTTCTCTTAAATACTGTTTAATTTGTGATTGTATTGATAAATATTTATTCATTACCGGCATCAGAAATTGTACATGTCCTTTTCGGGGGCTTACGTGTGACCTTTGGACAAGGTCAAAGCAAAAAAGGTCAAGGCGAAGTAAGTTGAAAAGAAAAAGCACCTGCCTGAGAGGCCTCTGAGTGTGTTTGCCCTTTAAGACTGAGCATTTGAAGCGAGATGTTGGATGGGACGACGGTGTAATGAGCCGAGGGAGATCATTTTGATATTTGGCCGACCCGAAGGTTTCGACCTTCCCGCGGCGGCGGAGGAGGAGGAGGAGGCAGATTTCTCGGCACTGATCAGAACCCGAAGACGAGACGCACAATGCGGGCGACCTCGGACATTTGGGCACCGGCGTGAGAAAGTGTCGTTTTTCGTCCTCTTAGAAACAGCTGGCATCTTAAATTGGAGTCAACAACAACGAGGTGAAATGTGGCAGCTCTGCGGGGGCGAACACCTCAGTAATGAGGTCAGGCGAGAATGACATGACTTAAGCCCTGCCAAGTTCCACTTTTGTTACCCGATAGCAGAAATCATCCAGCCAGTGATGAGTAAAGGCCAGGTTATGATTTCCACACGGATGGTTGCACAGACTTTATGACAGAGGAAAATAGATATGCTCCCAAATTGTATTGAAGTACCACATCTGCAGGATGGAGTACGCCATTTTTTTTTCCTGCACGTTCACCTTCAATCTCAGAACCCATCAGGTATCGTCTGAGGACGGATTAGCCTCCAATATTTCTGTGATTGTGGTCCAGTGGATATCTGGTCCAAGATTTCTTTTTCTGTTTATCTGTTTACGATCAGATAAGTCCAGAGATAAAAGGTAATAAAAAGCTAAACAAACTGAAAGTCCCATAAGTCCCAAAATAATAATTATTATTATTATTATAAGTTCACCTGAAAATCCATCATGGCGAAGCAGTATTGAATGAATACAAGAAAGCTGCTAGCATGCTAATGCTAAAACAACAACATGGAGAGTGGATGAAAACTGTAAAAGTTTTGAAAACCAATAAAGACAAAGTAATGGAATTTATAGAGCTAGACTTTTTTCTGTCATTTACAAAGTAAGCTAATCGTTTTTTAGAGCTGAAGCTAGCCCTCGCAGCATATGCGCTAATTTAGGTTGAGACATGCCAATGCATAGGATTTTATATTTGAAAACTACTTGACTTACCTCCACAAATACCTTCACAGATTAACCATTGTTCCATTAAACTATTGAAGGGATGCACATGGGAAAAAAATCAACATTAGAAGAGCCAAAAACTGTTTGCTGTTAGCGATAGCCTCAAGCAACTAAAATATCCTGCACAAACTGCAGATTATATGAAGATTCAATTAAATATAAAAATATGAGCTCGGTATCAGTCCTGAAATTTTTTATATCATGCATCTCTAGTCCTAAAATACCATTTGGCCAATGGTTCCACCTCAGTGCAGCCACAGCCTGCTCAAACATGATTGGTCAATATGCTAACAGCTCTCAAACTGTTTCCAAGCACTAAATAATTGTCTGTCACCTCCAGATTCTGGAGCAACAATGTTTTGGAGGTTTTTTTCGGGACGTGTAAGCCGGTCTGGGAAAAGGTTGATAATGTGCGACTGTTTTCTCCAGTAATTTACTTTAAAGATTAGAAAGGCTGTTTTCGGTAATTGGAAACGTTTTCATGTGTGCAGCATTTAGCAGCAAATCTAAAAACTGTAGTTCTAAACTTGCCAGGACAGAGGGAAGTCTCCTGGGGAAACAGAAGCTTTTAGCTTCTGAAGAACACCTTTTTTTTTGGTTTTAGACGGCTCTGATGGAGCTCCGGATGTATCAGGCTGCTTCGCTGGGGTTGTGTGTGTAACCGCTGACCTTTTGGATGCGTAGAAGAACACAGAACATTAATTACCATTAGATCCTGACTGATCCTGTCAGCCTGTCGGAGATTTAAATAATCAATGAAGTTACGCCGCTGTGCCTCGTGCATAAATGCGCCTGGCGTCTCTTAATGGGGAGACGCACTTATCGCTTCTGCTGCCGGAGACAGGAAAGAGACAGAAATGTCAGTATTGTAAGCCGTTGTGAAACAGGAAAAGTGAACTTGTTACCATAAATTTAATCTATTAATCAACTCTTCCTGTCAAAATGCTTCTATTAGTAGCTAGACAGCTTCTGCTTGTTTTACTCTGTGTACCCAAAGCTTGGTACTGTCTATTTCAGGTATATGTTAAATGTACAAAACATTTTTGGGATTAATTTATAGATAAAAAGAAATAGTGTGGAATAAAGTCACCAAGAAGAATGGTGAAGACTGTGGAGAGCATGAAAACTGGGATTAAACCATAAGAACCTATTTCTCCTTTAAGGAAAACTCAGTGATGTTAAATAGATCAAATATTACATTTCTTGGAATACTAACTCCCAGTATCATAGATTTGTGATGTTATATATATTTATGATAAATTTATTCCTCATTTGAATAAATCAGCTTTAGATTTAGCTGTTTTTGTGCTTAATATCACATATTTAGTCTTTTTATTTGCATATATCACAGTTATAACTTTGCTAGTTATACATTTTTCTTGTTTTTCTTGGTTTTCCATGACCATTTTAAGGTTGATAAGCCTGATGTGACCGTTGTTTTACAGATAAAGCTGGAAATGAGGAATTATTCACATTTAACATTTAAAGGGGCAGTGACACAGTGGCTTCTTATGGGTTAAAAATAATGTTTATTGCACCAAATATAGATTTCTGAACTCTTCTTAAGTGTAAACATTAGTATTACGTTGTTTTTACATGAATTTGATCTTGTTTCATTGCATTATTTGAGGTCTGACAACATTTTTCTGCAAATAAATGCTCTAAATTATAATATTTCCATTTGGAATTTGATGGAAATGTGGTCAGTAGTTTATAGACTCAAACAAAAATGTTCCTTTTGCCCAAACACACACTTAGAAGTAGTAAAATCAGAAAGTCTGATCGTTTTGTAGTCGTCACTTATTCTTTTTTCAAGCAAACTGGACTTGTAGTTTATAATCCCACTGATGTGAAGCTACTTTTGTTTAAAATCAGTCACGGTACAGAAATGTGTGTAATGTATGGAAGGCTGTTGACGTTACGTCATGATGCTTTCACTGGCGCCGCGGCGTGTGGCTACAAATCACTACAAGAGGCCACTTAGCTTTTATGCCTAAGAGGTTCTCTGCCAGTCACATTTCAGTACAGTTGCTGAGCCTTGGCTTCTGCTTTGATGGCGCTTCACGCTGTTAGCGCTGTGCTAAAACCGTCTCGTGAGTGTTAAACATGTTTGACACTGATGCAAATATGAAAACGATGGGAAACACCCTGGACCCTGTCGGAAATAGACGGGAACGGTTTCAGCAACGCATGGCGCCATTTCTTCTCTTCTTTGGTTATGCTGTTTTCCCTTCAATCAGGAATAAAGACCGATTTGATTGCTTGATCTCAACATGTCAACAGGAGAGTTGTCGCCCACTTGAACCTCTGTAATTTAGTGAATTTATATTATGTTACCTGGCACCGTCCGTCCACCCAGTAACCGGAAGCCAACTGGAACAAAAACAATGAATATTCATGAAATGCTATTTTGACCTGATGTCTGCAGGACTGCGTTGATATGTGAGGAGGAGTGACTGGTGGCTCGCTGGGGAAAATAACCTCCAATCTGAGCCCGGTGGCTTCAGGGCTGGAGCCAAGCGGGGACGGGTGGACGTGGACGGGGGAGGGGGGGCGGGGTCACATTAGCTGACAGTAGAATGAGTCCCGTCTCAGGGCGAGCCACCTGCTTCCCTCAACCCTCAGGTTATGTCCTCGATGAAATCAGATCAGGATTCTCTATAAAAGACATAGAGACGTGGCTGGAATCATTGGTAACGAGACTGAATTCAAGATATTCTAAAATAGCTTGGACAAAATAACCGGTTGATTTGTAGTTTTATTTAAAGAACACCTTGTTTTTGTCAACCCGAAGGTTCTTAATGACGATTATGTCGCCTTCTTTGAGGTGAAAGTATATATGCAAAACCCTAAAGTCACATCTACAGTATTTATTACTGCATGTTCACGTAGTTTGGAAACATTCAATCTCAGAATCCATCAGGTATTATTGATGGATTATCCTCTGAGGGGGAGCTCCACTATTTCCAGTGGATATCTGCTCCAAGAGTTTTCTTTCCGTTTATCGGCTACTGAAATAAATAACCTCCCATAAGTCCAGAGATAAGAGGCGATAAAATTCTAGACAAACTGAAAGTCCCATAAGTCCCAAGTAGGGATGCATAATATTTATCGCACCAATAAAACATCAGCCGATTTGGGTCATTTTCATCGGTCTGATGGTATATTTGGTTTATTTTAACGATGAAAACATCCCATAAATGAATGAAATTGCAGGAAATGTTTGCAGGCTGAGTAGCTGCCCTTTTTTCTAGCAATACACTTTATTCAGGCTGAATAGCCCCAAAACTATAGCTTTATGGTAATATCATCTTTCACGTCTTACTAGCAGGATCTGTAGAAATCGAAAGGTTCTTATGTCGCCATCTTTGAGGTGAAATGTTGTACCCAGTAGAGATTCTGCTTTTTTTCGTCTTTTTCCCTCTGGAAACCTCCCGGTTCCAATTGGACAGTCCTTCGTAGATGTGTTCTGGTGTTTGGCCAGAGGTAAAAGCCAAGCGTGGTCAAAATAAAGGTTAGATTTCCTGCAAATGCTGTTTTAAGCCAATAGAACCAAAGCCAACGTCTTTGGATGTGGTTGCAAGAGAAAGATTGGCCTGAGATTGAACAAAAGATTTCCCAACTGGTAAAAAAAACAAGGACAATTTTAATAGAGATACAAGCTGATCTTCAAGGTCAAGGTGCAATAGTTTCTAGTGTCCGTTGCTATCTCTAATGACAATGGCCTCCGTGGTAGAAGATCCAGAAAATCCCCACTTCTAAGAGTAAAAGAAACATGGAGGGAGGTTTTAGGTTTTACTTTGCTGCCTCAACAGAGGATGGAGAGACTGTGAGAACAAAAAGTTTCTTACTTCGAGCCTTTCTACTGTTCTGTCAGGTTTAGAGTTGGACGACTGAGGTTGATTATGAGTTTACCTTCACGTTGGTGACAGGAAGAGCTGCTTAGATCTGAATTCTATCTCCACTAGTGTTAAGTCTGCTCAGTTTTAGTTAACAAAATGTCCATTATAGTCTAGTTTCATGTCATTATTACCTGATGAAGTTGCTCCACATGTTGAATGATTTGGAAAACTAATGGTGTCTGGTCTGATACTCACAGAAATACATTCATAGTTTGTTACGAACCAACATGAGTCTGTTTAAGACGATAATTCAGTCCAAACCAAATAATGAGACACAATAAAATATTAAACCTCTATTTTAGTTAAACACTGGTTTGTTTTCTCCAGTCCTTCCTAGAAGGAAACTGGAACTTTGCATGAAAATGCAACCACGTACAACCAGTTAAGCAAGACGAGATAAATCCAGATACTTCGGAGGGAGAAAACAAGGAAAGGGAGAAAGCTTGGCTGTGAAGGAAAAGATAACGAGAGGCGAAGAGGAGACAAAACAAACTTGTCCGACCAAAGAATTTCTACCACTGGCGGCGCAGACTGAGGGTGTGAGAGCAGCACAGGGAGTGTGAAATCTGAACATGTTTGAGAAAAAGAGATAGATTTCTCCACTCCAGTGTATTTATGCTTGTCTGCCTCGCAATATGTGAGTGTGCAGGTTTTCTAAGAAGATCTGCTGGCAGGCATTTGATGGGCCAGCGATCCGTGCTGTGCCTGGTTTGAGCCACCTGTCACACACACACACACACACACACACACACACACACACACACACACACACACACACTCACACACACACACACACACACACACACACACACACACACACACACACACACACACACACACTCACTCTCTGCTTGGCTAGTACAAACAGCGAAAAGAGTGATTTCCATGATCTATTAGAGAAGCATTGATGTAATTAGCGTTGAATAAGTAGCATATTGTTGATTTTCGACTGAATTGCAGCTGTAATTCATGTTTGCTAGTGTTAAAGCAGCCGTAAAAAGCCATAACCTTTCTATACTGTTTGAATGGCACCATTAACCTTGTCTATAATACAAAGCATCTCTGTCTCTTTCAATGTTGCTAACACGTTTCCAGAACCGTTGACTTCACACTTGGTGGAAGTGCTGCTCAGAATTTGGTTCAGTTTGGCCAGATGGTGGTGCTAAAATAAAAACTAATAATACTCTTTATGTTCTGGCTTATATCTTTTAAATCATAACTCAGAATCTAAATTATTTGGTGAAGCATTTGGTACAGGACATCTCACGACCAAGCTGTAGCTATAGCTGACCCTCAGTTAATAGCATATATTACAAAAGATGTCATATATTCTATATATTTAGTGGCAATGGAGCCATATTTGGTGGACGTGTGAAGATGAGATGTCTGAGTGATCATGACAAATTTGGTGCCTATAGGTGGAACTATAGCAGGTACCATCATCTAATTCTAAAGGAAGGATGTTTGTATAAATGACATTTAATCACATATCTCGATGACCATTCATTCATTCAACTTCACACTTGCTGGATGCATTGCTGACGACCCGAGGGTGTTGAATGTGAAGTCGATCAGATGAGTGGTTCTTGACGAAGCTGCCAGCAGAAATTCTAGGGGCTCGGCTCGTTCCAAACAGTCATATCTTCCAACCGGACGTCTTCCAAATGGGCACATGTTCCGAACAACACAACAGCCATCACCAGTCTCTGAACAGGCACTGCCTCTCATCCCAAGTCTGTTTGGCAGCTTAATGGAAAACTGGCGAAACCTCCATGGAATTATCTCCTTTTGTTTCCCTCAAAGTGGGATTAATTTCTATAGATTTTGTGGGATTCATTGTTCAGTATTAAACAAGATTGTAAGAATGTAAATTGGTCTAAGATTACATTCTTACAATTGGCGCAGGTCATTTTAGGAATAGGAATCCCGGTGAGAAGGAGATTATATATTATTGTTTAGTCTAGAATGAATTTGTCGATGTGCTTTTCAAAGAAACTTACTGTCTGCTCGATATTGTGCAACAGGCTCAATGACAGCCAACGTCCTCCACGACACTAATCTGTTGATCATCCAAAACCATGAACTCTGTCACCTTCTTTGTGATTCTGTTTACTCTGTCCTTTGAGAACTTTCTTGGCTTTTCAAAGATGTCGACCACAGACAGAGTGGGCGTGCTGTGACCAGTTTTTGGCTTTTAAGTGACAAATTAAAGCAGCGGTGCTATAGTTCTTTGCAGAGGAGCCCTCTCTGGACAGTTTGGTTGAACACTTCAATTCTATTCTCGCTATCCAACACTTCAAAATATCTCCACACTGCCGACATGTCAATGAAGGCGCCAGGTGGTGGTGGTGGTTCTTCTTCTTCTTCTTGCAGCCAGCATCCAAAAAGTTGCATTGCTGCAGGACTAGAACTTTATTGTGCATCACACGCCCGAATATATTCTGTGCCTCCTTGGTTTTTACCATCATTGGATGAATGAGCAAAGCTTTCCAGGATACTAACAATTAGCCATCCCTCTGAGTAACTGTTGATGTATTGTATGTAGGGCTGAATGATTTGGGAAGATAATTGTGATTTTTTTTTCCCAACAATATTGCATTTGCGATTTAACCCCTTGACCTCCAGCCCTTTTTTAGGTTTAGGACATCCCCATAGTCAGTAGGGTATGTCTGGAATAAACACAGAGATGTTGGTCGACACTAAACGAACATTTATTGATCTCAAATAAACATTTTCATCCCAAAACAGCAACAAAAAAACACATTTTTTGTTCGTCGCTTCAAGCAAGCGACTTTTTACTGTAGTGTTTTTTGGCTGCTAGTTTACTGAGTTTTTGTCATAAAGCTACACTGATGGTACCGTTGGACTCGTCACAGTCTCAGCTTTCATATGAGATGTCATTTCTTTGTGTAGCATGAAGTATCAGAGCGCTAGCCATCAAAATGTGGCGAGTGGGTTGGCTTTATGATCGTATACCGATTTTCATATTTGTTAATTAATTAGCTTGGTGTTGGAGTTGTGTTTGCTGTGTGTAAATATGACTTATATGTGCTTGTAGTGGAGTTTCTCCTGTTTAATTTGATGTATAGCTTCACTATATTTGTACATGATTAGTGGGTCCCCCCACAGGAGGAGCCTGGAGTGTATAGTGTCACGCCACTATTCTGCCTTGTTTTTAACTAACTCCACAGAAGGTAGAATATGGCGGAGGGTTTTTTGCAGTATTTGGCCAAATATAGTCTGTTAAAGTTTATTGATCCCACATTGGGGACATTTATATCTAGAAGCAGAAACCGAATATTTAGTGCATCCTTAAAGACTATATTACCCATACCACAGCATATACATAATGCAGGGTCAGTATTACAGCTCCAAAAAATGCGAAGTGATGCCATTAAAAAATAGTTTTTGCAGTAAATGAGAGAGCAGCCTTCTGCTCCATCCTCTGTTCTCTCTCTGTAGCGTACATCACTCCATCAGTAGGTCAAGGACACAGTTACTGCCGGTAAGGAGGCCATGCAGAGTGTGTTTGTCCCCTAATCCCCCTATCCCTCCATCGCTCTGTCTCTCTCACACTGAGCTGAAATGATAGCCCACGGTTTCACTTTTTTTTTTTTCCCCCTGACAGCCCTCTGTGTGTTATAAGCCAGAGACAAAAGCAGAATGTGTGTGTGTTTGTGTATTGAACGAACAGGTGTCAAAGTAAACACATTTTTCACTCTTCTCTTTCCCTTCTCGTCGATAAAATCATTCCAGTGAGGCCGTCCTGCCTTTATGTTACACAACACTTGGTACAGTCCACACTGGGTATGACGTGGTCCTCTCTGAAGCGACAACAGGAGCAGGAATGCTATAACCGGCAAATAATACAAGCTGTCAGTCAGAGCGTGGAGGGGAGTTCTAAACAACGCTCAGGCCTGTTGAAAGACAGTTCACTACCTCCTTATTTTCTCTCTATTTGCAGATATTAGAAGCTGTGAGCGAAAGGACACTGTAGGGACTGGCTGCCGCGCTGAAATTACAGGAATCAAATTGTGACATATACAGTAACACGATTAATTTAATCTCCTGGGATGTTTGAAATAGTGTTAGGTCTGTTTAATACTGCTCTCCTGCTACATTTCGGGCTAGTAAGTGGATTACCGCTTTAATCCATTGCTATATATTTCGTTAAAAGCGGCACTCGCCTCAAAGTCTCAATGAAAAGAATGAACCTTCCCTCCTAACTTTGCTGGTGGTTATGGTGTCTTACATGTGCTGGATGCCATTCCTCAACAGGGACTTTCAGTAAGTGAACACACACCGGTGTCGTTCCAACACTTTGTCAGAATGTTGGATCGAGCGACGAGCTTGTTTAATGAGTTGAGCCACATGGAGCATTGTTGAGATGTGTTGAGGTCTCTGCAACCATGGTGACCCACAAACACCGTCCACTGTGGAGTTCTGCAAAGACGTCTAGTGTTACTATGATTTCTGTCTTATCTGACAACCTATAGATGCAGTGGTGTGTACAGGGCTGAAAAGGAAAGAAAAAAAGGGCAAATATAGCGCATCATCGGCGCTGAAGAGGGCACTTTAGACATGTTTTATGTTATACAAATGGCCACTTTACATGTTTAACTCTCAATAGTGCACTGTGAAAAACAGACACGAATGAATATGGGCTGATGGCCATACGAAGTCTATTGAACATGAACAGGGTTTAACTTGTCAGCACCATAAAACCGCTCTAAGAAAACTTGCCTGCCTTAATTGGAATCATTTTGTTTTCACCCTAGAGGGCAATTTGGTGTATTTTGCCTCCAAATAGAACACTTTAATGAGTTTTGTCTCCCAAGAGGGCACTTTAGCATGTTTTGGCTTCTACACTGTTCTTCTACATGGATTTTAGCTCCCAAGACAGCACTTTAGCATATGTTTCGGCTCCTATAGGGCACTTTAGCATGGGTTTTGACTCCTCAACAGCACTTTAGCTCCCAAGAGGGCACTTTAGCACATGCTTTGACTTCTAGATGGCACTTTCACACATGATTTAGCTTCCAAGAGGGCACTTTAGCACATGTTTTGGCTCCTAGAGGGCAATTTAACACGTTTTGGCTCCTAGAGGGCACTTTAACACACATTTTAACTCCCAAGACAGTATTTAAGCATATGTTTCGGCTCCTATAGGGCACTTTAGCATGGTTTTTGACTCCTCAACAGCACTTTCACACATGATTTAGCTTCCAAGAGGGCACTTTAGCATATGTTTCGGCTCCTAGAGGGCACTTTAGCACATTTTGGCTCCTAGAGGGCACTTTAACACGTTTTGGCTCCTAGAGGGCACTTTACCACGCATTTTAGCTCCCAAGAGGGCACTTTAGCATATGATTTGGCTCCTATAGGGCATTTTAGCATGGGTTTTGACTCCTCAACAGCACTTTAGCTCCCAAGAGGGCACTTTAGCACATGCTTTGACTTCTAGATGGCACTTTCACACATGATTTAGCTTCCAAGAGGGCACTTTAACACGTTTTGGCTTCTAGACTGCACTTTAACACACATTTTAACTCCCAAGACAGTATTTAAGCATATGTTTCGGCTCCTATAGGGCACTTTAGCATGGTTTTTGACTCCTCAACAGCACTTTAACCCATGTTTTAGTTCCCAAGAGGGCACTTTAGCACATGCTTTGACTTCTAGATGGCATTTTCACACATGATTTAGCTTCCAAGAGGGCACTTTAGCATATGTTTCGGCTCCTATAGGGCATTTTAGCATGGGTTTTGACTCCTCAACAGCACTTTAACACATGTTTTAGCTCCCACGAGGGCACTCTAGCAAAGGTTTTGGCTTCTAGAGGGCACTTTAACATGCATTTTAGATCTCAATAGGGCACTTTACCACATGCTTTGACTTCTAGATGGCACGTGAACAATTGTTTTGGCTACCAGGAGGGCACTTCAGCACACATTTTGGCTCCTAGAGGGCACTTTAGCACATGTTTTGACATCCAGATGGCACTTTCACACATGATTTAGCTTCCAAGAGGGCACTTTAATGGACGTTTTGGCTTCAAGGCGGCATTTTGTCCCCCCTGTGCACACCACTGATGACAGGAATATTGTACATCTGGTGTTTCAGAGAGATATAGTTACTTGAATAATTAAGACCACCTACCACTTAAAGTTTAGAGGTAGGTGGTGTCTTTTATTTGCAACGGAGCCACCTGGGAGGGAAGTCAGCAGCAGCCTCAGTGTTACATATGGAGCTGGGTGCACTCGGTGCTGGTGAATTCATGTTCTTTTCATGAACCTACAGTTTCTGAGCTCTATATAAGGTGTCAGACAGACTGCTATCACATTCCTTATCAGGCTCGTTCCCCTGTTAGAGCACATGTGTACATTCACAGTGACACATTCAGACAGTGGCCCTGGGCTCAAGGCTGATGCTGGGAGACTCGCTGGAAATGTCAACTTCTCAAATGGGCGACACATGCAGAGGGAACATTGTGCAGCATGGAGCCGGGCTGCATGTAGAGTAATACTATAGAACAGGGTGGCATAGAGGAACATGAGGTAACACAGCCTTGAACAGGAAATAGAAAATTATAGCCGCACACCGTCCAGGTTCTCCGTGACATCTGGTGGTCATGTAACATTTGTGATTGTCTCAGAAGATTTGTCTGGGATTATTAAATTCAAGGTCATTTATGCTTTGTGAGATGTTGGTTTAGTTTTAGTGGCGTTTAATTGTTTGCTTTGTCTGAGTTTAAACAGTTTTACAGATTTTCTCCACTGAGCCCAGAGGTTGTTAGGAAACACGTGTGAATGTTGGTTGGCTATTACTAATAATTATTTTGATAGCACCTTTCATAGAGAAAAGCAACTCAAATAAAAGATGTTAAGGAAAATAAATTATGACCCATTTAAGATGGGGAGAGGAAAAATACACAGAATATAAATACCAAGACATAAAATAACAATATAATAATAAAAATGTGTTTAACAAGAATGAGATAAACACTACAGAATTTATAACGTCAGTAAAATCAGTCATAAAATCATTTTAAGGTGCCTCAGAGTGCATTAGCAGTGCAGCCGAGAATGTAAGCTAGTAAAATGCTAAAGTAAACACACATGTTTTAAGCTTTCTTTTAGAAATGTCTAGTGAACTGGCTTTCCTGGAGTCTATAGGTATTGGATTCCATAACTTTGGGGCATAATTGATCACCAAACTTCTCTCTACTGTTGCTGGGAACCTCTAATAAATCGATGTTCTCGACAGCAGGCGGCTAACAAGGGAATTGACGATGTAGCTTTGGTCCCTGCCCATTATGGGCTTTGTATGACAAGAGGAGGACCTTAAAATCAATGGTAAAGGTTACAGGAATCCAGTATAGAGCAGCAGAGATTGGACTGATGTCCTTTCTCCTCTTAGTTGAGCTGCAGAAATTTGGATAAGCTTGAAGTCTGTCAGTATTTTTTTTTCCAAATGCCAATAGTGCATCGTAGAAGGCCAGACTCAGTTTTTCAGTGTTTTTTATCTGTTAAAGAATGGTCTTACCTTAGCAATGTTCCAAGCTTGGATCTAAAAAGATAACACAGAGACTTGTGACTTACGGTGTAATCCAATAAGGAAGTGTTAATTAGACTAGTGGGAATGGGACCTCCATTGAAACTAAATGGAACATGGTAGAGCAGTATGAAGGGATGTAGTGAACGTAGAAGTTCATTTAAAACATGGAACGTGGAAGGAAATCGTCTGAAACCAGGATATTTTCTTCTTCATGTGCAACATGGACTTTGCTCATTTGGTTAATTGTGTGGTTGAGAAGAGAGGAAGGACTGTTTGACTCTTAAAAAATACCCTTTGAATCGTTTTTAATGTGTCTGTGATACAAGAACAAAACAGCACAGGGCTGTGCAATAAAATAGCACCAATCACGCACGATGATGCAACCTTGTCTGAATGTCAACAAGTACTCTCCAATGTCAGTGTCTGCAGGTTTTCACTGAAGCAGCAATCACTTTTTAATCTACTGGAGATGTCTGTGTTCTCTTTAGCTAATTATTTCTTGCGTTTAGAGTTTTTTACTCTCTTCACATTAGAGCTGTAAAGACACGGAATTCGAGTTCTACTTTAACTTCCAGGGAAAATAAGAATGTTGATATGGTAGAAACATTTAGAGAATAGAAATATGTAAGTAATCAAACCGAAGGATAAGCTGATATTAAAACTGAGCTTTGGTTAAAACCTCACAATCAAAATTGTTTAATCCTATTTTGTTCTTATTATATTTGTTTTTTTGTTTAATTGTCTACAACACAGTTTAAATTCCTACTATGTCATTACAATGTCTGGTAAGACCCTTATAACCAATAATGGAAAGTAGCAAATTGTACAATTTAAAGGTACTTTTACATTAATTAAGGATTTTTAATATTAAATAACTTTCTACTCCACTACATTTATTTGACGGAGATGGAGATTTGCCACGATAGATAACAATATAACAAGCTTTTAACATTTCACATGTCGATGATGTATCTGATGAGTCTTTGGGCTAAACTAGTTAACTGTTTATAACGAAGTTAAAACTAGTTCTACTTTGATCATGGAGTCCCATAAATCACTACTACCAAGTTTGGTGAGAGTGGGACCTTTGGATCTAAAGTTATTGAGGAAAAACTATGAACCAATCAGCTTTCAGCCTGACATGCTGCCAATCTGTGGTGTTACCATGGTGACTAACGACTCTGGCTGCGGGGCCTTTGAAGTCGATGACATCACCAACTGTCACCAACTGCCGCTTCACTGCTCTGCCAGAGATGATTTTGTGAAAAGCAGCACTTAACTCCTGCTCATAAATGAAAAACCGTAATTCATATTCACTAAATGAACATATCCTCTGAAAGCTGAGAGTCTCCCAGTCACTCTTAAATATTTTTCACATGTGTAGCTTGAAAGATGTGAGTGAAGGAGCAGGTTAAATATAATTAAAACTTAAGATTATCAGGAAAGTGACAATCGGCTATAATATGAAAGTAGATGGGGAGAAAGGAGGCTCCAAGCGTACCGATAACATCACCCATCCGGAATGAATGGGGGAAAGATCGGCGATGAAACGGCATCTAGCGTCGCCATGGTAATCACCACCACCTTTGTTTTTCGATTTGTATTAGATTTCATCTCTATAAATTGATGCTTTTCATTGTCATACTTGACGGTAAACCCAGTATCTTTGGGTGATAGATAGATAGATAGATAGATAGATAGATAGATAGATGGATAGATGGATAGATAGATAGAAGCAATATGGTAAATTTTAAGAGTTGGACTGTCTTCCTCGGTGCATTTTCAATGCTCTGGGGAATAGTTTGACTTTGTCAATCATACAGCTCTAGAACAAAATGAGAGCACTGCATTTTTTTTCCTCAAATCAGCATCTCCACATGTATTCCAGCCATTCTATTCCAGTGTCTGTTGAATTCCAACACATGCGTATCTCATTCTGCTTAAAGAGGAACCAGGAGTGGAATAAAAGTCACCCAAGGACAATGTTAAAGACTGTGGAATTCAGGGTAAATGTTGTCAGTAGTTTATAGACCCAAACTAAAAATTTAACTGCATTTTGCTGCTAATACTGGAATTTAAGAGAATCATGTTTGTACCATTTAATAGACAAATGGTCATTTTTATTTTTGGTTCTATGTATGTTTTATGTTTTGCATTGTTCTGGTTTGAGCTGGTTCCTCTTAATCCCTTTCATTTAATTCCGCTGCTGTTGACTTGATTCCATTCTCTGAACCAAGAAATGGAAGAAAAATCCTAAATATTTTCCTTTTCTCTCTGTCTCTGCGCTGATTTTTAAGGTCGAGCAGGCTCACCCTCTGTGTGGGCTGCCTTTCATGGCCTTCAGTTATATGGAAGATGCCTGCTCACTTTGTACATGAGTGGGCTGGATGGTGGATGGAAAAAAAAAGAATAATTCACACCCCAAACATTGCATCGACCATTTGAAGCAGGTTTCTTTTGTCTTTTTTAGAATCGGCCTGATAAATGGTAATAGAAATGTTTTCGGCGACGTCCACGTAACCTCCTGGAAATGTCAAACCTTCTTTACACTCGTTGAAAAGGTGAAGAGTGTACGACAGTCGGTGCGTTACAGTACTGCACACTTCTTTGTTTTCATCTCATGAATAGAAACACAAAACCATGAGCAGGATTGGTTGACAGCGAATAAAAGCACAGCTCTATTCTCCGTAAATCAGTTCTTCAAAGACTGTTTTCATCATTTTTTGCTACATTCAGGCTCATTTATCAAACCTATTTGTTTGCTTTTATAGCTCTTGAAAAAGCACAAATTCATTTATTGCGTTTTTTTTTTTTAAATTTTGAATAAAACATAACATGCGACATGAACATAATGAGACTGAGTGGGAGGAAGTGGATGAGACAACGTGAGAGCTACAGGAGAAAATCTCACCAGATAATATTTCAGAAAACATCAGGAAATATTCTATTTATTGCGCAGCACAGATTATGAAACAGGAAATTAATAAAGTCTTTGGCGCTTGGGCCATGGGAAAATGTGGGATCTTTGTCACTAAAGAGGGCATTTTAGCATGTTTTGGCTCCCAAGAGGGCACTTTAACACAATTATTAGCAATTATTAGGACTTTAACATGCTTTTTGGCTCCTAGAGGGAACTGAAGCACACATTTTGTCTCCTAGAGGGCACTTTAGCTCCAAAAAGGGCAAATCAGCATGCATTTTGACTCCTAGCGGGCACTTCAGCATGCATCTTATCTCCTAGAGGACACTTTACCATGCTTTTTGGCTCCAAAGAGGGCATTTTAACATGAGCTATGTCTCCCAAGAAGACACTTTAGCACATATTTTAGCTCCCAAAGGGCACTTAAGCATGTTTTTTGGCTCCTAGAGGGCACTTTAACATGACCTTTAGCTCCCAAAAGGGCACTTTAACATGACTTTTAGCTCCCAAAAGGGCACTTCAGCATGCATTTTGACTCCTAGAGGACACTTCAACATGCTTTTTGGCTCCAAAGAGGGCATTTTAACATGAGCTATGTCTCCCAAGAAGACACTTTAGCACATATTTTAGCTCCCAAAGGGCACTTTAACATGTGTTTTGGCTCCTAGAGGGAACTGAAGCACACATTTTGGCTCCTAGAGGGCACTTTAACATGACTTTTAGCTCCCAAAAGGGCACTTCAGCATGCATTTTCACTCCTAGAGGGCACTTTACCATGCTTTTTGGCTCCAAAGAGGGCATTTTAACATGAGCTATGTCTCCCAAGAAGACACCTTAGCACATATTCTAGCTCCCAAAGGGCACTTAAGCATGTTTTTTGGCTCCTAGAGGGCACTTTAACACATTTTGTGGTTCTGAAGAGAGCACTTTAATGTGCTTTTTGGCTCCTAGCGGGAACTGAAGCACACATTTTGTCTCCTAGAGGGCACTTTAGCTCCAAAAAGGGCAAATCAGCATGCATTTTGACTCCTAGAGGGCACTTTACCATGCTTTTAGCTCCCAAAAGGGCACTTCAGCATGCATCTTGACTCCTAGAGGGCACTTTACCATGCTTTTTGGCTCCAAAGAGGGCATTTTAACATGAGCTATGTCTCCCAAGAAGACACCTTAGCACATATTCTAGCTCCCAAAGGGCACTTAAGCATGTTTTTTGGCTCCTAGAGGGCACTTTAACATGTGTTTTGGCTCCTAGAGGGAACTGAAGCACACATTTTGGCTCCTAGAGGGCACTTTAACATGACTTTTAGCTCCCAAAAGGGCACTTTAACATGACTTTTAGCTCCCAAAAGGGCACTTTAACATGACTTTTAGCTCCCAAAAGGGCACTTCAGCATGCAGCTTGACTCCTAGAGGGCACTTTACCATGCTTTTTGGCTCCAAAGAGGGCATTTTAACATGAGCTATGTCTCCCAAGAAGACACTTTAGCACATATTTTAGCTCCCAAAGGGCACTTAAGCATGTTGTTTGGCTCCTAGAGGGCACTTTAACACATTTTGTGGTTCTGAAGAGAGCACTTTAATGTGCTTTTTGGCTCCTAGCGGGAACTGAAGCACACATTTTGTCTCCTAGAGGGCACTTTAGCTCCAAAAAGGGCAAATCAGCATGCATTTTGACTCCTAGAGGGCACTTTACCATGCTTTTTGGCTCCAAAGAGGGCATTTTAACATGTGCTATGTCTCCCAAGAAGACACTTTAGCACATATTTTGGCTGCCAAGAGGGCATTTTAGTGCACATTTTAGCTCCCAAAGGGCACTTAAGCATGTTTTTTGGCTCCTAGAGGGAACTGAAGCACACATTGTGGCTCCTAGAGGGCACTTTAACATGCTTTTAGCTCCCAAAAGGGCAAATCAGCATGCATTTTGACTCCTAGCAGGCACTTTAACATGCAGTTTGTCTCCTAGAGGGCACTTTACCATGCTTTTTGGCTCCAAAGAGGGCATTTTAACATGAGCTATGTCTCCCAAGAAGACACTTTAGCACATATTTTAGCTCCCAAAGGGCACTTAAGCATGTTTTTTGGCTCCTAGAGGGCACTTTAACACATTTTTTGGTTCCCAAGAGAGGACTTTAACATGCTTTTTGGCTCCTAGAGGGAACTGAAGCACACATTTTGTCTCCTAGAGGGCACTTTAGCTCCAAAAAGGGCAAATCAGCATGCATTTTGACTCCTAGTGGGCACTTTAACATGCAGTTTGTCTCCTAGAGGACACTTCAACATGCTTTTTGGCTCCAAAGAGGGCATTTTAACATGTGCTATGTCTCCCAAGAAGACACTTTAGCACATATTTTGGCTGCCAAGAGGGCACTTAAGCATGTTTTTTGGCTCCTAGAGGGAACTGAAGCACACATTGTGGCTCCTAGAGGGAACTTTAACATGCTTTTAGCTCCCAAAAGGGCAAATCAGCATGCATTTTGACTACTAGCGGGCACTTTAACATGCAGTTTGTCTCCTAGAGGACACTTTAATATGCTTTTTGGCTCCAAAGAGGGCATTTTAACATGCGCTATGTCTCCCAAGAAGACACTTTAGCACATATTTTGATATTTTGGGTGCAAAGAGGGCATTTTAGTGCACAAGAGGACACTTAAGTGTTGGTTTTGGCTCCTAGAGGGCACTTTAACACGTTTTTTGGCTCCCAAGAGGGCACATTAGAGGAGAGAACCTCTTTTAAATAGACTGCACTGATCTGTTAAGTGATTAAAACAAATAAAAACTATTATCTGGTGATTTAAGTATGTACCATGTGTTCAGAGTGTGCAGCAGGAAACGATTATGATTTGCTCCTGATTGAACTTTCACTAAGCTTCATTTGGATCATTATTTTTTCTGGTTGCACTCAACAATAATTATTTTGTGCTGAAATTATCTTTCCACATTCCATTTCTGGATGAAGGCCAGCTGGTTGTGTTCTTAGTGACCAACGAGGCTGCTCATCTCACAGGAGGATACTTAAAAAAACACTTGTTGATGTCTCTTTGCTTGTGGGAGTGTGTGTTGCTGCATATTGAAAAAAAAAAACTTTATTTAAAACTTAAAACAAGATCAAACTCACCCAAATCAGGAAGAAAAACTTAAAAAATAGTGAAAATTATTATTATTATTCCATTTCCCAAAGATTTAGGTGTAATTTTTTTGTTAAATCATAAAGATGAAATGAAAAAAACAGCAAATCACCAAATTAGCTTGGAGTAAATCTACTTAACCACTTAAACCACAGGCTTATCTTTCAGTTTTACTGCTATAAATGATAATAATACATTTAATTTAAAACTTAAATCAAGACCAAACTGACCCAAATCAGGAAAAAACGTGAAATAATCTAAATTATCTGCAATGATTAATAAGATAAATGTTCAAAGATCAATTATTTATTCATAAAATCATAGAAATCACACAATATATTGTGTAAAATGTTTAAAAAGCAGATTATAAAGGAGCCGATATATTAAAGTATTGATGATGTGGATATTGATGATATATATTGATGCTGGAACAGTAACATTGGGTTTTACTGCAGATAAAACACTTTATTTATTGTTGGAGCTGAGGTTTAATACTGGGATTAATGATTTATGACTTTTAATGTCATATTTTTGACTTTTAATGTCATATTTTTGACTTTTATCTCATATTTTTGACTTTTATCTCATATTTTTGACTTTTAATGTCATATTTTTGACTTTTATCTCATATTTTTGACTTTTAATGTCATATTTTTGACTTTTAATGTCATATTTTTGACTTTTAATGTCATATTTTTGACTTTTATCTCATATTTTTGACTTTTAATGTCATATTTTTGACTTTTTCTCTAATATTTTTGACTTTTAATGTCATATTTTTGACTTTTATCTAATATTTTTGACTTTTATCTCATATTTTTGACTTTTAATGTCATATTTTTGACTTTTATCTCATATTTTTGACTTTTAATGTCATATTTTTGACTTTTATCTCATATTTTTGACTTTTAATGTCATATTTTTGACTTTTATCTCATATTTTTGACTTTTATCTCATATTTTTGACTTTTTCTCTAATATTTTTGACTTTTAATGTCATATTTTTGACTTTTTCTCTCATATTTTTGACTTTTATCTCATATTTTTGACTTTTAATGTCATATTTTTGACTTTTTCTCTCATATTTTTGACTTTTATCTCATATTTTTTACTTTTATCTCATATTTTTGACTTTTAATGTCATATTTTTTACATTTTCTCTCATGGTTTTGACTTTTATCTCATTTTTCTGACTTTTAATGTCATATTTTTGATTTTTTTTATCATATTATTGACTTTTAATGTCATACTTCTTAAAAAACTCAACTTTTTTACCATAATGTCTTTTATTTCTGACTCATCTCATGTTTTTTAACATTTTAATCTCATATTTGACTATTAAATCTCATGTATTTGAAGGTTTATCTCATAATTTTGACTTTTAATCGTATATTTCTTACTTTATCTCATATTTCTGACTTTTTATCTCATGTTTTTAACAGAACATGTAGAATATATTGTGTAAGATATAGAAAAAGAAGATTATAAAGGAGCCAATTAAATAATCACACTAATTAAATATGTAAATAGTCTCTACTACTGATATTCTATTAAACTATTGTCTTATTGTATTGATGATGTGGATATTGATGATATATATTGATGCTGGAACAGTAACATTGGGTTTTACTGCAGATAAAACACTTTATTTAGTGGAGCTGAGGTTTTTACTGTGATTTATGCAGAAAACAGGAGGATTTATGGTTTTAACAGGTTAAAACGTCCCTTGTGGATTTGAATGCTGTGGGATTTCCAACTTGACAGGAAAAAGAATGCAATTTTCTTAAAATTTCACATAAAAAGGATCAAAATGACACATTAGAGACTCGTATTATTCATATAAATTGGGAATTCTCCAATTCTCATCTTGAATATTGCTTTATTCTCCAACCCAAATACCAGGATATAGAACCAGTTCTTTACATTCTCTGCTGTTTTGATGACATTTCTCTCTTTCCTCTCTCTTTACAGGAGGTCCATGAGATTCTGAAGGAGTATGAACTGAAGTACTGCTTCGTGGATCGCAACAAAGGAACAGGTAAAACTCTGAAACTGACATTTTGCATAATACGTCACCAGTAAAACATATGCTACGATCAGACTTTAGCCTGAAGTGACCAAAATCTGATGCTTTCCTGTATTAGATCGATTAACTAGAGTCAGATCGACACAGAAGGAGGAAGAAAGCAACAAAAACCCCAAGTCTTGTTCTTTTCTTCCTGAATCTCCTCCTTGACCCTTGACCCCTTGACCCGATGCATAATTTTCCTCATAAAACATGTTTGTGGCATGAGGCCATTTGCATTTGATGCGTTTTTGCAATAAGACAGCCAGATACTCTAACGCCAGATGCTCTACAGCGAGATACACTAGTCAGATACTCTACAGTCAGATACTCTACAGTCAGATACTCTACAGTCAGATGCTTTACAGCCAGATACTCTAGAGCGAGATGCTCTACAGCCAGATGCTCTACAGCGAGATACACTAGTCAGATACTCTACAGCCAGATACTCTAATGCCAGATGCTCTACAGCGAGATACACTAGTCAGATACTCTACAGCCAGATACTCTAATGCCAGATGCTCTACAGCGAGATACACTAGTCAGATGCTCCACAGTCAGATACTCTACAGACAGATGCTCTATAGACAGATGCTCTACAGCCAGATACTCTAGAGCGAGATACTCTACAGTTACATGCTCTACAGCCTGATGCTCTACAGCGAGGTACACTAGTCAGATGCTTTACAGCCAGATACTCTACAGTCAGATGCTCTACAGCCAGATACTCTACAGTCAGATGCTCTACAGCCAGATATGCTACAGCCAGATACTCTACGGCCAGATGCTCTACAGCCAGATACTCTACAGCCAGATACTATACAGTTAGATGCTCTACAGCCAGATACTTTACAGCCAGATACTCTACAGCCAGATACTCTACAGCCAGATACTCTACGGCCAGATGCTCTACAGCCAGATACTCTACAGCCAGATACTCTACAGTTAGATGCTCTACAGCCAGATACTCTACAGCCAGATGCTCTACAGCCAGATGCTCTACAGCCAGATACTCTACAGCCAGATACTCTACAGCCAGATACTCACTGCTATACTCACCGTGTTTACTTCCTTAAACACTGAGTTGTCTAGAGACAACTTTTCTGTGGTCTGGGTCTTGTCACGGTCTTGAAAGTCCTTGGTCTAGGTCTGGGTCTGGGTCTCAGGTCTCAGAGTGGTCTCGGAAGGATTTGGCAGGCAGGGACGCTTCTTTTTTTGCAACATGTCAACAAGTTCAGCGGTGGATAGGTTTGTACTGGACAGAATACGATCTAATATTTATCCTAAGCAGCGACAACTCATGTGAAATAGGAAAATATGGTCCAACTAATTTATTTGTGGTCTTTTATCTTGGTCTTGGTCTTGGTCTTGGTCTTGATCCTCTCTGGTCATGGTATTGTGTTGGTTTTGGTTTAGGAGGTCTTGACTATAACTCTAGTATATCCGTATGACATCTTTGTGTCCTCCAATGCACATGTGGACGTTTAAGGTCCAAACTGGAGTCACATTCAACTGGAAATGAACCAATTGAATGTGAAAAGAAAAAAAATCCAAATGGAGTTTTAAGCCCTGGAGTCTGAATGAAGCCTAATTGTAGAGATTAAGGTATTACCCCCCCTACTACCCAATTTCAAAAGTGATATTATAGTGGAATGAAAGATGTGCAGGAGTGATATTTCTGAGTGATTAACTGACTGGAAATATCAAGATATAGCTGCTGTGTTGGAAAATAACGCATTTGATTGGCAGCTCGTTGAATTCATGTGGTCAAATGTGTTTGAATGAATCCAGGATGCATCACTGTTCCCAGCAGGGTTCTCTCCCTGCTCCTGACCTTTAGCGTCTCTCAGACACAGAGCAGACCCCCTGCCTCTAGAGCGTCCCCCTTTCCAGGGAAATCTGACGTCCTATATTTAGTCGTCGCTGTCGGCCAAACACCTGAAACATAACGCTTTCAGAAAGCGGAGGGGAGCTGTAAACAGCTGAGATATCAAAGCGCCCCGGCTGTCTGAAAGGTTAATGGTGTTTGGGAGCAAACGAGGGCCTGATGAAACACGGGCCCTCGTCGGACCCGCGGCCGCCGGACTCCGCTAATTAGCCTGCTCCGGTGCCTCTGATGTGCTGAGCCGGAGCGGGACGGGGAATTATGGCGTCAGAGGTGATTTTCTCCCACTCTCTGTCTCGCTTAATGCTCTTTATCTCCGTCAGTCTCTGTCAATCCCTGCCTCATTTACAGCGGGCGGCGTGTTTTTGAAGGGCAGGGCAGAAAAGGAAAAAAAAGGGCACATATATAGTGTCTTTGCTATTCAAGGGCTCTTTAGCGTGTTTTTTAGTTCTCAAGAGGGCACTTTAGCAAGCATTTCCGGTCCCAAGAGGGGACTTTAGCATGTGTTGTGTCTCCTAAAGGGCACTTAAGCATGTTTTTTAGCTCCCAAAAGGGCACTTTAGCTGATGTTTTCGCTCCAAGAGAGAACCTTAGCATGCTTTCTAGCTCCTAAGAGGGCACTACATGCATTTTGGCTCCCAAGAGGGCACTTCAGCAGGCTTTTTGGCTCCCAAGAGGGCACTTTAGCTCATGTTTTGGTTCCTAGAGGGTACTTTAGCACATGTTTTGGCTCCAAGAAGGCACCTTAGCATGCTTTTTAGTTCCTAAGAGGGCACTTTATGCATTTTGGTTCCAAGAGGGCACTATAACATGCTTTTTGGCTCAGAAGAGGGCACCTTAGCATGTGTTTTGGTTTCTAGAGGGCACTTTAGCACACTTTTTAGCTCCCAAGAGAGCATGCTAAGGTGCTCCCATGCTTTTTGGCTTCCAAGGGGGCACTTTATCTCATGTTTTCACTCCAAGAGAGCACCTTAGCATGCTTTCTAGCTACACTACATGCATTTTGGCTCCTAGAGGGCACTTTAACATGTGTTTTGACTCCTAGAGGACACTTTACCATGCTTTTTGGCTTCCAAGAGGGCACTTTATGCATTTTGGTTCTGAGAGGGCACTATAACATGATTTTTGGCTCCTAAGAGGCCACTTTAGCACATGTTTTGGCTCCAAGAACGCACCTTAGCATGCTTTTTAGCTCCTCAGAGGGCACTACATGCATTTTGGTTCCTAGAGGGCACTTTAGCTAGCGTTTTGGTTCCTAGAGGGCACGTTAACATGTGTTTTGACTCCTAGAGGACACTTTACCATGCTTTTTGGCTTCCAAGAGGGCACTTTAGCACATGTTTTGGCTCCAAGAACGCACCTTAGCATGCTTTTTAGCTCCTCAGAGGGCACTACATGCATTTTGGCTCTTAGAGGGTACTTCAGCAGGCTTTTTGGCTCCCAAGAGGGCACTTTAGCTAGCGTTTTGGTTCCTAGAGGGCACTTTAACATGTGTTTTGACTCCTAGAGGACACTTTACCATGCTTTTTGGCTTCCAAGAGGGCACCTTAGCATATGTTTTAGCTCCTAAGAGGGCACTACATCCATTTTGGCTCCCAAGAGGGCACTTTAGCTCATGTTTTGGTTTCTAGAGGGCACTTTAAGATGTGTTTTGACTCCTAGAGGACACTTTACCATGCTTTTTGGCTTCCAAGAGGGCACTTTAGCACATGTTTTGGCTCCAAGAGGGCACCTTA
>CM060481.1:28357891-28362891 GCA_030544235.1 Lepturacanthus savala
TACACACACTAATACACACTAATACACACACTAATACACACTAAAACACACCAACACACACTAATGCACACTAATACACACTAACACACACTAACACACACTAATACACACTAATACACACTAACACACACTAACACACACTAACACACACTAACACACACTAATACACACACTAATACACACACTAACACACACTAATACACACTAATACACACTAATACACACTAACACACACTAATACATACACTAATACACACTAATACACACTAATACACACTAATACACACTAACACACACTAATACACACACTAATACACACTAACACACACTAACACACACTAACACACACTAACACACACTAATACACACACTAATACACACTAACACACACTAATACACACTAATACACACTAATACAGCAGGAGCCAATTAAATAATGACACAAACAGCTCAAATCTACATTAAATATCTAAATAGTGTTCGCTGCAGGTTTTCTATGGGATTTATGATGAAAACTCGATGCTGAACCTGGATCAGGAGGTTTTTATGGTTTTAACAGGTTATGGAAAAAAAAGCAGGACACGCTTAAACACACACATGCTCCATGGGACACACACACACACACACACACACACATAAACAGTCCCATCGCTATGACCTAATAAGTCCAGCAGCAGTGGAGGAGGCTCAGTGAACTGATATGGTCATGAGGAGCATGCCAGGCTGTTCCCAGCAGCTTGATCCAATCAGAGCAGAACCCAGGAAGGAGCCAGGAGGGATTCCACTGATGGGACACCACAGAAACCGAGAGGAAAACCACCCAGGAGAGTCCCCGACCTACCTATCTACCTAAAACATTAGGAATCCCCTACATAGAGTCGGCTTTAAACTAGTACGCTAACGGTACCTGGATGGTTCACGACATCCATGGGATGTAGCATCATGGGAGCTAGCACTCTACTGATCAGTCTCTATGGGTCGCATAACACAGAAATAAACCAGGAAGTCGAGAAACTAACATTGAAATTAATGGCGGACATTTTTCAGTATGGTATCCAGTTCTTATAATACATCCATGGTCAGAGCTGTGGCTTAACGTCCTACATAGAAGCTACTATTGTGGTGTTGGAGTAGTAGCTACTAGTTAGTAGGGAGTGATGCTAACTAGTAGTAGCTACTGATGCTAACTAGTAGCAGCTACTGGTTAGTAGGGAGTGATGCTAACTAGTAGTAGCTACTGATGCTAACTAGTAGCAGCTACTGGTTAGTAGGGAGTGATGCTAACTAGTAGTAGCTACTGATGCTAACTAGTAGCAGCTACTGGTTAGTAGGGAGTGATGCTAACTAATAGTAGCTACTGATGCTAACTAATAGCAGCTACTGGTTCGTAGGGAGTGATGCTAACTAGTAGTAGCTACTTATTAGTCAACAGTGATTCTAACTAGTAGTAGCTACTGGTTAGTAGGCATTGATACTAACTAATAGTAGCTACTGATTCTAACTAGTAGAAGCTACTGGTTAGTAGGGAGTGATGCTAACTAGTAGTAGATACTGCTTAGCAGGCAGTGATGCTAACTAGTGGTAGCTTTTGGTTAGTAGGGAGTGATGCAAAGTAGGAGTAGCTACAGCTTAGCAGGCAGTGATGCTAACTAGTGGTAGCTTTTGGTTAGTAGGGAGTGATGCAAACTAGGAGTAGCTACTGGTTAGCAGGCGTTGATGCTAATTAGTAGCAACTACTGGTTAGTAGGCAGTTATGTGAACAAGTGGTAGTTACTGGTTAGTAGGGAGTGATGCTAATTAGTAGTAGCTACTTATTAATAGGCAGTGATGCTAACTACTAGTAGCTACTGGTTAGTAGATAGTGATGCTAACTAGTAGCTACTTATTAATAGGCAGTGATGCTAACTAGTAGTAGCTACTGGTTAGTAGGCAGTGATCCTAACTAGTAGTTGGTACTGGTTAGTAGATAGTGATGCTAACTAGTAGCTACTGGTTAGTAGGTAGTGATGCTAACTAGTAGTAGCTACTGATTAGTAGGTAGTGATGCTAACTAGTAGCAGCTACTGGTTAGCAGGCATTGATACTAAATAGTAGCTACTGGTTAGTAGGTAGTGATGCTAACTAGTAGCTACTGGTTAGTAGGTAGTGATGCTAACTAGTAGCAGCTACTGGTTAGCAGGCTATGATACTACAGTTTCAGACAGAGCCTGAGGTAAAACAGGCCACAGCCTCCTTCACAAACCCAGGAAATTCAATTAGTGAGGAAAAATGTGTGCTATGCATAAATTAGCATAGGGTCAATAACTAATGCATAGAGAATTAATTACCTGTGCTGTAATTAAGGGCTTTATCCCAGAGAAGCCTGGTTCACACCTCACAGAAGTACTAGAACACTCAGGTGACATAATCACTTTTATAAAGCTCTTATTAAAATGATTAAGATGTTAATTAAGAAGATTTCTCAGCTATAGAAGAGGTCAAGATGCTGCTCCTCATTATCAGTCTTTGTTTTAATTGCATGTACATGACAAGATAAATTAGACCAATATAACTAAATATATACTAAATATATATAATATAACAGCTGAGTTTCAATTAAACGCTGGGTTGCAGGTGTTTATTTTGAAATTTTACTGTCAATTCCTAATAAACACTGAGTCTAATTTATTTAAAACAAATAAATCAGCTTTTATTTTGGAAGGATGAGGTCACATGACCAGGATATCCTGTTACTCCATTAGGTCCATATGGCAACAATTACTTTATTTTCATTTTTCTCAAAAAGCTGTGATATAAAATCTATGTTTTTACAGTTAGGCGTGAAAACGGGGCTTTTATTTTGAAGGACATACTACCCTTTATTGTAGTGTTGGCATATAGCAACAGTTACTTTATCTTGATTTTTCTAAAAAGCTGTGGTATAAAATCACATTTTTACAATTAGACATGAAAAGGGGGCTTTTATTTTGAAAGGACGTGCAATTTATGAGGTCACATGACCAGGATATCCCTATTGCTGATGGACATTTGACATGTGAGCATCATTGTCAACAGAAAGTTGTCTTTTATTCAGAATTTTGGTAAAAATGATCATTATCTGGGATAATTAACGCTATTTGTTAATATATTTATTTTTCTTTTACATTTAATTCAATTTTCTTTGAGTCCCATTGACTTACATGAAACTATCCTGAGATTCTGTTATATTTAGTTTTATTATATATACTTTTGAGGGCATTTTAAGTAATAAAACCATTGTCTGTACAATAGAGGGTTATTGTGGTTTATAGGGATTAGTAAAGGTCATATAATTGAATTAATTTAATTAATAAACACATTTTATTATTTATTAAACAGACTCTTTATCTCCCAAATGATCAACTTAACATTTATAAATGTTCCAGTCTATGGATGCTTCAGTGTGTTTGTGCTTCCTCATACGTGAAACACTCTGGGAATATGTTTCATACCAATTATGAAAAATCTCTCTCTACACACACACACACACACACACACACACACACACAAGCCATTTCCTGCTCCCCAGAGGAATGCTGCCATTTTTGATCCATACCTTCTCTACAGCAGAATTCCATGTGGAATACCGGGATTGATGTTTGGAAATAACAATGAAAAACGGCTGGACTGTGAATGACCTGCTGAAAAAACACGTCTGGGGACAGAAATCAAATATAAATAGAATTAAACTATTGTCTTTTTGACCAAAGTGACCTTTGTAACCTGGTAAAATAATAAGAAAACCTCAGCATTGAGTTTTCTGCATTAATCCCAGTATTAAACCTCAGCTCCAACAATAAATAAAGTATTTTATCTGCAGTAAAACCCAATGTTACTGTTCCAGCATCAATATATATCATCAATATCCACATCATCAATACAATAAGACAATAAAAATGTAATTGTCTCCTTTATAATCTCCTTTTTAAACATTTTACAGAATATATTGTGTGATTTCTATGATTTTATGAATAAATAATTGATCTTTGAACATTTATCTTATTAATCATGGCAGATAATTTAGATTATTTCACGTTTTTTACTGATTTGGTTCAGTTTGGTCTTGATTTAAGTTTTAAATTAAATGTATTATTATTTATTATCATCATTTATAGCAGGAAAACTGGGATTTCTTCAAATTTCTTTATACCGACTTACTCCACTCAAAGTTTTCTTTTTAGATGTTTTAGTAAATTTCATCTCTATAATTTAATATTTTTCTTTGTCATATTTGGAAATAAACTCAGTATCTTTGGGTTTTAAACAAATTACACCTTATTAGTATTATATAAGTATTTTTTCCTGATTTGGGTCAGTTTGATCTTGTTTTAAGCTTTAAATAAAGTATTTTAATTGATTATTTTATATTTATATATTTTTATTATATATTATATTTATTTATTATTATTTTTTAGTATTTACATTTTTTAATATTCTAACTATACTCCAAGCAAATTTGGTCATTTGCACTTTTTTTTTCTTTTTAGATTTTTCTGTAAATTTTGTTTTTTATGATTTAATAAATAAATATTTGACAATAAACCCAGTATTTTTAGTTTTACTCAATATTAAAAAATGACACCTTATTCTTTGGGAAATTCCACTATTTTTGAAGTATTTTTGGGTCAGTTTGATCTTATTTTAAGCTTTAAATAAAGTTTTTTTTTTGAATATTCTAACTCTATTGTCTCTATAACAGCAACATAAACTGATTCTGACTCTTCTATAGTCACTGAACATGTTGTACATTTATTTTAATTCCACATTTAAGTCCAATAATCTTTGTGTTTGTAGAGATATTCAACATTTATCATCATTTATAGCAGGAAAACTATAAAACTAGCCTTGTGTTTTAGCGGCTAACGTTGCTAACGTGGCTACAAAACATGCTCCTTAATTATTGATCTGCATCAACATTGTGAAATCTTCCCTTATTTTCTGCTGTTTTATGATCTCAAATGAGTTGTTGTGCATATAAATAA
>CM060481.1:28372891-28387891 GCA_030544235.1 Lepturacanthus savala
CACTAACACACACTAATACACACTAATACACACTAATACACACACTAACACACACTAATACACACTAACACACACTAACACACACACTAACACACACTAACACACACTAACACACACTAACACACACTAATACAGCAGATTATAAAGGAGCCAATTAAATAATGACACAAACAGCTCAAATCTGCATTAAATATGTAAATAGTCTCTACTACTGATATTCTATTAAACTATTGTCTTATTGTATTGATGATGTGGATATTGATGATATATATTGATGCTGGAACAGTAACATTGGGTTTTACTGCAGATAAAATACTTTATTTATTGTTGGAGCTGAGGTTTAATACTGGGATTAATGAATAAAACTCTATATGAACCTGGATCAGAGGGTTTTTTTGTTTTTTATCAGGTTAAATATCAATCAATCAGCCTCATTGTGCAGCTTTTTTCATCTTCTCAGCAGAAATGCATCACGTTGAACTTCCTTCCATGTTGAGCGGTGCAGCCATTGTTAGATCGAGGTGTTTGAAGGAGGCACTGAGTGAACAATGCTGCTGTGGGTGGTGAGTGGGCGGCTGGATGAGGAGCAGCTCAGATCCACTCAGCCTCTTATAGCTCATCCTCCATTATCTCTGTCCATCTATGCACAAATCCACCCATATCATCACCCGCTGTTTCAAATGATGCTTATATTCTGTTGGGTTGTGCAGCTCCACACTTGTTGCATCTCAAATCGCCAGTTTAAGTTCAGTTTAACTGTTTGATCAGTTTTGCTGCTGTAAATGATGATAAATGTTGAATATCTCAACAAACACAAAGATTATTGGACTTAAACCTGGAATAAAATAAATGTACGACATGTTCAGTGACGACAGAAGAGTCAGAATCTATTGATGTTGCTGTTAGAGAGACAATAGAGTTAGAATGTTGAAAAAAACTTTATTTAAAACTTAAATTATCCTTTATTAGTGTGTGTTAGTGTGTAATAGTGTGTGTTATTGTGTGTTTTAGTGTGTGTTAGTGTGTATTAATGTGTATTAATGTGTGTGTTAGTGTGTGTATTAGTGTGTATCAGTGTGTAATAGTATGTAATAGTGTGTGTTATTGTCTATTAGTGTGTGTGTGTTAGTGTGTGTTAGTGTGTATTAGTGTGTATTAATGTGTGTGTTAGTGTGTATTAATGTGTGTGTTAGTGTGTATTAATGTGTGTGTTAGTGTGTATTAATGTGTGTTAGTGTGTATTAGTGTGTGTTAGTGTGTATTAGTGTGTGTTAGTGTGTGTTAGTGTGTATTAGTGTGTATCAGTGTGTAATAGTATGTAATAGTGTGTGTTATTGTCTATTAGAGTGTGTGTGTTAGTGTGTATTAATGTGTGTGTTAGTGTGTATTAATGTGTATTAGTGTGTATTAGTGTGTATTAATGTGTGTGTTAGTGTGTATTAATGTGTATTAATGTGTATTAGTGTGTATTAGTGTGTATTAATGTGTGTGTTAGTGTGTATTAGTGTGTATTAATGTGTGTGTTAGTGTGTGTTAGTGTGTATTAATGTGTATTAATGTGTGTGTTAGTGTGTATTAGTGTGTATTAGTGTGGGTATTAGTGTGTGTGTGTGTGTGTGTGTGTGTGTGTGTGTGTGTGTGTGTGTGTGTGTGTGTGTGTGTGTGTAATAGTGTGTATTAGTATGTATTAGTGTGTGTGTGTGTGTGTGTGTGTGTGTGTACCAGACCCTTTAAATGCCTCAGTTGTGTGAAGTGAGTGATGACATCACAACAACGCTGTCACTGTGTGACATCACAGAGAAACGATTTAGTGGATAAACATGTATGAAGGAGCTGGATGAGAGGAAGAAGAATATGGATATTAAAACATGAAGAAACTAAATGAATGTAGATTTGATCTGTTTGAGTCATTATTTAATTATCTCCTTTATAATAAACATCTATCACTATATATTCTACATGTTCTGGAATGATCCTCAGTGGATTTATAGGATTTTATGGACAGATAATTGACCTTTGACCTCTGATCTTATTCATTATTGAACTTTGCATTGCAGATAATTTAGATTATTTCAAGTTTGGTCCAGATTTAAGTTTCAGACAAAGTATTTCCATCTGTAGTAGTCGTAGTATTGAAGCCTCTCGTCGATATTACTGGTTGTGGCGAGGACGGAGAGTAGAGAGTGGGAGGGCTGATGTGTTGGAAGACAAAAAGGCTCCGAGGATGAGGAGGATGAGGAGGATGAGGAGGATGAGGAGGATGCAGCTCATCTCAAGTGTTTACTGGTGTAGAATCACAGCCGAGTGTTGGCAGCGAGGAATAAAACCACAGAGATGTAAAGGAGCAGGAGGTTTTATTGCTGCTACACAACTAAGAGGCTGGAAATATGACTTGTTCTGAATGATTTTACTACTTAAAATGGTCTAAATAATAGATATGATTAAAAAAATAGATAGGAAAAAGGTGGAAACATGGATAATTTCCTGCTATGTAAGTCAATGGGACGCCTTTAGGTTGTTACACTAGGAATTTGACATATTTGTATATTGTTGCAATATGGAAATGAATCTATTTTAGCATATTAGAAAAATAAAGTAACATTAGAATTGAATTAAATCTAAAAAATAAAATAAAATATACATCAATAGTAAGTTTGTGTTATATGTCCTTCAAAATAAAAGCCCCGGTTTCACGCCTAACTGTAAAAACATAGATTTTATATCACAGTTTATGTCAAATATCCATGAGCAATAGGGATATCCTGGTCATGTGACCTAATGAATTGTATGTCCTTCAAAATAAAAGCCCCCGTTTCACGCCTACTGAAACAACATCATCAGCAACAAATCTATTTTAGAATATTAGAAACATAAAATAACATTAGAATTGAATTAAATCTAAAAAAATAATAGTAAAAATAAAGTTTACTTACCCTAGATAGTAAGTTCATGTCAAATATCCATGAGCAATAGGGATATCCTGGTCATGTGACCTAATAAACTGTATGTCCTTCAAAATAAAAGCCCAAGTTTCATGCCTAACTGTAAAAACATAGATTTTATATCACAGCTTAGTATATTAGAATTGAATTAAATCTAAAAAAAATAATAGTAAAAATAAAGTTCACTTACCCTAGATAGTAAGTTCATGTCAAATATCCATGAGCAATAGGGATATCCTGGCCATGTGACCTAATAAACTGTATGTCCTTCAAAATAAAAGCCCCTGTTTGACGCCTAACTGTAAAAACATAGATTTTATATCACAGTTTATGTCAAATATCCATGAGCAATAGGGATATCCTGGTCATGTGACCTAATGAATTGTATGTCCTTCAAAATAAAAGCCCCTGTTTCACGCCTAACTGTAAAAACATAGATTTTATATCACAGTTTATGTCAAATATCCATGAGCAATAGGGATATCCTGGTCATGTGACCTAATAAACTGTATGTCCTTCAAAATAAAAGCCCCTGTTTGACGCCTAACTGTAAAAACATAGATTTTATATCACAGTTTATGTCAAATATGCATGAGCAATAGGGATATCCTGGTCATGTGACCTAATGAATTGTATGTCCTTCAAAATAAAAGCCCCCGTTTCAC
The DNA here is from genome assembly GCA_030544235.1 of Lepturacanthus savala. Lineage (NCBI taxonomy): Eukaryota > Metazoa > Chordata > Actinopteri > Scombriformes > Trichiuridae > Lepturacanthus > Lepturacanthus savala. Next base: position 28,376,499 of record CM060481.1, read on the forward strand.
GCCTACTGAAACAACATCATCAGCAACAAATCTATTTTAGCATATTAGAAAAATAAAATAACATTTGAATTTAATTAAATCTAAAAATAATAATAAAAATAAAGTTTACTTACCCTAGATAGTAAATTCATGTCAAATATCCATCAGCAATAGGGATATCCTGGTCATGTGACCTCATAAATTGTATGTCCTTCAAAATAAAAGCCCCCGTTTCATGCCTAACTGTAAAAACATAGATTTTATATCACAGCTTTTTAGAAAAAAGCAGATAAAGTAATTGTAATAGAGAGTTAAGGACGTATTAGAGCTGTTTCCATGACTTTGTTCTATTCATCATATAATTTCTAACGGTGTTTTACCACAAATCGAAGGAAGCACTTTTCATTCTATCTCCTCGTTTTCCTGTTTCTGGAGAATCTCAGGAAGATGTTCCAGATCAAAGCCTCAGATTGTGATTCAACAGACAGGAAACTCGTCCTGTTGAGGTTGAAATTGCAGCAATAATGTAAAAAAAAAAAAAAAAAAAAACACTCCATCCTCAACTCCACGGGTTCCTCTTTCATCTTTGAAGCAAATTGAAATCTTCGCCATCATTACACAAGCAACTTTTCACCCTTTCAGCATAAAAGATGATCAGTGAAATGGAAAATCATCACCCTTGGATCATGGTTTTAGTATTTTTTTTCTGATAAAAGGAAATAAAAGTAAAGCAGAGACTTCAAAAAGTTGAATATTAGTCCAGACTTATCAGGTCAACACTGCTGAAAGTAGTATTTCAAAAATGGATGGACCTCCTGTGGGGGACCCTGAGATTGCTCCACTAATCATGTACAAATATAGTGAAGCTATACATCAAATTAAACAGGAGAAACTCCACTACAAGCACATATAAGTCATATTTACACACACCAAACACAACTCCAACACCAAGCTAATTAATTAACTAATAGGAAAATCGGTATACGATCATAAAGCCAACCCACTCGCCACATTTTGATGGCTAGCGCTCTGATACTTCATGCTACACAAACAAATGACATCTCATATGAAAGCTGAGACTGTGACGAGTCCAACGGTACCATCAGTGTAGCTTTATGACAAAAACTCAGTAAACTAGCAGCCAAAAAACACTACAGTAAAAAGTCGATTGAAGTGACGAACAAAAAATGTGTTTTTTGAGATCAATAAATGGTCGTTTTGTGTCGACCAGCATCTCCCAGAGACATACTCTACTTACTATGGGTATGTCCTCAACCTAAAAAAGGGCTGGAGTTCAAGGGGTTAAGAGTGAGGAAATGACATTTTTATTTCCCCTAATTTATGAGTTTCTAAAGCAGTTTCTAAATGTAAAATTTGCAGAAAATCTGCAGAAAATTCATGCCAATCTGTCATTAGAATTCTGTGGTATAGACACCTGTTTACCTATGGTTTCATGTCAAAATGGCTGCTGTGAAGAAGGTCTATAGTAGAGTAGAGTAGTGTTGTCTACGTTGAGGTTCTGCAGACTAATATTGAAGATATTAATGTGTCGGAGCCGAGGCAGAGAAGGAAAATGACCTCTTCTACTGGTTATGACCCTAATGCACATTTCCGTCTTTTTGTTTGTTCCAGATAAAGGTTGATACGAGCTTATCTCTAGAGCTAAAGAAGACTTTGAGGCAGATAAAGGAGACGAGGTCGTACATTCAGCTTGATCGTATCGATCCGTCCACTCAGTGAAAGGCAGCAATTTCCATCGTTAAAGGTCCCGTTTCAGACAGGCTGTCAAGGGAGTTCTAATCCCTGCTATCTATATTTTTCCAATTACTAGTACAGTGTCCATAGGGCGTCTGTATTCCTGTAGGAAAGTGGAAGTTTAAGTATTTTTTCATGTTTAAATGAGGGTGTGATGGACTGTTATTGATAAGTAAAACTGAGGTGGTAGATGCTAGTGCTGGGATTTCCTGAGGAATAAAGTAGCGGCTAAACCAGCTAGCATCTTAGCATGTGGTTTTTGATCAATGTTACGTTGTGTCGGCTGCACGATCAATGCAGGATAAGCTTTGAATTGTAATGAAAGCGCTGGGACGCAGCATGAGGTCAGCTCAGTGACCGAGTGGTAAAGGGTCTGCCCTGAGACTGGGGAGGTTGAGGGTTCAATCCCAGGCTTAGTCAGACCCAAGACATTACCTCCATGTTCATTTCAATCTCCCGATGATTCCCGTGCACTGCTGCTTTCCACAGCTCCCTCAAGGTATGGGGCAAAAGCAGAGAACAGCTTATGATATAAAGAGGATATTTTAAAGTTTTGTTTGTGAATAGATATAGATAAACGCCATGCAAATTTTGTCGTATCAGACTTTTTCTAATTTTGGCCCAGAATGAACTGTGATATTCGGGTTTGCTGCAGCAAAATGTTTATGGAAAAAGGAGTGAAAATAGCATTTCCTGGTCATATGATGTGAGTAATTGTTGATGTGGGATCAATCTGCAATAGAGGGTTGAGAAAAAAGGCGGTAAATGTCGAGAACTCTACCCCTACACCACTGCACCGCACAAGGGATTTTAGCTTCTAATGCTAATGATGATGTTTTGAAACTCCATACGAAAGATCCATTAGATAAGATATCATCACATCCTCAGGACCTCTTCTGAGATGTTTATTTCCACGAGTCTCCTCTCTCCACCTGAGACCTTCATCTCAGCCCCTGGAGTTCGAGGGGTCCTCCGCCTCGTTCATAACTCTCCGGGTTTTTAATTAGCTCCTCAAAACAAGGCTCAGCAGCAGAATTGCAGCCTTCTGGGCCGTTTCAACAGAAGATTTCTTTTATTTCCCTGTCCCCCCTACCCACTCATCATCATAGGAAACGCAGGGAATAATCGACGTGTTCAGCAGCGGAGGCCCATAATTAAGACGTTTTGTCTTTTTTTTTCCTTTCTTTGTCTTTCTTTCTTTTTAGTAGCCCACTCAAAGATTGTCAGCCTGTGAATTATAAGATTATTTCGTGAGCTATTTAAGAGTCTTAAAGAGTTCACCTCCTGACTGGCGGAGGAGGTGTCGAGCTGGATTTTTGACATCGGCCTCCGCAGAAAGAGAAAGAGATTTCCTGTAAAAGCCAAACCATATTTTACCCATCTCCTCCTAATGCTAATGTAAGGTAGCACACTTAGCGGGTTAAAACCAGATTAGACTCAGCTTAGTGTAGGGGATCCATTACACAGTGTGTGTTTGACTGTAAGAGTATTACCATACGTTATCATCAATGAGGCTGAGCAGAGATCTGGGTTCTGTGTGTTTTCACTCCTGTAAAGTGACAATGATTCGGTTTCTCTTCACAATGCGACGTTTGTTCTGGTCCAAATTAGTTGATTAATCAGTGAAATGAACTAAAAGTCAGCGACACAAGTCATGTGACACCGTTCACTTCACTTCATTGGACTGTATATTATGGGATTATGTTCTAAAGAAATATTATGATTGGTTAGAATTAACCTGTGGGAAAATTCTGATGAAAATTCCCGGAAAGCAAACGAAGAGACGAAGAAAAGCAGAGAACACAACGTTTTAAAAAAAACGACACAATTCCACAACAGAGAAACAACTGTGGGTTTATTTTTAACCTTCGACTTTGTGGTTCAACTCATTTGCATCTTTCGCTTCAGAGAAACTCTTCAGATTCACAGACTACGGCAGCTGGTTTAGTCCAAAAATGAGCTCCAGATGAATCATGTTCTAAACGAGTGTTGTTGTTAGTCTTTATATTTGATTTATCTCTTTTTTCTTTTGAGTTATTTGATTTGTTTTAATATAAAACCAGATTAGACTCATCTTAGTGTAAGGGATCCATTACAGAGTGTGTGTTTGTCTGTTATAGTATTACCATACGTTATCAGGAATAAGGCTGATTACTATGCTCACACAAAGCCACTTTTTCTAAATTCTCATTTTATGAAATTTAAAATGAATCAATAAAAAAACAATATAACAAATAACAATAAAAAATGCAGATTCTACAGCAGAGATCTGTGTTCTGTGTGTTTTCACGCCTGTAAAGTGACAATGATTCGGTTTCTCTTCACAATGCGACGTTTGTTCTGGTCCAAATTAGTTGAATAACCAGTAAAATGAACTAAAAGTCAACAACGCAAGTCATGTGACACCGTTTACTTCACTTCATTGGACAGATACTGTACATTATGGGATTATATTTTACAGAAATGTTATGATTGGGTAGAATTAACCCGTGGGAAAATTTCGACGAAATTTCCCGGAAAGCAAACAAAGAGACGAACACATAGCCACTTTTTCTAAATTCTCATTTTATGAAATTTTACTGGTAAAATTAATAAATAAATAAAAAACAATATAACAATAAAAAAGCAGATTCTACAGCAGAGAGCTGGGTTCTGTGTGTTTTTACACCTATAGGGTGACAGTGATTCGGTTTCTCTTCACTTCTCATTTGTTCTGGTCCGAATTAGTCAGTTTATTTAAATTTTGATGTTATAAGTTTTGTACATATAACCTAATGGAGCCTAGTTCACTTACATATTATGTTTAAAACTTTTTCATATATATGTGTGTGTGTGTTTTTTGCTTTTCTGGAGGTCGGTAACCATAAAAGTGGAGAAAGTTTAAGGCTTTTCTAAGCAGTTGGCTTGTTCAACACATGATTATTGGTTTGGTGTGAAATGTCAGTGCTGTGCACACATTTTGCTGGTGTTGTGTTGTGGTTTAGTGTCGTCATGATTGAATAAGCTTCATTCATTAATCAGTATTAGACGAGGTTTGAGCTAATTGATCTGGGTGGAGGCGTCAGACGGAGGTAGAACTAAACGCTGCAGATATGAGGAAATACAGTCGTCAGAGAGGAGAAAGGTGGGAAGAAGAGGAGGAGATGGATCGATAGATGGAGAAGCAGCGGGAGGAGGATAAACACAGGCTGATAGATGGAGTCATAGAGATACTGACAGAGGTGGGATGGATTTTCTCTTCGTGTGATGCTGACCTTGCATCAGACCCACAGGGATGTTCTGTCTAAAAACAAGAAAAAACACAGGAACTGGCAAAAAACACAACATTCTGCTTCCATTCTTCATGTAAGGCCTTAGAAAAGCTGCTTTATAGCTTCTCCTGTGGTTCTTTTTTCATATTCTTTTAAGTTTTAGGTTATATTTGCATCTTTTTGTCATATGGCAAAAATCAAAAAATTGTATTTGGTGAAAATTTTCCCAAATTCTGAATAAAAGACAACATCGGGTTGTGAGACAACGATGCTCACATGGTCACGTGACCTCATAAATTGTATGTCCTTTCAAAATAAAAGCCCTCTTCTGTATATAAAGGTCCCCTATCGTACATGTCATATGTCTAATATCTTAAAATATTCCTAATTATCCAGACAATCACTTCATGCATCTCATATTTGAAGCTGAACCCTTTTTCCTCGTCAATATGAACAAATTCTCAAAGTTCTTTCATCCAGGAGTGGAATGAACAACCTGCTTCTCTCTGAGCCTCGGACTTGTCGACATCCATATTAGTCTCTTGTCATTTCCATCCACTGTGGGGTATTGAGGGGTTTGGAGGGCTTCTGCTGAATATTAACACCTTCCCACCGAGTTGGAGCCTCCATCTTTTCGCCGGTAATGGAAGACGAGAGCTGCAGCTTCCACTTTCCATGTGTAGCATCATTAAATCCTCGGAACTAACCATGATGTCACTCTGCTGTATGAAATATTTATTCTCATACATTTTGTTCAGTCCACAACCCAAAGATCATCGGTTTATTATTATAGAGACTAAAGAAAACTGGAAATAATCAGATTTAAGTAGCTGGAACCAGAGGATTTGGACTAATCGATGAATCGACTAATCATTGCAGCTTTAAATGACACTAACATGTGGAAACATGAGGAGAAAATCAGTTTTTGTTGTAATTTCTGATGCTGCATCAGTCGTGTGGGTTATAAGTGATGATTGAGAGGAATTACTTTTCATAAAGTCCATGTTTCCTGCATATTCCACCGTTTTTAAGAAGAAAAAAGACCCAACGAAGGCAAAAAGCAGTAATGAAGTGTCCGTTTCATATAATCCAGAGTGCAACTTTACCCCAAATTAAATATATTTATTAATTAAATATTGTTTAAATCAATATTTGTCATTAGTATACTAGAGGAATGGATGGTATGAGCTTTTTACAACATTTTTTTAGGATTTTTTGTTGTGATTACATTGATTTTTCCCTTTTTGTAATTAGAATTGAGTGATATGTTGAATATTTTACTATTTTCTATATATATATATATATATGTGTGTGTGTGTGTGTGTGTGTGTGTGTGTGTGTGTGTGTGTGTGTGTGATCTATTGGAAAAACCCAATAAAGCTCCATTTTTGACTTTTTTATGTTTGTATCAAAAGCAAAAATACTGAAAATCTCTGGATTATTGGTTCAGGTTTTCATCTTTAACTTGTTTCCCTCTAGGATTTTTAATAAATGATGAATCCTTTATTTTAATTGGAGCAGCAGCAGCGATACGTTGGTGTAACACCCCAAAATGTCGACAGGAAACTCGGCTACAATCAATATGTGGATTTCAACCGCTAATCAATAATATGAGCTTATAAGGAAAACATTAATCTGTAGATTTCTGCTTGTTTTATTGTGATAATATTAAAAAAAAATGTGCTAAAATCAGACAAACCTGCAATTTTATCTATTAATTACTTTACTGCTCCATATATAGATAATTAGCTACTAACACATGATTTACTGGTGGTTTTCAACCTAAATAGATTTTAGATGAGCTCATTTTTTCACTTTTTTCATTTTTAAAATGTTTTATTAATATTATTATTTTTCATAATTAACAAACTTTTTACTGTTTTTTTATTTTTTTATTTACACCATTATTTGACCACTTTTATACAATATTTTTATTTCCTTTTTTATTTCTTAATTTTAATTTTCTTAATTTTAATTTTTTTACATTTTTATTTCGTTTTTTTTACATTTTTATTAATTTAAATATTTAATTACAAATTTAAATTATTATTATTATTATTTTTCATAAGTAACAAACTTTTTACTGTTTTTTTTTCATTTTTTATTTACACCATTACTTTTTTTTTACTTTTTTTTTAATTAATTACCTTATTTTTTTATTTGACCACTTTCATACAATATTTTATTTCTTTTTTATTTCTTAATTTTTACTTTATACAATTTAAAAAAAATTTTTATTCATTTTTAAACATTTGTATTAATTTAAATATTTAATTTAAAATTTAAATTATTGTTATTATTATTTTTCATAATTAACAAACTTTTTACTGTTTTTTTTAATTTTTTAATTTTTTATTTACACCATTATTTTTTTAAATTAATTACCTTATCATTATTTTTTTATTTGACCACTTTCATACAATATTTTTATTTCTTAATTTTTACTATTTTTTTTTACATTTTTTAAATTAATTTAAATATTTAATTTAAAATTTAAATTATTGTTATTATTATTTTTCATAATTAAACTTTTTACTGTTTTTTTATTTTTTTAATTTTTTATTTAAAACCATTATTTTTTTTTTACTTTTACTATTTTTTTTTTTTTTTTACATTTTTTATTTATACCATGATTTTTTTTTCATTTTTAATTTTTTAATAGTAATTTTTTAATAGTATTTTTTTTTTTATTTTACCATTTTCATACCAAGCATTTATATATTTTTCATAAGGAAACTCAGCTCCAAGTCTATATATAATATATATATTTTTATGATAATATTAAAAAACCTGCACTAAAACATCTAGAATTGGTCTAGTTCAACATTTTATGTAATTACTTTACTTTACTGCTCCGTATATAGATAATTAGCTACTAACACATGATTTCAGGAGGTTTTCAACCTAAATTGATGTTAGATGAGCTCATTTTTTCACTTTTCACAGCTGGATTTACTTCAACACTGTTCATTTTAAATAGATTCTGTCACTGATACAAATATCTCACAGGTTTTAGCTTTATTTAAACCCCAGATCATCCAGAAAACACCTGTATTTGTGGAGATCTACTGACTCTAGACCATCGAGGGGAATTAAGCCTTAACGTCTATGACTGTGTGTGAATGCAGCGTTTTCAGCAAAAAAATTCAACTTCCTCCTGAGAAGATGGAGACGACAAACGCAGAAAGAGTCATTTTTATTTTATTTTTACATTTTCTATTTAATCATTCAAATCTCTAGAGTAAAAAAAGGGAGTTTTATACATAGGCTTCTTATTTATGGGCATCTTTAACAGTAAAATATTATTTTCTGCAAAGAAAACTGACTTAATAGAATTCAATGCATTGAATGGGTTAAGTCATAGACTTAGTGTGTGTGTGTGTGTGTGTGTGTGTCGGTGGATTCCCCCTACAGTGTCTCCCTATTCTATCTAATGTGTTTAATGTCTTTCTCTCTGTGTATTTGTCCGTCTGTCTTTATGAGTGTCTGTGCTCCTTCTCGTCTCTTTTATTTCCTTTGCTTTTCATGTTTCATGTCCGTTTATTCGTCTTTTTTCGCTGTGACCTGCTTTTTTTTTGTAAACGTCCGTGTGTGTTTTTTCCCCGGCGTCCCGTCCCGTGGCGTCCCTGGTCCCGTGGTCCCGTCTCCATAATGTCCCCTCCCCTCCAGCCTTTGTGACTTTGCTGAACGGGGACCAGGCTCAGGATGCCATCCGCTCCCTCCACCACAGCACTGTCCGCGGCCGGCTGATCAACGTGGCGCTGCAGCCCACCGACTCCCTGCTGTGTCTCACCAACCTGCCGCACGCCTTCACCGCCCAGCAGCTGGAGGAGCTGGTGCGCGCCTACGGGAACATCGAGCGCTCCTTCCTGGTGTACAGCGAGGCCACGGGACACTCCAAGGGCTACGGCTTCGTGGAGTACATGAAGAAGGACTCGGCTTCCAGGGCCAGGTCCGAGCTGCTGGGGAGACCTCTGGTAGGTCGGGAAGGTCAAGAAGTGGAGCTGTTCAAGTAGAAAACTTTACAGTTTTATGATAGTATGATATTAAAAGTCAATAATATGATATGAAAAATCTAAAATATGACGTTAAAAGTCTGAAAAATTAGGTAAAAGTCAAAAATATGACATTAAAAGTCAGAAAACTTAGATAAAAGTCAAAACCATGAGAGAAAAAGTCAAAAATATGACATTAAAAGTCAATAATATGATATGAAAAATCTAAAATATGACGTTAAAAGTCAGAAATGACATTAAAAGTCAAAAATATGATATAAAAAATCAGAACTATGACATTAAAAGTCAGAAAAATTAGGTAAAAGTCAGAAATATAACATTAAAAGTCAAAAATATGACATTAAAAGTCAGAAATATGACATTAAAAGTCAGAAAAATGACATTAAAAGTCAGAAAAATGACATTAAAAGTCAGAAAAATTAGATAAAAGTCAAAAATATGAGAGTTTTAGCCTTTAGTTTTTCTTGAATCCCTCCCCAGTAGAAATTAATTCTAGAATCACGTTTTTTTTATTGATTCTTGAAGCAGCCTCCATCATGAAAACTGTTAAATTCTCATTTTATCCTGAAAATTTGACTTGTGCAATTAAATTAAATAATAATAAAACAGTAAAATTTTTCCATTCTTTATCATTGTATTTTTTTCTTAATTTAAATATTTGATTTTAAATTTAAATTATTTATTTTTTTCTTTTAAGCATTTATTTAACATTTTTATTTATTAATTTCTACATTTTACATTTTTTTATTTATGCCATGATTTTTTTACTTAATTTTGAAGATTTTTAATATATATATTTTATATATATTAAATAAATATTTTTTTTATTTTTTCTAATTAAATTTTATGATTTTTTTTTTTTTATTTGACTTTTGGAATTTTTGATTTTTAATACCATTTTTTATTTATTAATACTGACATGTTATATACATATAAAGTAATGATAATTTCATAATATCAAGGTTTTGTGTGTGTGTGTGTGTGTGTGTGTGTGTGTGTGTGTGTGTGTGTGTGTCCATGTGTGTGTGTCCGTGTGTGTGTGTGTGTGTGTGTGTGTGTGTGTGTCCATGTGTGTGTGTGTGTGTCCATGTGTGTGTGTGTGTGTGTGTGTGTCCATGTGTGTGTCCATGTGTGTGTATGTGTGTGTGTCCATGTGTGTGTGTGTGGTGTGTGTCCATGTGTGTGTGTGTGTCCATGTGTGTGTGTGTGTCCGTGTGTGTGTGTGTCCATGTGTGTGTGTGTCCGTGTGTGTGTGTCCATGTGTGTGTCTGTCCATGTGTGTGTGTGTCCATGTGTGTGTGTGTGTGTGTCTCTCTCTGTGTGTGTCTCCATGTGTGTGTCTCCATGTGTGTGTGTGTGTGTCCATGTGTCCGTGTGTGTGTGTGTGTGTGTGTCTCCATGTGTGTGTGTGTGTCTCCATGTGTGTGTGTGTGTCTCCATGTGTGTGTGTGTCCATGTCTCCATGTGTGTGTGTGTGTGTGTGTGTCTCTCTCTGTGTGTGTGTGTGTCTCCATGTGTGTGTGTGTGTGTGTCTCCATGTGTGTGTGTGTGTGTCTCCATGTGTGTGTGTATGTGTCTCTCTCTCTCTCTGTGTGTGTCCATGTGTGTGTCTCCATGTGTGTGTGTGTGTCTCTCTGTGTATGTGTGTGTGTGTGTGTCTCTGTGTGTGGTCGTCCAGGGTGACCGGTCTCTGATGGTCCAGTGGATGGACGTGAACCAGCTGAGTCAGGAGGAGAACCTCCACTCCAGGTGTGTGTGTGTGGACCGGCTGCCTCTGGACCTCTGTGACTCTGAGGAACTGACCCAGGTTTTCTCTGACTCCTACAAACCCGTCTTCTGCCAGGTGAGACACGATCACCTGGATTCAGTGCTGACACTGATTGGTTCCTGTGTATTTAAAAAAAAACTTTATTTAACCACATATCTTTTACAAGGCTGAACTACTGCATTCATTTAAATACCAACATTAAAATAAGCTACAGCAGTAAAATCTGATGGTAAAATAGGATGTTAAAATGCAAAGATGCAGTTATTTATAATAAAAAAGATAATTGTACTAGACTGTCCTTTTATTCCAATATAGTAATATAATAATACATAGAATAAATATTAATTAGTCCAATTCTGTGTAGAATTACAGATAAATTTGCTTATTTTATCATATATTCTTTACAAAATATGAGATAAAAAGTCAATTTAATCTTATTTTAAGGAATTAAGATGAGAAAATACTGAAATAAGCTAAATTAATTTCGAATTAAATGATAGTTCTAGATAATTCTACTCATTATTGGACCAAAAATAAGATTTTTTTCATTTGTTACCATTTAATTCTTTTCAATATGGAATAACTGAGACGTCATATTATTGAAATTTCACTTTTCTTCTTATG
>CM060481.1:28392891-28487891 GCA_030544235.1 Lepturacanthus savala
GTTTCTATGGCAACTAATTAATTAATTGTCACAGTTCTACTTGCACTTGACAAGATTCTGTGAATTTCTGCTTTTTTCCTGTTGAAAATCATTGTCAACAAACTAAAAACTGTCATTTCAATCTGTCGAGAGGATCCCAGCTGATGTTTTAACAGCTTAAAATAACTGAAGCTGTAAAATACGTGTGTAGGACAGTAAGTACAGATAAGAGATTAAAAAAAACTTTATTTAAACCCATTTCCCCCTGATTCACAGTGTATTTCCAGCTTAATCACAACCAACCTATTGTTTTTATTACGTAACATCTTTTTTCCCATTGAATCAAAGAGGCTCAACAAGAAAACCAGCAGAAATGATCTGTATTCAGTAAATGATGCGTCTGATGTGTTGTTCTTGGTGCTAATTGCTCTGCAGCTAATTGAAATCTCTCCTGAGTACAACATATAAACGCTTGACGTCCTTGTTGACCCCGTTTAGTTGAACAAAGTTTTATTCAAACAGAGAAAAGACAAAGAGGATCCTCCTCAGACGTTAGTTGTCTGGTGAATTTCAGCCGATAATCTAAATTATCTGCAATGTAAAGTTCAATGATTGATTAAATAAGAGGTCAAAGGTCAATTATCTGTCCATAAAATCCTATAAATCCACTGAGGATCATTCCAGAACATGTAGAATATATAGTGATAGATGTTTATTATAAAGGAGATAATTAAATAATGACTCAAACAGATCAAATCTACATTCATTTAGTTTCTTCATGTTTTAATATCCATATTCTTCTTCCTCTCATCCAGCTCCTTCATACATGTTTATCCACTAAATCGTTTCTCTGTGATGTCACACAGTGACAGCGTTGTTGTGATGTCATCACTCACTTCACACAACTGAGGCATTTAAAGCGTCTCGTACACACACACACACACACACACACACATTAATACACACTAACACACTAATACATACACTAATAGTGTGTGTAGTGTTACACACTAACACACACTAATACACACTAATACACACTAACACACACTAATACACACTAACACACACTAATACACACTAACACACACTAATACACACTAATACACACTAATACACACTAATACACACTAACACACACTAACACACACTAATACACACTACCACACACTAATAGTGTGTGTTAGTGTGTATTAGTCTAATACACACACTCACACAGTGATACACACTAACACACACTAATACACACACTAACACACACTAACACACACTAACACACACTAATACACACTAACACACACTAACTCACACTGACACACACACTAACACACACTAACACACACTAATACACACTAATACACACTAATACACACACTAACACACACTAATACACACTAATACACACTAATACACACGCTGACACACACTAATACACACTAATACACACTAACACACACTATTAGTGTGTGTTAGTGTGTATTAGTCTAATACACACACTCACACAGTGATACACACTAACACACACTAATACACACACTAACACACACTAACACACACTAACTCACACTGACACACACACTCTCACACACTAACACACACTAATACACACACTAACACACACTAACACACACTCACACACACTCACACAGTGACACACTAATACACACTAATACACACACTAATACACACTCATACACACACTTATACACACTAATACACACTGACATACACTAACACACACTAACACACACTCACACACACTAACACAGTGACACACTAACACACACTCACACACTCTGACTGACAGGACTGGTCCTCTGAGTCTCTGGTCAGCAGCTCTGGACCTGGACCAGAGAACTGTCACACACACTGATGGACAAGATTTAGTGTCACACACACACACACACACACACACACACACACACACACACACACACACACACACACACACACACACACACACACACACACACACACACTCTTTCTTTATATTTGGCTGCATATTTATAGAATTTATCGACATGCACAGCACTTTATATTAAATTATTATTAAAGTATAATTTAAATTACTATAAAACATTATAGCCTAAATCTTTAGAAATTGATTCTAGGATCATGTTTACAGCTTCTTCTTGATTCTTGAAGCAGCCTCCATCATGAAATATTAAATTAAATTGTCATTTTATCCTGATTTGCACAAAAATCCTGTATTTCTATAACACCTGGACCTTATTATAACCAGAAGGAAATTAAAAACCTGACTTTCTATAGGATTTCTCCAGTCGACCTTATGGCTCAGTTCATTTACTTTCCACATCTATGTGATTATTACCCTTTTTTTTCTAAATCCTGCTCAGGACAATGTATAATGACGTGTCCATTACTGTCGTCCTGCCACTCACAAAGGTTTTTATTGTAAAAACCCTAAATTTAAAATATATAAAATTATAATTATTTTATATTTAAAAAGGCATATTTAATAAATAAATATGATATAAAATAAAAATGAAAACAGTGATAATATGATAAAAAAAATACTAAGAAAAATGTATATATTAAAAATGTAAAAATTAAAAAGTAAACAGTTTATAAATAAATAAATAAAACAAAAAATAGAAATAAAAAAATGTTAATTATGAAAAATAAATAAATCATAATTCAAATTAAAAAATAAAATATTTAAATCAAAAGAAAATAAAACTATTAAAAAATAAAAAGATTTTTATTTTAAATATTTTGATTTTTTCTATTGGTGTTATAATGTTTTATAGAAATTTTGTTATATAAATTATACTTTAATAATTATTTAATATAAAGTGCTTATCATGAAAACCACAATCAAGAAAAAATTTGTAAAATTATGATTATTTTATATTTAAAAACACATATTTAATAAATAAACACTGTATAAAATAAAAATGAAAACAGTAATAATATGATTAAAAAATACTAATATATTATAATATATTAAAAATGTAAAAATTAAAAAGTAAAAAAGTTTATAAATAAATAAATAAAACAAAAAATTATAAATAAAAAATGTTAATTATGAAAAATAAATACTTAAAAGAAAAAAAAATCATAATTCAAATTAAAAAAAATAAAATATTTTAATTTATTTTAATGATAATAAAAAAAAAGAAAAAGAAAATAAAACAAAAATAAATATATTTTTATTTAAAATATTTGTTGTTTGTTTTCTATTGGTGTTATAATGTTTTATAGGAATTTAGTTATATAAATTATACTTTAATAATTATTTAATATAAAGTGCTGTGCATATAAATATATTCAACAAAGGAATCTCAGATTTTTTTAACTCAACTTTATTAAAATTGTACGTGTGTACAGTCGTTAATTGATGTAAAACAGGAAAATGAATTAACTTTATTCTGTAAAGAATGTTTACTCCTTAATTAACCATATTCTAATAAAACAAACATTTGAATTATGTAAATAATAAACTGAAGAATATTCTCTGCTTTTGATTTCCCCCCAAAAATGACTTCAACCATTATTTTCATAGGTCGATCATATTTTCTTTGATGTTCTTTGATGTGCGCACATAAAACTAATGCTTTTCTATTAGTTTCCGCCTCTTCTCCTTCTTTCTCTCCACTCGTCAGTCACTTAATCACTGATGTTTTTCTCTCTCGCTCTTTTATTCTCTCTCTCCACCTCTTCCATCCATACATCTCTGGAGTGGATAGAGTGGTTCAGGTCATTTCCATGCAGTTTGCTTAATGTATGCTGATTATAATAGTCTCCATCGACCTGCTCCTACACTGCATCATTTTCCTCCATCCGTCGTGTGCTGTGGGGATGGATGAGTGGATGGATGGATGGAATGAGGGGTGGAGGGAGGGGTGGAGGGGTGGAGGGCTGCTTGATTGAGCTATGACGCTAACAGTCGCTGCTCAGCCTCAGAAAACACATTCATCTCCCACGGATTCATCATCCAATGTTTCTGATTCGCCCGTTTCCCATAAGCGTTTATACGATAATTGACGTTTAATTGCGAATCCTCTAAACGTTTCGTTGGAAACGCTGACGCAGCAATTACTTTATCTTCATTTTTCTAAAAAAGCTGTGATATAAAATCTGTGTTTTTTACAGTTAGGTGTGAAAAAGGGGGCTTTTATTTTGAAAGGACATACAATTTATGAGGTCACATGACCAGGATATCCCTATTGCTCATGGATATTTGACATGAATTTACTATCTAGGGCAAGTAAACTATATTTTTTATTATTGTTTTAAGATTTAATTCAATTCTAATATTTTTATCTTCTTTTTTCTAAAAAGCTGTGATATAAAATCTATGTTTTTACAGTAGACGTGAAACTGGGGCTTTTATTTTGAAAGGACATACAATTTATGAGGTCACATGACCAGGATATCCCTATTGCTCATGGATATTTGACATAAACTGTGATATAAAATCTATGTTTTTACAGTTAGGCGTCAAACTGGGGCTTTTATTTTGAAAGGACATACAATTTATGAGGTCACATGACCAGGATATCCCTATTGCTCATGGATATTTGACATAAACTGTGATATAAAATTTATGTTTTTACAGTTAGGCGTCAAACTGGGGCTTTTATTTTGAAAGGACATACAATTTATGAGGTCACATGACCAGGATATCCCTATTGCTCATGGATATTTGACATAAACTGTGATGTAAAATCTATGTTTTTACAGTTAGACGTGAAACTGGGGCTTTTATTTTGAAGGGCATACAGTTTATTAGGTCACATGACCAGGATATCCCTATTGCTCATGGATATTTGACATAAACTCTGATATAAAATCTATGTTTTTACAGTTAGGCATCAAACGGGGGCTTTTATTTTGAAAGGACATACAATTTATGAGGTCACATGACCAGGATATCCCTATTGATCATGGATATTTGACATAAACTGTGATATAAAATCACATGTTTTTACAGTTAGGCGTGAAACTGGGGCTTTTATTTTGAAAGGACATACAATTTATGAGGTCACATGACCAGGATATCCCTATTGCTCATGGATATTTGACATAAACTGTGATATAAAATCTATGTTTTTACAGTTAGGCGTGAAACTGGGGCTTTTATTTTGAAGGACATACAGTTTATTAGGTCACATGACAAGGATATCCCTATTGCTCATGGATATTTGACATAAACTGTGATATAAAATCTATGTTTTTACAGTTAGGCGTCAAACGGGGGCTTTTATTTTGAAAGGACATACAATTTATGAGGTCACATGACCAGGATATCCCTATTGCTCATGGATATTTGACATAAACTGTGATATAAAATCTATGTTTTTACAGTTAGACGTGAAACTGGGGCTTTTATTTTGAAGGGCATACAGTTTATTAGGTCACATGACCAGGATATCCCTATTGCTCATGGATATTTGACATAAACTGTGATATAAAATCTATGTTTTTACAGTTAGGCGTCAAACGGGGGCTTTTATTTTGAAGGACATACAATTTATGAAGACATTTGACACAAACTTACTATCTTCCTATACTTTATTTTAATTTTATGTTTTAGATTTAATATTATTTTCTAATATGCTAAAATAGATGCATATACAAATATATAAAAGCAAATGGAGTCCCATTGACTTACATAGCACGAAACTATCCTTTAAAACTTTTTCTTCTATATATATATATATATATATATATATTTAAATATATGTAATAGAGGAGGAAGCTGCATTATAAACCTCCCGTTCTGTTTGTGTGCTGCAGCCTCTTTGATATTTATAGAGCTAAATGATTAATTAATTACTCAATTATCTTGATAATTGCTTTGTTTCAAGGTGCTGGATGGTAAAGAGTGAGGTTGCTTTAGATTTAATTGTTTTTTTGATTATAAGAAGACGTGGGTGTTTTATAAATGCACAGCTCGTATTCAGAAACCTAACATGAGTTCCGTGGGGTTGTGATGTCACAACTGTACAGTCACTGCCCATCCTTTATTCAGTTATTTAACCTCCTGATTCAGGTCCAGCATTGAGTTTTACTCATTAATCCCAGTATTAAACCTCAGTTCCAACACTAAATCATTATATACATTATTTACCTCTTCCTTCTCCTTATTCTGAATATGTTTAGCTTTTTATTGTATAGATTCTGGTAGAATGATGCTTCTAGAATGATGAATTTTAAATATTAAATGTATGAATATAATTGTAGTTAAAGGTAAAGAACAGACCCTTGGATATAAAAGGCAGTGATATAAAAAAAACATGACACACGCCCATAAATGTAAATTTCACTAGCAAAAAAAGCAGATAATCTGCAGTGATGCAGCATCAATACATCATTTAAACTATCGTATCAGAGACTTTATCTGTTTTTCTTGACTCGTTCTCCCACAGATCATAATCCATTGAAATATGAGATCAATTAAACCCTCCTCCTCTGTTTTCTTTGCATTCCAGCTGAATTCAGCCATTATTGCCACCGGGTCAAGTGGTCGTCTTTTAACCGTAATCCATTAGCTCTTAGCCATTGTCATGACCTGAAGTATCATCCATTAGCTTTAAGCTGTTAGCCTGCCTGCATTATTTAGCTGCTCACACACACACACACACACACACAAAAGGAAACGACTGAACCTCCACGACAGGAAAGTCAATGTTCCAGAGAAGTGATGTTAGCGATGTTAGCGATGTTAGCGGCCTCGGGAGATCCGGTTATCGACCGCTAACCTTAAAGAAAATCAGGCCGGATGTTGCAGTGGTTGTTAAATTGGTAGCAGGAGATTATAAATCAGTGTTGTTGTTTCTTTTACTATTTTATTACAGCAGCTCATGTGTGGTGGATGGTTTTTTCTGCCTGAAGCGGTTCAGGAAAACGCAAGATGCCGTATCTCTTACATCACGTCATCTTTGATGCATCTGTTTTAATAAGAGCAGCTGATTTAACCTAATTTTCCCTTAAGAGAAACACTTGCAAGCGCATAGTGTTGTCATATGGCAACAATTATCTTCATTTTTCTAAAAAGCTGTGATATAAAATCTGTGTTTAACAGTTAGGTGTGAAAAGGGGGCTTTTATTTTGAAGGGGAGACAATTTATGAGGTCACATGACCAGGATATCCCTATTGCTTATAGATGTTTGACCTGTGAGCATCTATGTCTCGATTAAAAAAAGAATGATACTTGAATTTAATTTAATTTAATGTTATTTTCTAAAATGATTAAATAGATGTCTAGAGTCTTTTTTAAAAACCCATTGTCTTTTACTTTTGTGTCTTTTTTACTATATTTTACAAATTTTGCACCTTTTGACACCAAAAATGTCCAAGAACTGCCTTAAAATCATCATACGTCATATTTTTTTATTGCTTTTTTTCATAAATCTCTTAAACAACTTCTTACAATCTACCATTTAATCATTTTCAGGATGTTAACCCTTTAAATGCCAGTTTATTTTTTTTAAAGCACAAAACAAATAATTATTTTCCCTTTAATAAATGGTTGGGGGATGCAAATTTATTGTTGGATATGTCAAAAATGAACAACAATATTGATGTGATTGCATTAGTATTTTTTATGTAGTTCCAGATTCTCCTTCTAGATGCCTTCCATTGACTTCCATTATAACCACTTTTATTAACCTCACTACCATTACAGTATAAACCCATGCATTCTGTAATGTCATTTCAATTTGTTATATTATAATTGACATTTTTAATGTATTTGACCAGATTCAACCATTAACCCATTATAGACTGATGCATGAAATTCTTGGATTTTTGTTATATTAATGGAGAAACTACTAAGGATTCCCAAGAGTTTAAGATAAACTGGTATTTAAAGGGTTAAAATCCTGAAAATGATGCAAGTAAGAAGTTGTTTAAGACAAAAAATCTGTAAAAAGATGGATATAAGATGATTTTATAGCAGCAGTTGACACTAAGGTGTTGAAAAATGACCCATTGACTTCCATTATAACCACTTTTTTTTTACCTCACTACCATTACAGTATAAAACCATGGAATCTTCTAATATCAGCATTTCATTTTGAAGAAAAGTAATTATAATTAATATTTTATGTATTTGACTGATGCATGATGCAGCAGTTGACACTAAGGTGTTGAAAAATTACCCATTGACTTCCATTATAACCACATTTTTTAATTTCACTACCATTACAGTATAAAACCATGGAATCTTCTAATATCAGCATTTCATTTTCAAGAAAAGTAGTGATATTTGATATTTTAATGTATTTGACCAGATTCAACCATTAACCCATTATAGGCTGATGCATGAAATTCTTGGATTTTTGTTATATTAATGGAGAAACTACTAAGGATTCCCAAGAGTTTAAGATAAACTGGTATTTAAAGGGTTAAAATCCTGAAAATGATGCAAGTAAGAAGTTGTTTAAGACAAAAAATCTGTAAAAAGATGGATATAAGATGATTTTATAGCAGCAGTTGACACTAAGGTGTTGAAAAATGACCCATTGACTTCCATTATAACCACTTTTTTTTTTACCTCACTACCATTACAGTATAAAACCATGGAATCTTCTAATATCAGCATTTCATTTTGAAGAAAAGTAATTATAATTAATATTTTAATGTATTTGACTGATGCATGATGCAGCAGTTGACACTAAGGTGTTGAAAAATTACCCATTGACTTCCATTATAACCACATTTTTTAATTTCACTACCATTACAGTATAAAACCATGAATTCTTCTAATATCAGCATTTCATTTTCAATAAAAGTAGTGATATTTGATATTTATACTGTATTAGACCAGATTCAACCATTAACCCATTATAGGCTGATGCATATAAATAAGATAAACTGGTGTTTAAAGGGTTAAAATCCTGAAAATGATTGAATGTTTGTTATTTTGAGCAGGTAAAAAGTTGTTTAAGAAATAAAAGCTGAAAAAAGATGGATATGAGATGATTTTATAGCAGGAGTTGACACTAAGGTGTTGAAAAATGACCCATTGACTTCCATTATAACCACATTTTTTAATTTCACTACCATTACAGTATAAAACCATGAATTCTTCTAATTGACTTCCATTATAACCACATTTTTTTACAAGGCCATACAGGTTAAGCTCTTGTTTAAAGTTCCATTCATAACTTTGATCCCGTCCATAAACTTTTGCTTAAATCCACATTTGATGAATTAATTGTGTCCAGGAGTCTCATGAATAAATGGACCAGCGATACTTTGGCATCTTTTGACTTGTTGCTGGCTTTGCTACGTCGCCATGGTAACGTTGGACACCGCATCCAAAAATATAAAACACTCCACCGGCCAGCTTTCTCATATCACTATTCCCAAATGGACACCAACGTCCAGAAAAAAACATCAAAAAAGTGGAGGTTTAATTCAACTTTCCTTCGAGGCGTAGCTGCTGTAGACGTATAAATCTGTTGGGTTTATTAAAACAGGTTAGAAGCTTTTTTATTATTTTGTCCTGAAGCTGAAAATGACTAAAATACATCTTGTGTGTATGTGGAGGTGATCGATAGCAACCGAGAGGAGAGAAAACCAACATTTCCATTTGCTGCAAGAGTAAAAAATGTATTAAATATTCTGGGAAAGTGACAGTCGCTGCCTTTTTTCAGCTTCCACTGGCAGATAATTTAGTTTATTTCACGTTTTTTTCCTTGATTTTAGTCAATTTAATCCTTTTCTATATATCTAGTTATATCTAGTTAGATTTCTTAAAACAAGACCAAATTGACCCAAATCTGGAATAAAATTATTAAATTAAGCTAAATTATCTACCAGTGGAATAAGATAATTCTAATCAGTATTGGTCTAATTGGACCAAAAACTAAATATGTATATGTGTATCGACCTAGAATATAAAATATGTTGATATCATGTGTTTTAAATTTTATAAAAACCTTTTAAAGAGAGTTAAACTATCTGGTTCTATATGACTAGAAAAGTTATATATAGTAGTAGAAGTATATATATACATATCTGTGTATATATATATATGTCCCATACACAGCCTGTATTTAGAAACTGAGCCTTAAAAGAAGCAGTCATGGCTTCCGTGAAGTTGTGATGTCACTACTATACAGTCACCATCAAACAGCCATTTAAAGAGGAGGAGAAAGAAGCTGGAGAAAAGAAGAAACTATACTGAGATGATCTTTGCTGCTTTAAATCCTGTTAGTGATGAAAAATTCACAATAAAAAACAGGAAAATGTAGAATATGGGACATTTAACCCTCTGGAATCTAGGGTCAAATTGGCCGTTTTTGACTACTTTAGATTTTACCCTTATATTTCACATTAAAAACTGCTTTACCTGCCATTGCTTGGTACCCATTTGTTCATTTTGACATACTATATTAACACAGTGGACCTAAAATCACAAAAAACACAAAATCCAAGTAGAAAACAGTTGTATTTTTTACTGTGAAAACCACAAATATGTATAACGGGGTTGTCATGGCATATCATACCAATCCCTGCATGAAAATATGCACAAAAGTATGGTGTAAATAACTTGTCACAGCTCTGGTTTTACTTGGCCTATCAACACAATTTATGGACCGATGTAAAGTGTGAGATGTGCACTTTCAACAAGAGTTGAAACGGAGACTCTGCGAGGCTGCGTCTTCCAGCTATGACGGCCGAAACCTGTCACGTGTTTTTGACGCGGCGGCGCGTCAAGGGACTACAAAAATAATCGGTTAACTACCCGACGACCCAAAAAAGACAGTCAGGAATCAAGTAATAGTTAACAACTTAGACATCCAGCTTTTCTGCAGTAATGGACTTAAATAAAGTGTGATTAAAGTGTTAATTAACCCCCCGTCTGTATATCAGCATGGATGAATCATCATCTGTCACATTAAACTAGGACAATTTAGAGAAAAACTGAAAAATCAAAGTGTTGTACAACGTTTTCACCAGGGGTTTACATGCACGTATACACATGTGTGTGACATATCCTATTGTAGACATTAATAACATGTATTTGTGTCTGTCTGGTCCAGCTGGCTCAGGACGAGGGCAGCCCGGTGCGAGGCTTCGGGGTGGTGGAGTATGAAACCGCTGAGCAGGCTGAGGCGGTGCTGATGGAGATGGACAGGACGATGGTCGGAGGACAGGAAGTCCGACTGTCGCTCTGCACCCCCGGAACCTCGGGGAGAAGCACCCTGGCTGCACTGATCGCCGCCCAGGGTATGGTGAGTATGACCAGAGGAGCGGGTCTGGACGGGAGGTTACACTCGTATTCTAGCAGGATCTAAAGCTAGAGAATAGCTTAGAGTAGATTATAAACTTTATTGAAATCTGTGCGTTAACACAGCTCAGATACAGAGAAGCAATGAGTAAGAAAAATATATAAAAATATATAAAAATATCTAGAGGCAGAAGGTTGAGGTGGAGGTGTTTAAATAAATAAACAGTTTAATTTAATAATTTAATAACTTTTTAACATCAAAGACTCTTAAACTCACAAAAACTAGAGTTCAGTCTCCATCTGATACGATTTTCACTTTTAGATGTTTTATAGAAAAATTAGAGCCATAATTAAGATGAATGAATAATATCCACCATTTATTTAATTCATAAAATTAAAAGATTTGTGATTTATTTTTTCATTTAATTTAAATTTGTATGAATTTATTAATTTTAAAATATATGTATTTATGTATTTATTCATTTTCACATAAATATATAAAATGGAAAATTTAATTTAACATTAAATAAATTCATGAGAAAAGGGAAAATAATACACAAATAATAGGAAATAAATACTAATGAATTAAATACATTTATTATTAGTAGTAGTAGTAGTATTTTAATTATTATTTAATTATTTATTATTTATTTATTATTATTTATTATTATTTGGAATTATGACCTTTATACAAATTGTTCTACATTCAGTCATTGTGGAATTAATTGATTCTCCTTTTTTAATGTATAATATCAGTTATAGATGATCAATAATCACTATTAATGTATAATATCAGTCTTCAGATTGAGCAAATTGCTAATTAATCATGTTTTATCTGTGATTAAAGTGATATTTTTCTAGTTTTTAACATCTTAACATGTTAGCGGATGAATCTGCTTCAGTCAAGTGTCTGTTTATTGATTATTGATCAATGAGAAATAGTCTCAGTAATCAAAAAAACCTTCTTTTAAAATGTTCAAAAACATATTTAACACCAGCCTCAGTCATATCGATCTGTTAAATTTAACATTTACTGAGTAACATGAGTCCGACTCACACAACTTATGCACAAAAACATAAAACTGGATCTGAATAATTGAGTTTTTTTTTAATATATCGAGCTTAATGAAGCTTTTTCAAGGCTGCAAAAGTAAAGTCAGGCTGGAACGTTACTGTATAAAATGTCAAATTACAACTCAGGCCTGAACTTTTCCACATAAGTTGTCAGCAGTGGTGGACGTGTCCCTGAGCTGCAGCTGAAACAGAAACAGCATTTTACCAGCAGCAGCAGCAGCAGCAATATGCAAAACCCACTAGAATATACTCCCATTCCTACGGTGGCCACAGTAATGCTGCACAAGCTAAATGTTATAAAATGAGTAGTTGCAGTCAAGTAGATGTCCTCACCTCTATAAAGATAATCTGTTCAGCTTCTCTGATTGGTGTCCTTCACTTTGTGCATCGAAATAAAAAAAAAAACATTTGAAAAAGTGACAAAACAAAATCAGCAAGGACAGAAAAAAACATCACACCCAATAAAAGCTCCTTAACAGCAGCTCGAACAAATCATAACCGAATATGAAGAATGTTAAAACGTGCACAAAAGTACTGTTTTAATGTCTAAATGTGCACAAAAGCACCATTTAAAATGTCTAAACATGCTCTAAAGTGCCCTTTTAGCTGTCTAAATATGCACTAAAGTGCCCTTTTCAATGTTGAAACATGCACTAAAGTGCCGTTTTAGCTGTCTAAACATGCACTAAAGTGCCCATTTTAATGTCTAAACATGCACTAAAGTGCCATTCTGAATATCTAAATGTGCACAAAAGTGTTGTTTTGAATGCCTAAATATGCACTAAAGTGCCCTTTTAAATGTCACTAAAGTGTCTTTTCCTTTTCCTTCCTTCCTTTTCAATGTCTAAATATGCACTAAAGTGCCCTTTTATGCCTAGATGTGCACAAAAGTGCTGTTTTGCATATCTGCATTTGCATTAAACTGCCCCTTTGAATGTCAAAACCTTTTAAATACCTAAATATGCACTAAAGTGCCCTTTTATGCCTAAATGTGCTGTTTTGCATTAACTAAATTTGCATTAAAGTGCCCTTTTCAATGTCTAAACATGCACTAAAGTGCCCTTTTAACTGTCTAAATGTGTACAAAAGTGCTGTTTTGAATGTCTAAATTTGCACTAAACGCCCTTTTTAAATATCTAAACATGCACTAAAGTTTCCTTTTAACTGTCTAAATATGCACTAAAGTGCCCATTTTAATGTCTGAACATGCACTAAAGTGCCATTTTTAAATGTCTAATCTTCCATCTTAGGTCTTGAAATATTATAAAAATAGAATTTTTATAATATTTAAATAATATATTAAACTAAACATACAACATGCACTAAAGTGCCCTTTTCAATGTCTAAACATGCACTAAAATACCATTTTAAATGGACAAAATGCTGTTTTGAATGTCTAAATGTTCAATAAAGTGCCCTTTTTAAATATCTAAACACACACTAAAGAACTCCCTTTCAATGTCTAAAAGTGCTGTTTTGAATGTCTAAATTAGCATTAAAGTGCCCTTTTCAATGCGTAAACATGCACTAATGTGCCATTTTTAAATGTCTAAATTAGCATTAAAGTGCCCTTTAAATGTCTAAACTTCCATCTTAGATCGTTAAATATTATATTAATATATAAATAATATATTAAACTAAACATACCCTTTTAAAATGTCTTAACACACACTAAAGAACTCCCTTTCAATTTCTAAAAGTGCTGTTTTGCATATCTAAATTTGCATTAAAGTGCCCTTTTCGATGTCTAACTAAAGTGCCCTTTTAAAATGTCTTAACACACACTAAAGAACTCCCTTTCAATGTCTAAAAGTGCTGTTTTGCATATCTAAATTTGCATTAAAGTGCCCTTTTAAATAGACATGCACTAAAGTGACATTTTGAATAGAGAGAAAAATGGCCTCTTATATTTTTCCAGAGATGATTTTGAAGATCACTTGACAAATGTAGATGCTGATTAAAATTCCATTAATTGCACAGCCTTAATTTGACATATTATCATATTGTGCTCTGCATCAGACGTTCTGAGGTTTCCCTTGCATTAAATCACACTCGGAGCTACGTGTGATTTTGGAGCCATATCCAGCAGGTTATTGCATATCCAGTGTTGCGATACAGTGAGGTTTGACATGGTGCTGGTGTCCCCTCCCACACACACTGCTGCCGTGGCATCGAGGCACCAACATGATAATTATACTGTCTCCTGCTGCCTGAAATAAACCACACTCACAGCCTGCGACACAGTATGACACTCACACACACACTCACACACACACTCACACACACACTCACACACACACAGTCATTCAAATGGTCGCGTACAAGCAGACTTCTGCACACACGACATGTAAATACGAGCCCGAGTTCCAATCAGATGTGGAGAAAAGTGCATGAATTTCTTTTCCTCATGGTGCATGGAATTTATATCTAATCATGTGCTCACAGGTGGAATGTTTTGGTGCTAAAGTGGATAAAATGGATTGTTTTTGCAATCAAATTCAATCAGATTGTTGATGATAAGTTCAAGTATGTGTAGGTTTGACGGGCAATCGAGTGAATAGTTTGGGTAATTTTCAGTTTTTTTTATTTACTGTAAAAAGTGAAACGTTAACAGATGGAAATATCTTGTTTTTTGTAAAATTAGTCCAATATTAAGTAGAATTTTCTTCATTATACTGTCAATATATTTGGGTCAATCTGGTTTTGTTTTAAGAAATAAGACTAACATTTATAATAATAACATTTTCTTAAAAAAATAATAAGATAATTCTACTCAATATTGGACTAAAAGGAAAAATTTTAAGAAATATTTCCTCACTAACAACAATAAAAATAAATAAGATTAATATATATATATATATATATATATATATATATATATATATATATATATATATATATATATATATATATATATATATATATATATACAAAATAAAAGCAGTGTGTTTAAAAATGTGAGTAAAGCTAAAATCCTTATAATATTTTTATTTTTATATATTGGGCACATTTTATATCCTATTATATTTTATATATAATATTTAATAATAATAATAATTATATGTGTGTGTGTGTGTGTGTTTGAATTTTTGAATCTGCATTTTTCTTTACCAGCTCAAATATTTACTGTATGAACTGACAATCTTCAGGAATTAGCCTGGTCCCATGAATCACTAGTTGTATAAACACAGCTTCTTCTTTATTTATACAGTAAATATTTGAGTTTGTAAAGAGAAACGCAGACACTTTAATTCCTGTGAAGTCATTTAAAATAATAAGACACATTTATCTGAACATTTTGATTTAGGATATAAAACTTGTTAGAAGGATTTTGGTTTTATACGTTTATACTACAAAATCCTTATATTTGGTTCCTTTCCATTAAACTGCAGGTTTATAGTTGATTTTCGGTCATTACAGCTTGTTGTATAAGTAGGATTTATTCATTCATACCACACGTATCTTGCATTTGTGACGTTATTCTGAGAATAATCAGGTGATGTAGCCTCGAGGGATTGATGCCGGAAAATTACTGGTTGCAAAGCGGCCTCAGCCTGAGCCGCAATGAGGAGGATGAAAAGATGAAAAGAACCTGTTTGAATGAATCAGATGTGAGGAGGAACAGGGAGAAACAGACCGGAGAACCAGGGGAAGGGTTAGAAAAGGCTGTGGGGTTACGTCGGTGCCCTGAGGCACCTCACAGATTATTGCATGGACTCTTTAAAGAAACATCAGACCTGCAGCTAGAGATCCAGACCTACTCCTGACAACTCACTTCTTCAGTCAGCGAGTGAACCGCCGAGGACCAGATGGCGTCCTCCTCCCTCCTCCTTTCTTCGTCCTCCATCCTTTTTCTCTCTTTCTTTCTCTCCCGACGCGATACTTCTCGCCTTCTTCGCCGTCTTCGCGGCTTCCTTTTTCCCTCCCCGGCGTAGCTATGTGGGGGCGTGTGGCTGGATTTCGTGCCAGTAGCCAAACAGACTGATGCATGCTGACATTTTCTACCAGCAGGAGGAAAAATAGATGAGAGAGAGCTCTCCTCCTCCTCCTCCTCCTCCCTCATCCCTTGCATGATGCTGTCAGCCACAACCGGCCTTGTTCAACACCAGTGTTTGCACTAGACTCTTCCTCTTCCTCTTGGTCCCCGGCTGTCAAACCAGCTCCATCCCCGTCTCTCCGGGACGTGACAGTGAGGAAACAGGCCTGACTCCAGCTGAAGTCAATGCCGGAGGGCAGAAAAAGAGGAAAATATCACTGTGCCGCGAACGTTTTTAACCCACATGTTGTGTTTGTTTCACGTTAATCTGGCGATTTTAGTGTTCCCAGTCAAATTCAACCAGATTCCGTGATTTTGATTGGATTTCAGCACCCAAAAAAAAAGAAATTTGTATGTTTTATTCATATTTTGTACACTCTTGGTGTTAAAACTGATCAATCATTATAAAGTAAATGGGGAAGACCAGCTACATTCGCCTATATATATATAATATAAGGAATAATTTGAAGGTTAGCCCTTAAACGTATATATATTTGGGGGAAAAAATATTGTAGATATGGTTGAAAATTTCCAGTAAATTTCTAGAAACTTTCCATGGGAACTTTTGTAAATATTCAGCATTTGGCTCATAGCTTACCAGCTAGTTAGCTACTGTATGAATATATAGTATAGTAGCCAAACCAAAAAATACCATTAGCTTTGCATGCGTTGAGCAGCTTTTGACTGTTCCGCTGGTCTGGAAACAACTAGTATCGACAAAGAAAAGCTAAAGCACCTAAAGATGGGCAAATTTTCTAAATTATCCATTTAAATGTGGTTGATTTAGCCAAGATTATGCTATAATATGTTTTCCCCACTGTATTTAAATTCCCCTTTAAATGACAACCTTCCAATTGTGTAAATTTCACATGGTAAATTTCCAACTTTAAGAATTTTGCAACCCTATTTGTGGCTAAAACAAGCAGATTTAATGCATCAATCACATACACAGATGATTTATGGACACATTTCACTGTTTTCGGTGCAAAGCAACATATCGGCCGCTTCACCTTTTATCTTTTTCCTCTTTTCTCCCCCACCTCTGTTCCTCTTTTGTCTCCCAGAGCGATTTCTCCACTGCTGACAAGGCAGAGACATCCTGATGATGAAAACTAGTGTAATCATTACAGCAGCCGTCAGCAGCGCAGTTTAGTTTGTTTGTTTTGAACATATAAAACCAAAATGAAGAGAAAAATAAAAAAGGAAAATAATACAATCATTTAACATCAATTTACAGGTTCCAAAAGTAGGAAGACGTGCTTATATGCAAATAATAGTACCAATAATAATAATAATATAATAGCTTATATTGATGCAAAAATAAAAGCAGTGATATAAAATCCTATGTTTTACAGTTAGGCGTGAAAAGGGGGCTTTTATTTTGGAGGGCCATGCAGTTTATGGACATGTGAGCATCCTTCTCTTCACAATCAAAGGTTGTGTTTTATTCTGAATTTTTAAGAAATAAAAAATTTAACTTGGCAACAATATGCACATATGGAAAACCCAATGGAGTCCCATTGACTTACATAATCTATCCTGAGACTATGTTTGCGTGTTCCGCAGTTTAAATCCTGCAACTGATAAAGAAGAATATATTTTTGTATGTTGTGTGGTAGAAGGTTATTTCTTGCTTTGCCTATTGACAGAACACACACACATTCAGGTTTATCTTACCTTGTGGGGTCATTGTCAAACACCTACATTGTGGGGACCACCCTTTCTAAACGAGATAGACATAGTCCAGTGTCCTCACCAAGGTGGATAACCAAACACATGATGATTTTATTATTATTCTCTCTTTTTTCTTGCTTTTCCAGATTCTGAGTAATAGGAAAGGTCTTCTACCAGAGCCCAACCTGGCCCAGCTGTTGACCAGTATGACCAACCCTGCTGCTCTACAGATCCTCATGAGGCCATACCACAGCGGGAAGAGAGGAGGTAAGACCTGATAAAAGCCAAGGATCCCAAATATTACGGAGCTAATATTGGGTCAAATGTTTTTTAAATAAAAACTGAAACTGAAATTTCAAGTTTTGATCTTGAATTCTGAGAAATACATCAACATATTCTCAGTTTGATGCCAGGCCCCCCCAGAAGTCTGAAACTGAAAAAAGCAAGATCTGAAACCATAAAAAAATATTTGAAACTTTAAAAAATGTGATCCCGAAGCACAACGTCTTCGGTATTAAAGAACTACCTCCAATTCCAATTCATAAATAGCATGAGAAAAGTCTAAAAGCTACAGTAAATGAAGTATTTTATCTCTAATAAGCACAATTCGGTCCGGTTCTTAAAAAACCCTCTAAAGTTGCACTAGTTCAAGTTACATGTATGTATTTTGGCATAAATACTGATTATACATTGAATTAATCCCTGAATTATTTGGGCTAATGATTCTAGCTTTATTTGCTCTGCCACACTAACATAGATTAATTCTGACACTTCTGTAATCACCCACATTTTGCTTCACCTTGCAGAAGTCGACCTCGTTAAGAAATTAGAATCCGAATTTTTTGAAAACCATTTAGTGTCACTAGTGAGTTTGAGCAGTTGATATGAAACTTGCTGAAAAGAATCTTGGGATTAGACAGAATCATTTTGCCAAATTTCACAAGTTTTTACCAGACGGTTGTGTGGTTCTGCCATCCTATACAGAAGAAAGAAATCACTTTGGGCCCAATAATATATCAGTCAGAGGAACTTTTATTTGAGAGTATTGGAGTATTTTTATACTGCTTTATTGGTACTTTTACTGAAGTAAAGGAGCTGAATACTTCTTCCACCACTGGTAATCACCCCGTCCACTGCCTCATTATTTGATTAATGGCTAATCAGGTATTAAAATGAAATCATGTGACGTTCGTGGAACAAATGAGAACAGGAAGAGGAGATGGGAGGTGAGGGAGCTCTCCTAAAGAAGAGCACGCACAATTAAAGTCTAAAATTAGGGCCCCTTGATTAAATGTTAAACTTTTTCCACCTATCCCGGAGGAAGCCACCATTATCATTGACACTTACATTTATTATGAGGAAGCCTTGAGATTCGGTGAAACCAACACACACACACATGCAACCCCAAAACTAAAGAAGAGGATAGGCTTTTTTCACACAATGGAAATTATTGTTTATGCTCTATGTACATAGAATAAATAAACTCTGCTGCAAGTCTCAGTTCTTTCAATCAAGGCTGAAGGAAAAACCTTTAAATATGTTGCTGTTCATTATGTTTGAGTAGCAACGAAACTTGGTGACAGGGACATGTTTTTTTGTTTAGTTATGTGCTTGATTGAGCTTTTTCTCAGCGGAGTTTCAAACATCGCTAGCAAATTAAAATTTGGGAAAAAGTTCAGACAAGGACGGCGGTTTGCTTTGTGGTGACATAAATTACCAATATCGCTTTACTTCTGCTCAATATAGCACAGAAGGCCGGCGTGATTGTCTGTATAAAACCTGCTGTAAATCGTCCCACTCAATAACT
Source organism: Lepturacanthus savala (assembly GCA_030544235.1). NCBI lineage: Eukaryota > Metazoa > Chordata > Actinopteri > Scombriformes > Trichiuridae > Lepturacanthus > Lepturacanthus savala. The sequence goes on from CM060481.1 coordinate 28,412,672, forward strand.
CCTGCCCGTGAATGCATGTTGAGATGACGATTGATTATTGCAACTGCAAAAAAAAAGAAGAAAAAGTCACAATAGGGCCACAGACTGGTGTTTTTCTTTGTGTTTGCAGGGAAGTACGGCCGTCACGGCAGCCTGCCGTTCCTCAGACCTCCGCTCACCTCGGCCCTGCTCACGTTGGGAAAAGCACATCAGGTTAATCATATTTCAACCACTGTATATGCAGGATTTGTGTGTGTGTGTGTACTTGTATACCTACCTAACAGTGGACTTCCATGTTGATACACATTCACCAACAGAGGACCACTGAGATAACACTGAGTAGGTCCCCTCTTGGACTTGCTTTAAATCATGTTAAAATCATGTATAAACCATTTTTTTTTTTAATTTTGCCAAGAGGGGACCTAAATGTATGTGAGTGTAAATATTTGACGCTCAGCAGTGCCCCTGCAGGCTGGAGCAGGAATTTCAACGACTCATTCACACACATCATTTCTTACAGCTCAATCTTTAATTTGTAAATTGGTCTTTTTTATGTAACAAACCATAAAGGTTCAGTTTTAACAGATGACATTATATTAGGTATGAAATATCTTTTTTAAACATTTAACACCCAGAATAAAATTATAAGACAATATCGGCATTAACATCATTTCTTTCTAAAAGCTTTTTCATGTTAAAATTACAGTTATTTATTGTGTTAAACACAGTAATGTTACTGTAAATGAGTATTATAGTAGATTGCTGTATATTTAAAAAGAATCGGGGGCCAAGGGATCACTAGAAAAAATGAGAATCATTTATTCAACCACTGTATATGCAGGATTTGTGTGTGTGTGTACTTGTATACCTACCTAACAGTGGACTTCCACGTTGATACACATTCACCAACAGAGGACCACTGAGTTAGCAGGGGACACTTTGTAGGTCCCCTCTTGGACATGCTTTAAATCATGTTAAAATCATGTATAAACCATTTTTTTTTACTTTTGCCAAGAGGGGACCTAAATGTATGTGAGTGTAAAAATGTGATGCTCAACAGTGCCCCTGCAGGCTGGAGCAGGAATTTCAACGACTCATTCACACACATCATTTCTTACAGCTCAATCTTTAATTTGTAAATTGTTATTTTTATGTAACAAACCATAAAGGTTCAGTTTTAACAGATGACATTATATTAGGTATGAAATATCTTTTTTTTAAATTTTTAAACATTTAACACCCAGAATAAAATTATAAGAAAATATCGGCATTAACATAATTTCTTTCTAAAAGCTTTTTCGTGTTAAAGTTACAGTTATTTATTGTGTTAAACACAGTAATGTTACTGTAAATGAGTATTATAGTAGATTGCTCTATATTTAAAAAAAATCGGGGGCCAAGGGATCCCTAGAAAAAATGAGAATCATTTATTCAACCACTGTATATGCAGGATTTGTGTGTGTGTGTGTGTGTACTTGTATACCTACCTAACAGTGGACTTCCACGTTGATACACATTCACCAACAGAGGACCACTGAGTTAGCAGGGGACACTTTGTAGGTCCCCTCTTGGACATGCTTTAAATCATGTTAAAATCATGTATAAACCATTTTTTTTTTACTTTTGCCAAGAGGGGACCTAAATGTATGTGAGTGTAAAAATGTGATGCTCAACAGTGCCCCTGCAGGCTGGAGCAGGAATTTCAACAACAAAAATGAGAATCATTTATTTTCACTCTAATAATTAAAACGACAGGATGTAAGCAGTGGATGTAAAAATATAGAAAATCAGAGTAGTGGAGAATTACTGAAACTTAATGTATTATATTACAATTAATCAACCAATACTGTAAATATGACTGATTTATTCTTATTTTACATTTAATCACCTAAAACTGTAAATCACTGTAGACACAATTCCGTCAACAGTACTTCTATTGTAAAAAAAAATAAACAATCACTGTAGCTTTCTGGATAATTGCTGCCAGTTAATTACTGTAATTACAGATTTTACAGTGTGTTATAACGATAACGTGTCTTCTTTTCCTTTGCAGAGTGCTATGCTGGGTAATGGACTCGTCCTTCAGAACCTCCTGCATATGCAGCTCGCCCAGCAACAGCTTCTGCACATCAAAGACAAACGCATCAGCAGCGTGAGACATCTGTTTATTTGTTTGTGTGTGTGTGTGTGTGTGTGTGTTGTTATTTGCATAGGTTAGCCATGAGGGTTAAACACACAGTAGCATACAGTACGTGCATAAGAATCACTTTACCAAATTGCTTAATTTTCTATCTAAAGGACCTTGAGGTGTTGCCCTCTCCCTGTTAATTAGCATATTTTCCTTTTTTTAAAAGGTGTTTTCTTTTATTCCTGAAGTTAAAGTGAACAGTGACTGATGTTTGGAGCATTTCATGTTGTTCCAATAACTGGATGTTGACAATTCAGAAGCAGATGCTATATATCTGTTTTTTCTCCTCTTTTGAAGACCCGTCACTATCCCCCCAATAAGACTCTTTACTGTATTATCTTTCTTTTCTGTAGTGTGTGTGTAGAATAGATCAAAGCTGAATTCTACAGGCTGAGTTGAGGTTTTTAATACCTTTTCCCCGTCCTCTTCTTTTCCATCTTTATTCGACGTGGTGTTTCTTTGGTCCTCAGGTGTCCAGTCTGCTCGGGGACCCGTCCAGACTTCTGATGCAGAAGGCGTTGTCTCTGAGACCTCCAGGACTGGTTCCACTGGGTAAAGGCCTGCTGGGAGACTCCCCTACAGGTACTACAGCCTTGGTACCGTTTCGATTCTGCTGTTAACCCCTTGAATTCCAGCCCTTTTTTAGGTTTAGGACATCCCCATAGTCAGTAGGGTATATCTGGAATAAACACAGAGATGTTGGTCGACACTAAACGACCATTTATTTCTCTCAAAAAACACATTTTTTGTTCGTCGCTTCAACAAACGACTTTTTACTGTAGTGTGTTTTGGCTGCTAGTTTACTGAGTTTTTGTCATAAAGCTACACTGATGGTACCGTTGGACTCGTCACAGTCTCAGCTTTCATATGAGATGTCATTTGTTTGTGTAACAGGAAGTATCAGAGCGCTAGCCATCAAAATGTGGCGAGTGGGTTGGCTTTATGATCGTATACCGATTTTCATATTTGTTAATTAATTAGCTTGGTGTTGGAGTTGTGTTTGCTGTGTGTAAATATGACTTATATGTGCTTGTAGTGGAGTTTCTCCTGTTTAATTTGATGTATAGCTTCACTATATTTGTACATGATTAGTGCAGCAATCTCAGGAGTTTAACGGGTTAAACATTTGGGTCATTTGGGTCCAGTCTCTCCATCCCTGTGACTGTAGAAGACACAGAAATATCTGTCAATTCAAGATAATTCTACGTAATATTGTTAAATAAATGTTAACTTTAACAGATCAATAAGACTGAAGCTGGTTTTAAACTAAGGTTTGACATTAGTGTTTTATTGATTTTAATCATTATTTTAAAGAAAATCTTATCTTGTTTTGTTAAAACAAAACCAAATTAACCAGAAATCAGGACGACAACTTGAAATGAGCTGGTTTAGTTTGTGTTCAACATGTTTTCTGAGCAGTTTAAAAGCAGAACTGAGGTTTATTTGGTTATTGATTCTATTTCTCATTGATCAATAATCAATAAACAGACACTTGACTGAAGTGGATTCGTCCACTAACATGTTAAGAGAGTTAACAACTAGAAAAATATCACTTTAAGGTTCATTTAGAAGGGAGTAGCTCAATCTGAAAACTGATATTATACATTAATAGTGATTATTGATCATCTATAACTGATATTATACATTAATAGTGATTATTGATCATCTATAACTGATATTATACATTAATAGTGAAACTGTAGAAACATGGTGGTGCAACATAATCACCTCCACATGTAAAAACCAGCTCAGAATGAGATTATAAACACACACACGTCATGTTTGTTATGCTAAATGCTGCTAAATCCTACACGCTGTACCTTTAAGATCAGTAGAAGTCAACATATATGTAAATGCATGTAATTATAATATGTTAAAGTCAGGTTTATCTGTGGTTTATCACAGCAAACATATCCAGCTGAGAAGAAAAACATGTTGCGTTTAAATGGAAATGATATATCAGGCGTGTCGGAACTCAGGCAGTGTGTGTGTGTGTGTGTGTGTGTGTGTGTGTGTGTGTGTGTGTGTGTGTGTGTGTGTGTTTCCCTCTGTATGAGTTTACAATTTTCTATATCTGTAATGTGAGTCTTTTATCAGTGCATGTGGTGAATATGCTGGGATTGTTAGCTTCAGGCTTGTCAGAGCTGATTCTTTTATTGTGCTCTGGAGGCTATTTGTCACCGTATTATTGGATGAATAACTTTCTGCGTGTGTGTGTGTTGGTGTGTGTGTGTATGTGTGTGTGTTCACCTTTGCCGTGCACGTGCATCTTCAACTCTGTGTGCATTTTGTGTTTATTGAAGCCCGGAGTGAGTGGGTGAAATATTGTGCCGTTGAGTGCTGAGCTGAACAGGATAAGTGATGATGTATGAGCAGCAAACACATTCTCAGATATTACGGCTCAGTCAGGCTGAGTGACCAACGGTCATCACTGAAACACCTTTCACATATTTATCTGCCATCTCTTCTCTGTTTCATTTCCCTTCCCCCTGATCCAGGTTCATATTGAGTTTTCTGCATTAATCCCAGTATTAAACCTCAGCTCCACTAAATAAAGTATTTTATCTGCAGTAAATAATCTCCTTTTTGAACATCTTACAGAATATATTATACATGTTAAGAACATGAGAAAAAGTCCAAAATATGACATTAAAGGTCAGAAAAATGAGAGAAAAAGTCAAAAATATGATATAAAGAGTCGAAAATATGACATTAAACATCAGAAAAATTAGATAAAAGTCAAAGATATGACATTAAATGTCAGAAAAATTAGATAAAAGTCAAAGATATGACATTAAATGTCAGAAAAATTAGATAAAAGTCAAAAAATATGATGTTAAATGTCAGAAAAATGAGAGAAAAGTCAAACAATATGAGAGAAAAAGTAAAAAATATGACATTAAAGGTCAGAAAAATGAGAGAAAAAGTCAAAAATATGACATTAAACATCAGAAAAATTAGATAAAAGTCAAAAATATGACATTAAATGTCAGAAAAATGAGATAAAAGTCAAAAAATATGAGAGAAAAAGTAAAAAATATGACATTAAAGGTCAGAAAAATGAGAGAAAAAGTCAAAAATATGATATAAAGAGTCGAAAATATGACATTAAACATCAGAAAAATGAGATAAAAGTCAAAAACATGAGATTAAAAGTCATAGATCATTAATCCCAGTATTAAACCTCAGCTCCAACAATAAATAAAGTATTTTATCTGCAGTAAAACCCAATGTTACTGTTCCAGCATCAATATATATCATCAATATCCACATCATCAATACAATAAGACAATAGTTTAATAGAATATCAGTAGTAGAGACTATTTACATATTTAATTAGTGTCATTATTTAATTGGCTCCTTTATAATAAACATCTTACACAATATATTCTTCATGTTCTATAATGATCCTCAGTGGATTTATAGGATTTTATGGAGTAATAATTGACCTTTGAACTCTGATCGTATTAATCATCATTAATCATCAAGTTTTTTAATGATTTATCTCAGTTTGGTCTTGTTTTAAGTTTTAAATAAAAGTATTTTATACTTTTATTTAAAAGGAAAACCACTGTAAAACAGCTGTGATGAGACTATTCTTCATGTTCTATTAATTAATAGGATATAAAATGTGCCCAATATTGTTCTTACACAACATATTCTTCATGATCTGTTAAAAACATGAGATTAAAAGTCAAAATTATGAGATAAAACTTCAAATCCATGAGTTTAAATAGTCAAACATGACATAAAAAGTCATTATTATGGTAAAAAATATGATCAAAAATGACAATTTGATCTTATTTCTTAAGATTTAAGAGAAGACTTAGTGGATTTATAGGATTTTATGAAGTAATAATTGACCTTTGAACTGTTAATCATTGATCTTTGCAGTGCAGATAATTTCAAGTTTATTTTCCCTGATTTGGGTCTGTCTGGTCATGTTTTAAGTTTTAAATAAAATATTTTTATCTGTAGTAAAACACAATAACCTTTGTGTTTGTAGAGATATATATTAGTTTTTATTTAACCTTTATTTAACCAGGTAATAAACCCATCTATTTAAATACCTAATTAAAACTAATGTGCAGCAGTAACATTTTAGGGTAAAGTGCAATATGCATTAAAACATAAGTGCAGTAGTAAAGAAATAGGATATTAAAATGCAAGGGTGCAGTTATTGGGTTAAATAAAGGTTATCTGCTTATTATCCGGCTGCCTATAAGATTAAAATGACCAGAATAAGCTTTAAAACAGATGCTAGCACCAATTACAGAAGTAGAAATAAGGAGGAATTCTCTAAAAGAATCCTGGGGTTTAAGCGGTTCATTTCCTTTTTTCTTCCTCTACTAGAGTTGGGCCAGGATTCCGTGCCGGTGTCCAACCACAGCTCCACCGTGGTGGTCTCAGCCGCAGGTGTGATGTCATACCTGCCGGGTCGGGCCGGAGGATCCGATCAGACCGGCTCCCATCCCATCTGCGCCGCCGCCCCCGCCTCGTCCTCGGCCGGCGGCGACAGGCAGCCGGCGCCTCCCGGGACCGTGGTGAGCTCCCACCTGCAGGGACAGAGCTATTCCCTGGGAATGAGTAACTCAGGCCTGGGCCCCCCTCCACCAAAACCCCCTGGAGGGGTCTACACCTCCACGGGCCAGCACGGCGGCTCAGAGGGCTGCATGGTGAGCAGAGAGAATACTGAACACACCAGTAGTGACACATGCACTGTACGGTACAAGGCTGTAAAATGTCACTCTCCATCCACTTCTGCAGGGAAACCCAGTGAATATTACACTGGTGCAGAGCTTAAAGGCCCAAAATATAACTTTAATGCATTTAGAGTTTAGTTAATTTATCCCAAATGTTTGCAACCATCCCTTGTTGTGTCCTAATTGTTAAATAAAACACCCTAAAGTGCCCTTTTAAACATGCACTGAAGTGCTTAAATTTCTAAATGTGCACTGAAGTGCTCTTTTAAACGTAAAAATGTGCAGTAAACTAATTATGCACTAAAGTGCCGTTTTACATAAATGTCTAAATGTACACTAAAGTAACCCTTTAAATTTCTAAATGAGCAAAATGTGCACTTAAACGTCTAAATGTGCACTAAAGTAACCCTTTAAAATGTCGAAATGAGCACATTTAGATGTCAAAGCATGCACTGGAGTGCTTTAAACATCTAAATGTGCACTAAATTGCCCTCATACGTGTGTAAATGTGTACTAAAGTGCCCCTTTAAACATCTAAATGTGCACTAAATTGCCCTTTAAAATGTCTAAATGAGAACATTTAGATGTCAAAACATGAACTGAAGTGCTTTAAACGCCTAAATGTGCATTAAAATAACCATTTAAAGTCTAAATGTGCACATTTAGTTGTCAAAGCATGCACTCAAGGGCTTTAAACGTCTAAATGTGCACTAAAGTAACCCTTTAAAGGCTAAATGTGCACTAAATTGCCTTTATAAATCTGTAAATGTGCACCAAAGAGCGCTTTTAAGCATCTAAATGTGCACTGAATTGCACTCATAAATGTGTAAATGTGCACTCAAGTGCCCTTTTAGAGTAAATGCCTTAATGTGCACTAAAGTGCCCTTTAAAATGTCTAAATGTGCATTTAGATGTCAAAGCATGCACTGAAGTGCTTTAAACATCTACATGTGCACTAAAATAACCCTTTAAATGTCTGAATGTGCACTAAATTGCCCTCATACGTGTGTAAATGTGTACTAAAGTGCCCTTTTACAGTAAAAATACAAGATAGGATTTCAGCTTTTGCAGTGTATTATTGATGTGCCTGTGTGTGTGTGTGTGTGTGTGTGTGTGTGTGTGTGTGTGTGTGTGTGTGTGTGTGTGTGTGTGTGTGTGTGTGTGTGTGTGTGTGTGTGTGTGTGTGTGTGTGTGTGTGTGTGTGTGTGTGTGTGTGTGTGTCTCTTGTGGAATATTTAGTCCTGATTTAGTCCCTCCGGGTCTCAGCCTCATGCAAAAAAAACACACACACACACTCATCAAGAGGCTGTGACAATAAACAGCCTCCGTCTCTTTTGGGATTTCCCACAATGCACCTCTCTCACCCATATTTACAGATACACTAATACAGCAGGATCCCGTGTCTCTGCCCCTGTCTGTAAACTCCTCACCTACATTTCTCAGACTCTGGTTCAAACAGCAGAACAAGGCGTCGGTACAGAGATAATCACAGAGCTGAGGTTCTTATGGGAACTAACTCCAGTCCCAGCTCTGTCTTCTCTAAAGTCTGGTTAATGAGAGGAAAATGTAATTAACAGGAAGCGCTGTCCTCCCAGGGTTCCACGGCCTCGGACCATTAAATCACGTGTGTCACCATCGCTGTGATTCGGCTGAAATCTCTGTCTTTGTTCAGGTGAGCAGTGGTCAGAGTTCTCTGTTGGGCGATCCTCCTAAAGAAGTCCGAATGCCCTCTAACCCCTACCTGAACCTGGCCAGCGTGATGCCTGGGGTGGTTCTGCAAGGTACAAACACAACCAAGAAGAAGAAAAACACACATAAAGTCTTTTTTGAACCTTTCTGTTGTTCTTCAGTAACAAATTAGTTACTGGTTGTTAATTTAAATAAGCTGCTAATGTGCAGTAAACCTGACTTCTGCTTGGTGTCATTAGCTGAGAATTTACCTATTTCCTGTTTTTGCTTCTTCTTCTTCTTGTTTTTTATGGATATCCTCACTTCATTTTTGCTTTGGTTTGATAAGAACACGTCAGAAAACAATGGGAGCAGGTCAGAGGGATTCCAAATGTGTTGCTGCAGTTTTTATAGGGGTTTTAGTTTGTGTCATTGATATGGATCGATAATCCTATACAGGTATTTCCCATTCATGCAATCTCATCTCTGTAATGGGATCCCTATGGTAGTCCTACTGGTTTAACCTGTTAAACTCCTCCTGTGGGGGGACCCTGAGACACTTATCATGTATAAATATAGTGAAGCTATACATCAAATTAAACAGGAGAAACTCCACTACAAGCACATATAAGTCATATTTACACACAGCAAACACAACTCCAACACCAAGCTAATTAATTAACAAATAGGAAAATCGGTATACGATCATAAAGCCAACCCACTCTCCACATTTTGATGGCTAGCGCTCTGATACTTCATGTTACACAAACAAATGACATCTCATATGAAAGCTGAGACTGTGACGAGTCCAACGGTACCATCAGTGTAGCTTTATGACAAAAACTCAGTAAACTAGCAGCCAAAAACTCTACAGTAAAAAGTTGTTTGTTTGAAACGATGTGATGTTGTTTTGGGACATTTTTATTTGAGATCAATAAATGTTCGTTTAGTGTCGACCAACATCTCTGTGTTTATTCCAGAGACTCTACTGACTATGGGTATGTCCTAAACCTAAAAAAGGGTTGGAGTTTAACGGGTTAATAAAAGAATTTGAGTATATTACCATATTTTTGTCAGGAAGGACTTAATCTCCTCTCCCAAATTGCTGCCTGGTCTCAAATAAACACCTGATATGTTAATTGATTGACAACAAATGAAGCTGACCTTTGTTTTGTCTCCTCCCTGGTTCCACCTTCAGGGTCGGTGGGCGGTAAGGCCCAGGGAGGACAACCTGGCTCGGGGGTTTACGGCGGCTCCGTGACCCCCGTTGTCTCCCAGGGATCCGGATCCTTCTCCCACAGCGCTGCAGCTACGACCACGACCCCGTACGGCACCGACGCCTCCACTGAATACAGCCAATACAACCAGGCCTACACACAGGTACATGCTAACCAGGGTTGGGCATATAAATTGCTGCTATCTCCACTCTCATGCTCCGCTTCCTTGCTAACATTACAGCAAAAATCAATGCATTATTACTTTTGTAACGCGTTACTCCCCAAACTGACGCCCACGCATGCTAACACCAGATGTCTGGATGGATGATGTGCATCTGCATGGGTCTAAAATGTGAGATAGAGATGATTGAAGGACAGATTCATGATGAGCAGATGAATGAAGCAGCAGCGACAGCCTGAGCTGTAACTAGAGGAGGCAGAAGAGAACGGGTTCGGGATATTTGGACACAGAATGGGAGCGGATTTGGCAGCGATCTCCGTGTGTGTGTCCATCTGTCCTCATCTCTCTTCACACTCCACTCTCAGCGAGTTGTGAAGCCTCCCTGCTGTTAGTCTGCTTCTCTCTGTCTTCTCCTCCACGTCTTCCTCCTCCTCCTCCTCTTCGTTATGCTTCCTCCAGCAGCAAGTGGCATATCTGATACTTGCAAACCCGATTTTAAATGTTAATTACCCTCTACTCGTCCAAACAAATGAGTCATCGCGATTAGATAACCGATGAAAGGTCGCTTAAATTTTTCTGGAAAGACGAAACAAAAAGGGGAACGCCGCCGGCAGGAGAGTGAAGAAAGGAGACAGAAATCATCAAAGACGAGGAAATTACAGTTGTCTGTCTGCTGCAGCTGCTCTTCACCTGATGTTTGTTGGTGTGTGTGTGTGTTGTGCGTGTGTGTGTGTGTGTGTGTGTGCGTGTGTGTGTGTGTGTACGACAGGAGGCCATGCAGCAGTGGTACCAGCACTACCAACAAGCAGCACAAGCCCACAACTACAGCGCCACTGTTCCACAGGACACAACAGCCACAGACTATAACAAGGAGCACACACAGGTAACACACAGGTGACACACAGGTAACACACAGGTGACACACAGGTAACACACAGGTGACAGACAGGTGACACACATGTAACACACAGGTAACACACAGGTGACACACATGTAACACACAGGTAACACACAGGTGACACACAGGTAACACACAGGTGACACACAGGTAACACACAGGTAACACACAGGTGACAGACAGGTGACAGACAGGTAACACACACAGGTGACACACAGGTGACACACAGGTGACAGACAGGTGACAGACAGGTGACAGACAGGTAACACACACCGGTGACACACAGGTGACACACAGGTGACACACAGGTGACAGACAGGTGACAGACAGGTGACAGACAGGTGACAGACAGGTAACACACACAGGTGACAGACAGGTAACACACAGGTGACAGACAGGTGACAGACAGGTAACACACAGGTAACACACAGGTGACACACATGTAACACACAGGTAACACACAGGTGACACACAGGTAACACACAGGTAACACACAGGTGACAGACAGGTGACAGACAGGTAACACACACAGGTGACACACAGGTGACACACAGGTGACAGACAGGTGACAGACAGGTGACAGACAGGTAACACACACCGGTGACACACAGGTGACACACAGGTGACACACAGGTGACAGACAGGTGACAGACAGGTGACAGACAGGTGACAGACAGGTAACACACACAGGTGACAGACAGGTAACACACAGGTGACAGACAGGTGACAGACAGGTAACACACAGGTAACACACAGGTGACACACTGGTGACACACAGGTGACACACAGGTGACAGACAGGTGACAGACAGGTAACACACAGGTAACTCACGGGTGACACACAGGTAACACACAGGTAAGACACAGGTGACAAACAGGTGACACACAGGTAACACACCGGTGACACACAGGTGAGACACAGGTAACCCACACATGTAACACACACAGGTAACACACAAGTAACACACAGGTAACACTGATAAAACATAGGTAACACACACAGATAACACAGGTAACACACAGGTAACACATACAGGTAACGCATGTAACATGTGACTCACAGCTAAAACACACAGGTAACACACAGAGGTAACATATACACAGGTAACACATGGGTAACACTGATAAAACATAAGTAACACACACAGATGACACAGGTAACACACAGGTAAAACACACAGGTAACACACGCTAAATCAACCCCCATGAACCAAAGGTGTTAAACTACAATCATAAGTCCTGCTTTACACTCACTTTACAGTTCTAAAACACACTTTTGTCAAAACACTACACAACTTGTCCCCAGTTTTGTGTCAAAGTACAGACGAAAATAACGGAACGTACAAATCACATAAAGTCTGAATGGGCTGTTGTTGAGTTGACAGCAGAAAATGTGGAAACTAAAGATGCTGCAGGTCAATTCTGATTTATTTTAATAACGAGCACTTCTTGTGTTTTAGCCTCCTCCAGTTTCCTCATATGGGGATTACAGCTCCTACATGCAGGCGGTAACTCAGTACTACTCCCAGCCTGCTACCGCTAACCAAGCCTTCGCCACCAAGGTACACACACACACACACACACACACACACACACACACACACACACTGAATCAGTGTGAACAAATTAGCAATGTGCTGAGTTTTGACAGCTTGTATCAGCGAATTAGTAAATTATTACCTCAAACTAATGAGTTGGTGTCCTTGAAATATTTGTGGCAAATCACTGAATTTCTTAAAAACACACACACCACATTCTTCACGCTGATTCTGTTCTCGTACTTTTTGCTAGTTTTCTTTGGCAGCTACACACACACACACACTTTATCAGGAAAACGGTCCCCACCAGGGCAAATAAGCAGACCGCAATACCGTGTGTGACCTCTAGTTGACACACACGTTCAGGAAAATTGACGCCGTGGGCTCTAATTATTTTTTTCACCAAAAAAAAAAAACAAAAAACACATCAGGCATATCAGAAGGCTGTTTTCTATTGATTCCAATGCTCGGGAAAAATTGGTCCCCACGGCGTGAGTCATATGTCAAGCCCTGGATCTCACTGGGATAGAAAAACAAGTCCGCACACACACACACACACGGTTTGTAGAGTTTGAATTGAATAGGAAATGTGGATCCACTGTTCTGGCTGGTGAACACTACTTTTAGCTGAGAACCCTCATATTAATAATTAGTGGAGTGTGTGAGTAGATGTTGGAGCTCTGCAAGTTTGAATTAGCAGGAAAACTGATAAATAACCTGTGTGTATTTACGACTGTGTGTGTTTTATCCAGGAGGTAGATGTGGTTAAGCCTCTTGGCGTGTCCCTCCACGCCGTCAGTAACGGCGCTGCCCCTCCCCCGGCCGTCCTGCCGGCCGCCGCCGTGCTCCCCGCCTACAGCACCCTGCCTTTAATGCCGGGATTCCTCGGAGCGCCGCATCCAGCGGCGGCCGCGCAGAACCCCGTCACACACGCACACACTGCCGCCACCGACTGGAACACATACTACTATGTGAGTAAAGTAAACATTTGCTTACAAAAAATGGCCGACAAGAGAGAAAAACATAAAAAATAGATTTTAATCGAACGTTTACATGAGTTTTAACATGTATTTTTAAGCCTTAATGTCGTGTATCCTTTAGTACTTTGGGCTCAGCTCAAACATTTCATATCAGAGGCGACAACCTCAGTGTTTGCTCTCCAGCTGGTGATATTCCTGCTGTTGTTACCGATGTTTACTGGATGAACATGAAACCCTGTCAGTCAGAATCAGGAATAGATTTTCTTCCAAGTGAAGCAGGATCAGGAAGTGTTCAGTTTACATTAAAGGTTTCATCTACTGGTTGAAACAGGAACAAGAATTACATTTGATATTTTACACTTTTGTTCTGTTAGCTAAATGAAAAAATAGTACACTAACATGGACAAATGTACATTTGACGATAAAAATGAGCATTTGACAGTGAAAAAGGAAATTTCTACATTGAAAAAACATCTGGTATTGAATTGGGATATTTGGAACTGAAAGGGACATTTAAAAAAATTGAGAAAGGGACATTTGGCACTGAAAGGGACATTTGGTGCTGAAAGGGACATTTGGCGCTGAAAGGGACATTTGGCACTAATAAGGGACATGTAACAATGAAAAAGGGACATTTAAAACTTAAAAAGGCATATTTGGCACTAAAAGGGACATTTAAAACTAAAAAGGGGCATTTATCAATAAATATGGACATTTGACAACGAAAGGGACCTTAAAAACCCAAAAGGGACATTTGGCACTAATAAGGGACATGTAACAATGAAAAAGGACATTTGACACTGAAAAAGGGACATTTAAAACTTAAAAAGGGACATTTATCAATAAATAGGGACATTTGACAACGAAAAAGGGACATTTAAAATTTAAAAAGGCATATTTGGCACTAAAAGGGACATTTAAAACTAAAAAGGGACATTTGACAACAAAAGGGGCCTTATAAACCGAAAAGGGACATTTGGCACTGAAAGGGACATTTAAAAAACTGAAAAAGGGACACTTTGCACTGAAAGGGACATTCGGCTCTAATAAGGGACATGTAACAATGAAAAAGGACATTTGACCCTGAAAAAGGGACATTTCAAACTTAAAAAGGACATTTATCAATGAATAGGGACATTTGACAAGGAAAGGGACCTTAAAAACCGAAAAGGGACATTTGGCACTGAAAGGGACATTTGGCACTAATAAGGGACATGTAACAATGAAAATGGACATTTGACCCTGAAAAGGGGACATTTAAAACTTAAAAAAATAATATTTGGCACTAAAAGTGACATTTAAAACTAAAAAGGGACATTTATCAATAAATAGTGACATTTGACCATGAAAGGGACCTTAAAAACCGAAAAGGCCACTGAAAGGGACATTTAAAACTTAAAAAGAGACATCTATCAATAAATAGTGACATTTGACAATGAAAGGGACCTTAAAAACCGAAAAGGCCACTGAAAGGGACATTTAACACTTAAAAAGAGACATTTATCAATAAATAGTGACATTTGACCATGAAAGGGACCTTAAAAACTGAAAAGGGCACTGAAAGGGACATTTAACACTTAAAAAGAGACATTTATCAATAAATAGTGACATTTGACCATGAAAGGGACCTTAAAAACTGAAAAGGGCACTGAAAGGGACATTTAACACTTAAAAAGAGACATATAACAATAAATAGGGACATTTGACAACAAAAGGGACCTTATAAACCGAAAAGGGCACTGAAAGGTACATTTGGCATTTGAAAAAACTGAAAAAGGGACACTTTGCACTGAAAGGGACATTTGGCTCTAATAAGGGACATGTAACAATGAAAAAGGACATTTGACCCTGAAAAAGGGACATTTCAAACTTAAAAAAAGGACATTTATCAATGAATAGGGACATTTGACAAGGAAAGGGACCTTAAAAACCGAATAGGGACATTTGGCACTGAAAGGGACATTTGGCACTAATAAGGGACATGTAACAATGAAAATGGACATTTGACCCTGAAAAGGGGACATTTAAAACTTAAAAAAATAATATTTGGCACTAAAAGTGACATTTAAAACTAAAAAGGGACATTTATCAATAAATAGTGACATTTGACCATGAAAGGGACCTTAAAAACCGAAAAGGCCACTGAAAGGGACATTTAAAACTTAAAAAGAGACATTTATCAATAAATAGGGACATTTGACCATGAAAGAGACCTTAAAAACTGAAAAGGCCACTGAAAGGGACATTTAACACTTAAAAAGAGACATTTATCAATAAATAGTGACATTTGACCATGAAAGGGACCTTAAAAACCGAAAAGGCCACTGAAAGGGACATTTAACACATAAAAAGAGACATTTATCAATAAATAGTGACATTTGACAATGAAAGGGACCTTAAAAACCGAAAAGGCCACTGAAAGGGACATTTAACACTTAAAAAGAGACATTTATCAATAAATAGTGACATTTGACCATGAAAGGGACCTTAACAACCGAAAAGGCCACTGAAAGGGACATTTAACACATAAAAAGAGACATTTATCAATAAATAGTGACATTTGACAATGAAAGGGACCTTAACAACCGAAAAGGCCACTGAAAGGGACATTTAACACTTAAAAAGAGACATTTATCAATAAATAGTGACATTTGACCATGAAAGGGACCTTAAAAACCGAAAAGGGCACTGAAAGGGACATTTAACACTAAAAAAGAGACATTTATCAATAAATAGCGACATTTGACCATGAAAGGGACCTTAAAAACCGAAAAGGGCACTGAAAGGGACATTTAACACTTAAAAAGAGACATTTATCAATAAATAGCGACATTTGACCATGAAAGGGACCTTAAAAACCGAAAAGGGCACTGAAAGGGACATTTAACACTTAAAAAGAGACATTTATCAATAAATAGTGACATTTGACCATGAAAGGGACCTTAAAAACCGAAAAGGCCACTGAAAGGGACATTTGTCACTGAAAGGGCTCTGTCATTTTGATAATTCCAGACTAAAAGCTCTCATGTCAGCATACCCTCCACTCTGCTGCTGCCACTTTCTCTTTTTTAAACATAAATGCTCTTCTCGCTGACTAATTATTTCTGCATTAAAAGCTTTCCCGCAGCTCAAAGGACATAAACTCTTCATTTCCTTGTGAAACATCTGCAGGAAGTACTGAGCTTTATTAATAAATGCACACACACTCTTCCCCTGAGAAAGGACAAGCGACTGGAAATAATTAATGATTAAAAACAGTATTTCTGTTAAACATAGACACGAGGATGAATAACTGCTGTTGTTTGTTTTTACTCAGCTTTTATTCAGGATAAAACTTTATTTAAATTGTGGCTTTTATTTCAGAGTGTGCAGATTATTGGACAGATTCACTTGTGTCTACACTGGATTTCAGAGGAATATGGAGCTAATAGATAAACATGGGATGGTGGAAATAGAGGTTTTGTTTAATTATGCCGCTTAGTTGTAAAAAACCTCAGATTCCGACTCGTCAGACAGGATCCAGACGCCTGGGCTGAGCAGCGTCTCTAGACAGATTTATATCTGTTTGTACAGACAGCTTCAGTGGAGCGAAGACCTCTGAACACACAAAACACACACACAAAACACACACTATACACACACACACACATACAGAATGATTGCGTCATGATTGTTTGTCAAATACCAAAACCTTCACTAGATTTTCCTTTTCTCAAACACATTTCTTAGTTCATCTTTGTTTGGATCAGTGGAAATAAATGTAATATCCATACGTTCACATTCATTTAGATATAATTCATTGAATTGCAATATACAAACTCACCACTAGATGTCCCCAGGGACTAGACGCTGTACCTTTAAGCGTGCTGGCATTTTAATACCGTGCTACACACCCAAAAAACTAGTTATTAAATTAAATTTCAGCAAAATAGTCGTATAGAGAAGCCGTGTGTAATATTTTAAAAAGTTCTATATCGTTAATCTATTAAGGTTTTTAATTTAAATTAATATAATCTTCCTTTTTCATCACTTCAGCTTCTTCTTCGTCTGTTTTTATTGAACGTAACTCATCTCCAACGTCCAGTTTTGACGACTAACCTTGAAAAATGAAGTGATGACATATGTTTAATGGACTCGATATGCACAGCACTTTATATTCAATTATTATTAAAGTATAACTTGTGAAATTTAGAGTAAATTACTATAAAACATTATAACCTAAAGCTTTTATCACTCACCAGTAGAAATAGATTCTAGAATCGTGTTTAGAGCTTGAAGCAGCCGCCAAATGTAATTTTATCTTGATTTGGGCGAAAAATATAAAGAGTCTGATCCTTTAACTCTGGATTAAAGTGACTTTACCAGACGTGGCATCATCATCAACAGATGAGAGGTTGCTTGTGTAATTAATGACCAGATAGTTTTAAGTTCATCTCCGTTATGGTTGTCTCTTCTTATTACCGTATTTTCCGGTCTATAAGTCATTTTTTTATATCATTTCACATGTTATTTTCATACTAAACCACCAGAGGGCGCTCTAGGCTGGTGTTGATTGGCGGTAACTTTTAAAAACAACTGAGAAGAACTGAACAAAAACGGCAGCGAACAGAAAATCATAGCAGTAAAACATGACGTCATCGACGTAGAAGAGGAAGCGCCGCATCTTCTACCTCCGGAGTTAGAGGAGTTGATGAAAAGTGACACCGAGGATGAAGATTTCATTGGGTTTTAGTGACACGGATGGTTTTGGTGAACTTCTTAGCATGTTATTGATGCTGTAGTTATGGGAATAACTCTTAATATGTTGTGTTAACATACCAGACACATTATTAGTTGTGTTTTTTCCTTCTTTATTATGCATTTTATGGCTGGTGCGACTTATAGTCCGGAAAATACGGTAGTTTGTATTTTCACATGCTTTGAACATGTCATTCCTACCTGGATGAAGAAATATAGATTTAATTTAAGAAACAGTAACACAAGAAAAACATATTTTTGTCACACAGCAGCAAAAGAGACTTTGATGATTCTGTAAATACGTTATAAACAGTGTAGATAAACTTTCTTAAATCACCACTTCTGTCAAAAAATGACTGACTTAATAGTCAATATGTGTTTGTGTCCGTCTCATTAATATTAACGAGCCCCCTTCTCTGATTGGCCAACTCCTCTCCATCTTCTCCAGAACCAGACGAGGGGCCATAAGAGGGAGTACCCCCAGCTGGCGGTGCAGGAAGTGACATCATCAGACGGCGCCTACATCGGGCAGCACTCCCAGGGCCTGGGCGGCCAGTACGCCGACTACTTCAAGAGGAAGCGGCTCTAGTCACGGAGCCGCAAAACCACCGCGAACGCCTCAAAGCTTAGGGAGGGAGGCGCCAGAAGCTCCCTCTAGTGGCCTTTCTGTGGCGGCCATTTTGCATCCCGACAGTAGGTATTGAGTTTAATAGGAAATTTTAGGTTGCAAATGGCCCAAGTGAAAGTAAGCCATAGTGCTCTTTGATACTTGGCACTAAACAACGAAAAAAAAACCACACAATACACACGGTGTCGCTTTTTGTCCTGTTCAAGCCTTAAATCTTTTAAATTGTTAGTCAGTGTGTCAGCTGTACTTAACTGATATTATCTTGTATATTTTTTTTTCTATTATAATGTAAAAAAAAAAACCAACAAAAAACAAAAGTGTATCTTGTCTGTATAAGCTGCTTTTTCTATATTTCCAGTCAGGCTACATGTCTGCAAACTGTCTTTAGGGCTTTAGGTCATTCAGTCAGGTTCTCCCTCCTCTTCCTCCTCTTCTTCACTGTCCTTTTCCTCTTCCTCCTACTTCCTGTTTTATACCGTAACTCCCAGTAGAGAACCTGTTTGTGCGTGTTGATATTTATGCTGTATCTGTAGGAAGTGTCAGCCATTTCAATCCCAGAGTTGGGAGCACATCAGGAACAAAAAGAAAAAAGACAAAAAAAAGGGCCTGAACCAATCATAGCCCTTTTATTGTGGTGACTTTCAATAGCTTCCCTCAATGAATGGACCTTTTCTTCTAAAGACTCTAAAACGGCTTGTGTGTGTATATATACTACAGTGTAATTCAGAATATATAAAGCCATGCGTAACAGACAATATCATATATAATAATGGACATTTCCCAGAATGTGTGGTCTGACATTCTTTGTTTTATTTTATTTTAAATCTCTACTGTTATATAAATCTATATATAAATATATATCCCTCTATTGCATAGCCTTGCTATTCTAATTTTGTAAAAAAAAAACTAGTGAAAACAGGATTTCCTGGTCATGTGATGTGATCGTTTTTTTGCCCTTCAAAATAAAAGACATGATTTTTACTGAACTAAACAGTAAAACTTGGATTTTTACGTCACCGCTTTGTAGTAATATTGAGTCAAAGTGGTTGTTGGCGTTTGGCAATGCAATGCAATAGAGCGGGGGTGTCAAACACGTGGCTCGGGGGCCAGAACCGGCCCGATAAAGGGTCCAATCGGGCCCCATTGGATGATGGGAAAAAATGAAGTCAGTGAGTCAATTAGTCCAATATTGAGTGAATTTATGTTGAATTGACACATAATTTTGCAAATTTCAAGTTTTAGTTTAAGAAAAATGACTAAAATGACCAAATTGAAGCAAAATTATCTGCTAATTAAATATTATTTCAAGATAATCCTACTTAATATTGTACCAAAAATAAGACATTTTGAAACTGCAAGTTTTTTCTTATGTCGTCTTCGTCGTTTTGTAAATTGAAGGTTAATTAACAGTGTAAATATTTATGATGTTGTATTTTTAGTTTTTCATAATTTGTACTTATTCGTTCCCACTTGAGATTAAATTGCTATGAATCTGATCCATGAAGGAAACTGAGTTTGACACCACTGCAATAGTGGGATATAGATCTATATATATATATTTATATATATATATTTATAGTATAATATTTGGAGGCAATTCAAGGCATTAAATGTATTGATCGGTTTGTTTTTTTTAAATTTGAAGCCAAATATGAAGTGCACAGTCTGGAGGATTCCAAATTTAAATGTGTCCCAAGTCCATACGACACGATTAGTGTGTGTTCAATAATAATAATTATAATTAGGGCTTTTAAAGTTAAATTAATTAGAACATTAGCATCTGATAACATAATAAATTCACCCTCTTTAAAAATGTAATAGGCCAACGTCCAAATAAAAGTCCTGAACTGAGGGTAATAACTTTTTACCAATAATGGATAGTTAATATATTATATTATAGGCCTATTACATTTTAAAGAGGTGGAATTTATTACATTATCAGCTGCTATTTGCCTGATACTTATATGTTAAGAGAGTTGAAAACTAGAAAAATTATCCCTTTAACTCTATTGCATGAGATGTTATTATATTATATACTATACTACATTTACTATGACTATAATATATTATTATTAGGACTCAATTAGGTTGTATAAGAGACATTTTACAACTAAACAATTTCCAAAATTCAGAGTAAAAGACAATCTTTGGTTGTCAAATGTCCATCAGCAATTGGGATATCCTGGTCATGTATGTCCTTCAAAATAAAAGCCCCTTTTCACACCTAGCTGTAAAAACATATATTTTACATCACAGCTTTTTAGAAAAAATGAACGTTTCCTGCCTTACTACAACTACAATGACACCACTAATAAAGTCTAGTGTGGATTTGGGACAGTTTTCAGAATCCAGAATGCCAGCGTCACTTATCTGCACCTTATTTTGAAGTTTTCAGAGGAGACAGGAGAGATTTTGCAGAGATTTCTTTCCAATTATTTTCTTTTTTTTTTTTACAAAGAAACAGAAGAATATGTCTGTTTTTGATGAAATTTCCATTATTGTTATTCCAATATTTCAATATTTATGAACGTGAGTGCACAGGCTGTTTGATGCTCATCACTGAGAAGAGGTTTTTTTGGGTTTTTTTAACGGGCTAAAGCCTTTTTGTCTGTCACACCGGCAATAACTACGGCTCCTACTGTAGAAAAGTTGAATGTATATTTATTTTCCGGCGTAAACGCTTCACGTGACGTTCTCCCACATCAAGCTTCTGTTTCCTTTCTGTTTATTCTGCTCAGAACTATCGGATTTATTTATCATCACGGAGCAGGATATTGCTGGCGTTGCCGCGGCAACCGAGCTCACGTACTGTGGGAAAAACTCCCGATAGCGAGGACAGATAACGTCTGTGCACACGGGTTCAGTCCTGATAGCGCGTGTGAGCTTCACACACACACACACACACACACACACACACACACACACACACACACACACAATAATGGAAGCCTTTCTCGTCCCGTGTGCAGGTGCAATTATTAATAACTGATAGAATCAAACTGAGAATAAAACACACACACACCTTCATATTTCCCATTTTGCCCTTTTGTTGTCTGCTTTCGGCATCACGTGTCACGCTTTCTGTTAACATGCAGCTGCAGAACACGCTTCAGTGCATCCATTGATATTTTTTGGGGGGATATTGATGAATTTACCTGGATTTAGATTCAACCTGGATTTACAAAATTTAGGCAGGCGACTATTCAAAAATTAAAAGCATCAAATTTACCATTTAAAAAGTTTGGAAAAGCATCTTAAAATCATTCGTCAGGTCTCTCAAAATGTACATTTTGTGTTCAAAATCACATTTTTTTACATTAAATGTCAGAGATCAACTGAAAAAGAAGTGTTTGATCCACCTAGAATATAAAACTGTGTTTTTTAAAACATTTTAAAGAGTGTTAAACTATCTGTTACCAAGTTTTTAGGGTTATACCACGTGACATTTTTGACTTTATCCCATAAATCAATATCTATAACATGCAATCACAATGCTCATTAAGCTCCTATTTCCTGCTAACATGGATTGTGGATAAAATAACATAAGTTTGATGTGTTTATCCACTGTTTTAGTAGATAGCTGTCAGCTGTTTTTCTTAATATAATTCTCAGCGTTTGTGTAATACGTGCTCACCACCAGCAGGTGGCCACACGACTCCTGTACTGCAGCTTTAAAGACAAATAAATCAATCAAAATCCCCTTTTTCTCTCTTCCTGTAAAACAGTTTAAGAATTCTTGCTTGTTGCTGCCATCAATTTGAGACCTAAGATGAAACCTTTCTGTGTTCCTAACACCTGAATTGTCTATTTATTTCTGATTTTTCTCAGGAGAAATCAGAACCTTTGGCCTCAAGAAGTGAAAACCTGTCTCGCTGTCTCTTCTCATCTGTGGCTTTTAGTCCTAAGTCTGTTTTCTAGTGTCTGACAGTGGATTCAGGTGGTGAAGTCAGTCAGGTCTGATGGATTTTAGTGGTTTCAGCTTTTTCACTGCATTGTTTCTAGAGTCTTTACTTTATACATTAGTGTTGCATTAAGGAAAACTAATTCAAGTTGAAATCATGCATGATGATTCATGAAAGTCACAACAACACAGATGCATTATTGACCTTTTTCAAGGTTTCATGCACAGTTTGAAGCTGAAATGTCAGAGTGTGTGTGTGTGTGTGTGTGTGTGTGTGTGTGTGTGCGTGCGTGAGTTTGTTTTAATTTGGCTCAAATTAAAGCAACAGGAAATGTTGAATGATGCAACAGGAACTGAAAAAACACTTCACATGAATAAACATTTAATAAATGAAATATAACATGTTGTAATGTAGGTGATGAAAGTGTTAATGTACAGTATTTATCAGCAATTATAACTTAAATAAGTTATTTATAATTATATTACAAACGTATAATTATAACTTTAATATAACGTATTAATGATTCATGATCTGTTTAAACACCAGCATCATTTTGCGTTTTCCACACTTATCCCCTTTTTTTATATATATATATATATATATATATATAGTACTCAATAATTTAGGGATATTGTTATTATCCTATTTAGTCTGACTTTTGATGAAATAAGTAAAAGTTCCCTTTGATATTACTAATTATTAACGAGAATAAACATTTTAATTAGCCATTTTCATTAGTTATTATATATAAAATCCACTCATAATATCCCTAACTTATTGTGAGTAGTGTATATACAAATGTATTATCCATTTTTCTTCATTAAATGTCTTTATAAAGTCTAACATGCTGAAAAAGGCCGAATAAATTATGATTTTGAACTGATATTTGATTTGATTGGACCTATAAATACAATAAACACTTATATGAAATGGAAAAATAGTGATTTTGAGCAGATATTTGATCTATATATATATATATTTTTTTTTTTCATTTGCTCTTTCAAATCACATCCTGCTGAGCAGATTGTTAAAAGCTTTTTTTTGTTGTTCCATTAATCGTGCATTTGCTGAACTTCCAAAATGTTGCTTCATAACGAGCTGAGCTGTTTTATTTTATTTTTTTTACATCAGCTGCTGCTTAGTGTGTGTTTGCATGGTAATTATGTGTGTGTGTGTGTGTGTGTGTGTGTGAGAGAGAGTTTTTTGTGGTTGTAGCTCTCTAAAAAATCTGCTCCTGGCAGGTAATGGGGGCGTAAGGAGAGCCGGGCTGAAGGAGAGAGGAATGGAAAAACAACTCCAGCTGTCTCCAGCCGCTCAGCCTGCAGGGACTTCTTCCCTCTGCTGTCTGCTCAGTGTCGAGTGTTGGTTCTGTCTGCCAGACTGCTGCATGCTGCATGTACCTGTAGAGCTGTCACACACACACACACACACACACACACACACACACACACACACACACACACACACACACACAGAAGTCGTTTATGTGATGTTATGTGTGTACATTGTGGGGACCAACCTTTCTAAAAGAGAAGTCTCTCTCTTTTAGAAAGGTTGGTCCCCACAATGCATATACCCTGTGGGGTCCTCTGTCAAATACCTATATCATGGGGACCAACCTTTCTAAAAGAGATAGACGTAGTTTTAACTCCAAAAAGTCTTTCATGTCAATGTCCCCACCAAGATAGATACATTATCACACACATATACTGATTTATCTTACACCCTGAAGTCCTCCGTCTAATACATGCATTGTGGGGACCAACCTTTCTAAAAGAGATAGACGTAGTTTTAACTCCAGAAAGTCTTTCAGGTAAATGTCCCCACCAAGATAGATCAATTATCACACACATATACTGGTTTATCTTACACCCTGTGGTCCTCCGTCTAATACATGCATTGTGGGGACCAACCTTTCTAAAAGAGACGTCTATCTCTTTTAGAAAGGTTGGTCCCCACAATGCATATACCCACATATACTGGTTTATCTTACACCCTGAAGTCCTCTGTCAAATACCTACATCATGGGGACCAACCTTTCTAAAAGAGATAGACGTAGTTTTACCCCCAGAAAGTCTTTCAGGCCAATGTCCCCACCAAGATAGATAAACAAACCTACACACAACCACATACTGACATATAATGTCCCTGCTAACCACAAACTGGTTTATTTTACCCTGTGAGGTCCTCCGTAAAATACATGCATTGTGGGGACCAACCTTTCTAAAAGAGATAGATGTAGTTTTACCTCCAAAAAGTCTTTCATGTCAATGTCCCCACCAAGATAGATACATTATCACACACATATACTGGTTTATCTTACACCCTGAGGTCCTCCGTCAAATACATGCATTGTGGGGACCTTCCTTTCTAAAAGAGATAGACATAGTTTTAACTCCAAAAAGTCTTTCAGGCCAATGTCCCTGCCAAGATAAATACATTATTACACACATATACTGGTTTATCTTACACCCTGAGGTCCTCCAACAAATACATGCATTGTGGGGACCAACCTTTCTAAAAGAGACGTCTATCTCTTTTAGAAAGGTTGGTCCCCACAATGCATATACCCTGTGGGGTCCT
The DNA here is from genome assembly GCA_030544235.1 of Lepturacanthus savala. NCBI lineage: Eukaryota > Metazoa > Chordata > Actinopteri > Scombriformes > Trichiuridae > Lepturacanthus > Lepturacanthus savala. The sequence goes on from CM060481.1 coordinate 28,437,873, forward strand.
CTGTCAAATACCTATATCATGGGGACCAACCTTTCTAAAAGAGATAGACGTAGTTTTAACTCCAAAAAGTCTTTCAGGCCAATGTCCCCACCAAGATAGATACATTATCACACACATATACTGGTTTATCTTACACCCTGAGGTCCTCCGTCAAATGCATGCATTGTGGGGACCTACCTTTCTAAAAGAGATAGATGTAGTTTTACCTCCAAAAAGTCTTTCAGTTAAATGTCCCCACCAAGATAGATAAACAAACCTACACACAACCTCATACTGACATATAATGTCCCTGCTAACCACATACTGGTTTATTTTACCCTGTGGGGTCCTCTGTCAAATACCTACATCATGGGGACCACTCTTTTTTAAATGAGATAGACATAGTTTTAACTCCAAAACATCTTTCAGGCCAATGTCCTCGCCAAGATAGATAAACAAATACACACACACATACACACACACACACACACACACACACACGTCTCCTGTCTGCTCTGCTTTTTCTATTATACCGACTCTCCTCAGACCATTTGTCCCTCTCAGTGTGGTGCAGATCCATATTCTGCAGATACATCGTTAAATGCTCGTTAGTTTCAGTCCGGCTTCTTTGATATCTGCTGTTACAAGAAGAAATAATCACAGCATGAGTTTTTATTTTTTCCTACAGACCGACTGCCAAACACAGTTTCCCTCCGGCTGAACACATATCTAATTGTAGAACTTCAAATAAGGTCACAGTCGGCGTCGAGTCTCCAAAACACATCAGTCACTGCGTATCGTCGCCCTATTAAAATAATGGCCTTAGTCGTTTTGTGACAAAAGTGAATTTTTGTGCTAAATCATCTCTTGATGCTGCCACGTCTGGTGAAATCACCTTAATCCTGAGTTGAAAGGATCAGACTCTTTATAGGACGAAGGATATTTTACTTAGGACATTATATGATATATAACTTAACTATTAATCTAAATCACGAGGCCACCTAAATACACAAAAGTCACCACAGGCTGCTCCTTTCTAACATGGGACATGGCTAATGTCATATGTGTGTGTGTGTGTGTGTGTAATAATGTAATTTTACTACTTTATTGGACAGTTAGTATCTTACATTTTAAAGAGGACAAATTTATGACGTTATCGGGTGTCGTCTTAAATTATAAGAGGCTAAAAATGTACTGTCCAATAACGTAAAGGCCAAAAGTTTTCATTTTAGCACTTTTATTATCTTATTGGACAGTTATTATTGGCCTATTATTAGAAAAATGTAAGTTATTACTAGCCAATAACGTACTATATTAGTAGCCGATAATGTTATTACGTTATCACTATCAAAATGATCAGCTCAGAATATTACATTTTACTTACGTTAACCTAATTTTACTTATGTTTTTGGCTGATTATAATAATGTAATAAGTTATTATTAGCTGATGATTTTAGTAGTAAGTTATTACGTTGTTGGTCTGGTGAGACATTTTGTTTTGTAAAAACTGTAATAAGTTATTACATTATTGGCAAAAATATATTACCTCATCAGTTCAGAACTTTATACTTATTACATAATACTATATACTTACTTATACTTACTTACCAACATATATACATACATGTATACAGACATACATACATACCAACATACATATATACATTCATACATACATACATACATACATACATACATACATACATGCATACATGCATACATACATACATGCATACATGCATACATGCATACATACATACATACATGCATACATACATACATGCATACATACATACATGCATACATGCATACATACATACATGCATACATACATGCATACATACATACATACATACATACATATATACCAACATACATATATATGGACATGCATACATACATACCAACATACATAAAAACATACATACATACATACATACATACCAACATACATACATACATACATACATACATGCATATATACATGCATACATACATACATACATACATGCATACATACATACATGCATACACACATGCATACATACATGCATACAAGCATACATACCTACATACATACCTACATACATACCAACATACATGCCAACATACAGACATACATACCAACATACATGCCAACATACAGACATGCATACCAACATACGGACATACATACCAACATACAGACATACATACCAACATACATGCATACCAACATACATACCTACATACATACCAACATACATACCAACATACAGACATACATACCAACATACATGCATACCAACATACATACCAACATACATACCAACATACATACCAACATACATACATACATACATACATACCAACATACATACATACATACCAACATACATACATATACATATGTATATATAACAGTCATATATATAATCAGTCAATAACATGTTAAGTATAAAGTAACTTAACATGTTATTGACTGATTATTATGTTATTGCCTATAACATTTTATAGTGAGCAAATGTATTACATTATCAGCTGCTACAACGTATTTACATACATACATATGTATGTATGTTGGTATGTATGTTGTTATGCATGTATGTATGTTGTTATGCATGTATGTTGTTATGCATGTATGTATGTTGGTATGTATGTATGTTTTTATGCATGTATGTATGTTGGTATGTATGTTGTTATGCATGTATGTATGTTGGTATGTATGTTGTTATGCATGTATGTTGTTATGCATGTATGTATGTTGTTATGCATGTATGTTGTTATGCATGTATGTATGTTGGTATGTATGTATGTTGTTATGCATGTATGTATGTTGGTATGCATGTATGTATGTTGGTATGTATGTATGTTGTTATGCATGTATGTATGTTGGTATGCATGCATGTATGTATGTTGGTATGTATGTATGTTGGTATGTATGTTGGTATGTATGTATGTATGTTATGTAATGGTATGGTTATGTGTGTATGTATATTGGTATGTTGATGTGCATATTTTTATAACATACATACATTCATACCAACATGCATTACATAACATATCATTACATAACATACCGTACATACATACATACAGGTACATACCAGAATGCCCTTTTGTAATAAGTATAAAGTCTTTTTAACTGATCATGTAATATTTTATTAACTGACAGACGTTTCATTATAGAATTTATGTTGCAATACATCTGAACCTCCCACAGTCTCAGTATAGTATAAAACACAAATATTTGAATATAACTGGGGAATACATAGTTTTCTCCATTGGGATGAATGTTGTGGAATCTGTGATTGTTGGAGATGAGTCACATCTGTATTTTTATTTTCTGTATCACCAACTCGACGTAACATGACGATTGTACATAAAAAGGAGGACCTGGTTCCCCCAGAATGAACAGAGCACAAATCCTGCATGTACACACAAGCCGAAAGATGTTCTTGAACTCACCGCGATGCATTCAGGAACAGTTCCGATGACGTGTAAAATGCAGCCTGAAGCTTATTTTGTATTATTCAGTCGTTAATTAATCTATACTTTTGTCTTTTCTTGCTGTAAGTTTGATTTTTAGAGTTTTTATTTGTAAAAAGAACAGAGATTCTCTTTTGTAGCCTCGTGCATTAGTGATTGAGTTTAGTTTTTGTTTTTTAATAACAAACTGGGCTGAATCACTTCAGGTTTGAATCCAGATGTTTCTGTTGCCTCCTCGTTGTTTCCTGCATTTTTACACAAAGTCAGTGATGAGGCTGGAACTTGCAATAGAGAACGACTGTGGTGGTAATAATATTAATCACGGAGCTTTTGCAATACTCAAGTATTTCTGATTTTCCTGAAAGATTTTAATGGCTGTAGATAAATCTAGATTTGCTGTGCTTAATGCTTTGTAAACAGTTTGCTTTTAAAGGTATGATTCTTTTTTTTTTTGACCTGATATATACTGTAGATTTTGCAAAAATTTTATATCACACTGACATTGATATTGTTTTACTGTGAATAAAGTATTTCTAGAGCAATTTTAGCATGCATTACAACTGTAATATATATATAGGACAAACTGTTTTCAGTAGTTAATATTTCTGCTTTTTGACTTGACACAGAGAAGACAACAAACATTCATTTTATTTATTTTTTCATTGTGTATTTATGGATAATTTACCTTCCATAATTCATACGTTCATCTTATTTTTTTGAAAAATATATATTTCTTTCCTGTTATTTTGAGCAGAAGGAATTGTCTTTTACATTCCTAAATAAAATGTGGACTGAAGCGTGAAGTTGTCGACTTTATTTTTCTTTTTTACATAAATAAATACATAAAAACATGTACATGTATCACAACATACGATACATACATACCAGCATACCTTCATGTATGTTGGTATCCATGTATGTATGTATATATATATATATATATATGTATGTTGGTATGCACATATGTATGTATATTTTTATGTGTGTATGTTTTTATATATTGGTACATAAAAACATACATTCTAACATGCATACATGCATACCAACATATGTAAAAACATACATACATACTTTTTTTGGACGACATGCTATAGTATGACTTTTTTTGGACGACATGCTATAGTATGACTTTTTTTTGACGACATGCTATAATATGACTTTTTTTGGACGACATGCTATACTATGACTTTTTTTGGACGACATGCTATAGTATGACTTTTTTTGGACGACATACTATAGTATGACTTTTTTTTGACGACATGCTATAGTATGACTTTTTTTAAGCGACATGCTATAGTATGACTTTTTTTGGACGACATGCTATAATATGACTTTTTTTGGACGACATGCTATAGTATGACTTTTTTTGGACGACATACTATAGTATGACTTTTTTTTGACGACATGCTATAGTATGACTTTTTTTAAGCGACATGCTATAGTATGACTTTTTTTCGACGACATGCTATAGTATGACTTTTTTTGGACGACATGCTATAGTATGACTTTTTTTTAGCGACATGCTATAGTATGTCTTTTTTTGGACGACATGCTATAGTATGACTTTTGGACGACATGCTATAGTATGACTTTTTTTAAGCGACATGCTATAGTATGACTTTTTTTGGACGACAGGCTATAGTATGACTTTTTTTTAGCGACATGGTATAATATGACTTTTCTTGGACGACATGCTATAGTATGACTTTTTTTGGACGACATGCTATAGTATGACTTTTTTTAAGCTACATGCTATAGTATGACTTTTTTGGGACGACATGCTATAGTATGACTTTTTTTCGATGACATGCTATAGTATGACTTTTTTTGGACGACATGCTATACTATGACTTTTTTTGACGACATGCTATACTATGACTTTTTTTGACGACATGCTATAGTATGACTTTTTTTCGACGACATGTTATAGTATGACTTTTTTTCGACGACATGCTATAGTATGACTTTTTTTGGACGACATGCTATAGTATGACTTTTTTTAAGCGACATGCTATAGTATGACTTTTTTTCGACGACATGCTATAGTATGACTTTTTTTAAGCGACATGCTATAGTATGACTTTTTTTGGACGACATGCTATAGTATGACTTTTTTTAAGCGACATGCTATAGTATGACTTTTTTTGGACGACATGCTATAGTATGACTTTTTTTGACGACATGCTATAGTATGACTTTTTTTGTCGACATGCTATACTATGACTATTTTTTGACGACATTCTATACTATGACTTTTTTTTGACGACATGCTATACTATGACTTTTTTTCGACGACATGCTATAATATGACTTTTTTTCGACGACATGCTATAGTATGACTTTTTTTGGGCGACATGCTATAGTATGACTTTTTTTGGACGACATGCTATAGTATGACTTTTTTTCGACGGCATGCTATAGTATGACTTTTTTTCGACGACATGCTATAGTATGACTTTTTTTAAGCGACATGCTATAGTATGACTTTTTTCGACGACATGCTATAGTATGACTTTTTTTCGACGACATGCTATAGTATGACTTTTTTTGGACGACATGCTATAGTATGACTTTTTTTCGACGACATGCTATAGTATGACTTTTTTTGGGCGACATGCTATAGTATGACTTTTTTTGGGCGACATGCTATAGTATGACTTTTTTTGGACGACATACTATAGTATGACTTTTTTTCGACGACATGCTATAGTATGACTTTTTTTAAGCGACATGCTATAGTATGACTTTTTTCGACGACATGCTATAGTATGACTTTTTTTCGACGACATGCTATAGTATGACTTTTTTTGGACGACATGCTATAGTATGACTTTTTTTAAGCGACATGCTATAGTATGACTTTTTTTGGATGACATGCTATAGTATGACTTTTTTTGGACGACATGCTATAGTATGACTTTTTTTGGACGACATGCTATAGTATGACTTTTTTTGGACGACATGCTATAGTATGACTTTTTTTAAGCGACATGCTATAGTATGACTTTTTTTGGACGACATGCTATAGTATGACTTTTTTTTAGCGACATAGTATAATATGACTTTTTTTGAACGACATTGTATAGTATGACTTTTTTTGGACGACATGCTATAGTATGACTTTTTTTGGACGACATGCTATAGTATGACTTTTTTTAAGCTACATGCTATAGTATGACTTTTTTTGGACGACATGCTATAGTATGACTTTTTTTCGATGACATGCTATAGTATGACTTTTTTTGGACGACATGCTATACTATGACTTTTTTTGACGACATGCTATACTATGACTTTTTTTTGACGACATGCTATAATATGACTTTTTTTGAATGACATGGTATACTATGACTTTTTTTCGACGACATGCTATAGTATGACTTTTTTTCGACGACATGTTATAGTATGACTTTTTTTCGACGACATGCTATAGTATGACTTTTTTTCGACGACATGCTATAGTATGACTTTTTTTAAGCGACATGCTATAGTATGACTTTTTTTCGACGACATGCTATAGTATGACTTTTTTTAAGCGACATGCTATAGTATGACTTTTTTTGGACGACATGCTATAGTATGACTTTTTTTGGACGACATGCTATAGTATGACTTTTTTTGGACGACATGCTATAGTAAGACTTTTTTTAAGCGACATGCTATAGTATGACTTTTTTTGGACGACATGCTATAGTATGACTTTTTTTGGGCGACATGCTATAGTATGACTTTTTTTGGACGACATGCTATAGTATGACTTTTTTTCGACGGCATGCTATAGTATGACTTTTTTTCGACGACATGCTATAGTATGACTTTTTTTAAGCGACATGCTATAGTATGACTTTTTTCGACGACATGCTATAGTATGACTTTTTTTGGACGACATGCTATAGTAAGACTTTTTTTAAGCGACATGCTATAGTATGACTTTTTTTGGACGACATGCTATAGTATGACTTTTTTTGACGACATGCTATAGTATGACTTTTTTTGTCGACATGCTATACTATGACTATTTTTTGACGACATTCTATACTATGACTTTTTTTTGACGACATGCTATACTATGACTTTTTTTTGACGACATGCTATAATATGACTCTTTTTGAACGACATGGTATACTATGACTTTTTTTGGACGACATGCTATAGTATGACTTTTTTTCGACGACATGCTATAGTATGACTTTTTTTCGACGACATGCTATACTATGACTTTTTTTGGACGACATGCTATAGTATGACTTTTTTTCGACGACATGCTATAGTATGACTTTTTTTAAGCGACATGCTATAGTATGACTTTTTTTGGACGACATGCTATAGTATGACTTTTTTTCGACGACATGCTATAGTATGACTTTTTTTAAGCGACATGCTATAGTATGACTTTTTTTGGACGACATGCTATAGTATGACTTTTTTTGGACGACATGCTATAGTATGACTTTTTTTGGACGACATGCTATAGTATGACTTTTTTTAAGCAACATGCTATAGTATGACTTTTTTTCGACGACATGCTATAGTATGACTTTTTTTGGGCGACATGCTATAGTATGACTTTTTTTGGACGACATGCTATAGTATGACTTTTTTTCGACGACATGCTATAGTATGACTTTTTTTCGACGACATGCTATAGTATGACTTTTTTTAAGCGACATGCTATAGTATGACTTTTTTTCGACGACATGCTATAGTATGACTTTTTTTCGACGACATACTATAGTATGACTTTTTTTAAGCGACATGCTATAGTATGACTTTTTTTGGACGACATGCTATAGTATGACTTTTTTTGACGACATGCTATAGTATGACTTTTTTTGTCGACATGCTATACTATGACTATTTTTTGACGACATTCTATACTATGACTCTTTTTGAACGACATGGTATACTATGACTTTTTTTGGACGACATGCTATAGTATGACTTTTTTTTCGACGACATGCTATAGTATGACTTTTTTTAAGCGACATGCTATAGTATGACTTTTTTTGGACGACATGCTATAGTATGACTTTTTTTGGACGACATGCTATAGTATGACTTTTTTTGGACGACATGCTATAGCATGACTTTTTTTAAGCGACATGCTATAGTATGACTTTTTTTGGACGACATGCTATAGTATGACTTTTTTTGACGACATGCTATAGTATGACTTTTTTTGTCGACATGCTATACTATGACTATTTTTTGACGACATTCTATACTATGACTTTTTTTTGACGACATGCTATACTATGACTTTTTTTTGAGCGACATGCTATAGTATGACTTTTTTTGAGCGACATGGTATACTATGACTTTTTTTCGACGACATGCTATAGTATGACTTTTTTTCGACGACATGCTATAGTATGACTTTTTTTAAGCGACATGCTATAGTATGACTTTTTTTGGACGACATGCTATAGTATGACTTTTTTTGGACGACATGCTATAGTATGACTTTTTTTGGACGACATGCTATAGTATGACTTTTTTTGGACGACATGCTATAGTATGACTTTTTTTTCGACGACATGCTATAGTATGACTTTTTTTAAGCGACATGCTATAGTATGACTTTTTTTGGACGACATGCTATAGTATGACTTTTTTTGGACGACATGCTATAGTATGACTTTTTTTGGACGACATGCTATAGCATGACTTTTTTTAAGCGACATGCTATAGTATGACTTTTTTTGGACGACATGCTATAGTATGACTTTTTTTGGACGACATGCTATAGTATGACTTTTTTTGGACGACATGCTATAGTATGACTTTTTTTGGACGACATGCTATAGTATGACTTTTTTTGGACGACATGCTATAGTATGACTTTTTTTGGACGACATGCTATAGTATGACTTTTTTTGGACGACATGCTATAGTATGACTTTTTTTAAGCGACATGCTATAGTATGACTTTTTTTGGACGACATGCTATAGTATGACTTTTTTTGGACGACATGCTATAGTATGAATTTTTTTCGACGACATGCTATAGTATGAATTTTTTTCGACGACATGCTATAGTATGACTTTTTTTCGACGACATTCTATACTATGACTTTTTTTTGACGACATGCTATACTATGACTTTTTTTTGACGACATGCTATAATATGACTTTTTTTGGACGACATGGTATACTATGACTTTTTTTGGACGACATGCTATACTATGACTTTTTTTGGACGACATGCTATAGTATGACTTTTTTTCGACGACATGCTATAGTATGACTTTTTTTTGACGACATGCTATAATATGACTTTTTTTGGACGACATGCTATAATATGACTTTTTTTGGACGACATGCTATACTATGACTTTTTTTTGACGACATGCTATAATATGACTTTTTTTGGACGACATGCTATAGTATGACTTTTTTTGGACGACATGCTATACTATGACTTTTTTTGGACGACATGCTATAGTATGACTTTTTTTCGACGACATGCTATAGTATGACTTTTTTTAAGCGACATGCTATAGTATGACTTTTTTTGGACGACATGCTATAGTATGACTTTTTTTTGATGACATGCTATAGTATGACTTTTTTTAAGCGACATGCTATAGTATGACTTTTTTTTGATGACATGCTATAGTATGACTTTTTTTAAGCGACATGCTATAGTATGACTTTTTTTAAGCGACATGCTATAGTATGACTTTTTTTAAGCGACATGCTATAGTATGACTTTTTTTGGACGACATGCTATAGTATGACTTTTTTTAAGCGACATGCTATAGTATGACTTTTTTTGGAGGACATGCTATAGTATGACTTTTTTTAAGCGACATGCTATAGTATGACTTTTTTTCGACGACATGCTATAGTATGACTTTTTTTAAGCGACATGCTATAGTATGACTTTTTTTGGACGACATGCTATAGTATGACTTTTTTTAAGCGACATGCTATAGTATGACTTTTTTTGGACGACATGCTATAGTATGACTTTTTTTGACGACATGCTATAGTATGACTTTTTTTGTCGACATGCTATACTATGACTATTTTTTGACGACATTCTATACTATGACTTTTTTTTGACGACATGCTATACTATGACTTTTTTTCGACGACATGCTATAATATGACTTTTTTTCGACGACATGCTATAGTATGACTTTTTTTGGGCGACATGCTATAGTATGACTTTTTTTGGACGACATGCTATAGTATGACTTTTTTTCGACGGCATGCTATAGTATGACTTTTTTTCGACGACATGCTATAGTATGACTTTTTTTAAGCGACATGCTATAGTATGACTTTTTTCGACGACATGCTATAGTATGACTTTTTTTCGACGACATGCTATAGTATGACTTTTTTTGGACGACATGCTATAGTATGACTTTTTTTCGACGACATGCTATAGTATGACTTTTTTTGGGCGACATGCTATAGTATGACTTTTTTTGGGCGACATGCTATAGTATGACTTTTTTTGGACGACATACTATAGTATGACTTTTTTTCGACGACATGCTATAGTATGACTTTTTTTAAGCGACATGCTATAGTATGACTTTTTTTGGACGACATGCTATAGTATGACTTTTTTTGGACGACATGCTATAGTATGACTTTTTTTGGACGACATGCTATAGCATGACTTTTTTTAAGCGACATGCTATAGTATGACTTTTTTTGGACGACATGCTATAGTATGACTTTTTTTGACGACATGCTATAGTATGACTTTTTTTGTCGACATGCTATACTATGACTATTTTTTGACGACATTCTATACTATGACTTTTTTTTGACGACATGCTATACTATGACTTTTTTTTGAGCGACATGCTATAGTATGACTTTTTTTGAGCGACATGGTATACTATGACTTTTTTTCGACGACATGCTATAGTATGACTTTTTTTCGACGACATGCTATAGTATGACTTTTTTTAAGCGACATGCTATAGTATGACTTTTTTTGGACGACATGCTATAGTATGACTTTTTTTGGACGACATGCTATAGTATGACTTTTTTTGGACGACATGCTATAGTATGACTTTTTTTGGACGACATGCTATAGTATGACTTTTTTTTCGACGACATGCTATAGTATGACTTTTTTTAAGCGACATGCTATAGTATGACTTTTTTTGGACGACATGCTATAGTATGACTTTTTTTGGACGACATGCTATAGTATGACTTTTTTTGGACGACATGCTATAGCATGACTTTTTTTAAGCGACATGCTATAGTATGACTTTTTTTGGACGACATGCTATAGTATGACTTTTTTTGGACGACATGCTATAGTATGACTTTTTTTGGACGACATGCTATAGTATGACTTTTTTTGGACGACATGCTATAGTATGACTTTTTTTGGACGACATGCTATAGTATGACTTTTTTTGGACGACATGCTATAGTATGACTTTTTTTGGACGACATGCTATAGTATGACTTTTTTTAAGCGACATGCTATAGTATGACTTTTTTTGGACGACATGCTATAGTATGACTTTTTTTGGACGACATGCTATAGTATGAATTTTTTTCGACGACATGCTATAGTATGAATTTTTTTCGACGACATGCTATAGTATGACTTTTTTTCGACGACATTCTATACTATGACTTTTTTTTGACGACATGCTATACTATGACTTTTTTTTGACGACATGCTATAATATGACTTTTTTTGGACGACATGGTATACTATGACTTTTTTTGGACGACATGCTATACTATGACTTTTTTTGGACGACATGCTATAGTATGACTTTTTTTCGACGACATGCTATAGTATGACTTTTTTTTGACGACATGCTATAATATGACTTTTTTTGGACGACATGCTATAATATGACTTTTTTTGGACGACATGCTATACTATGACTTTTTTTTGACGACATGCTATAATATGACTTTTTTTGGACGACATGCTATAGTATGACTTTTTTTGGACGACATGCTATACTATGACTTTTTTTGGACGACATGCTATAGTATGACTTTTTTTCGACGACATGCTATAGTATGACTTTTTTTAAGCGACATGCTATAGTATGACTTTTTTTGGACGACATGCTATAGTATGACTTTTTTTTGATGACATGCTATAGTATGACTTTTTTTAAGCGACATGCTATAGTATGACTTTTTTTTGATGACATGCTATAGTATGACTTTTTTTAAGCGACATGCTATAGTATGACTTTTTTTAAGCGACATGCTATAGTATGACTTTTTTTAAGCGACATGCTATAGTATGACTTTTTTTGGACGACATGCTATAGTATGACTTTTTTTAAGCGACATGCTATAGTATGACTTTTTTTGGAGGACATGCTATAGTATGACTTTTTTTAAGCGACATGCTATAGTATGACTTTTTTTCGACGACATGCTATAGTATGACTTTTTTTAAGCGACATGCTATAGTATGACTTTTTTTGGACGACATGCTATAGTATGACTTTTTTTAAGCGACATGCTATAGTATGACTTTTTTTGGACGACATGCTATAGTATGACTTTTTTTGACGACATGCTATAGTATGACTTTTTTTGTCGACATGCTATACTATGACTATTTTTTGACGACATTCTATACTATGACTTTTTTTTGACGACATGCTATACTATGACTTTTTTTCGACGACATGCTATAATATGACTTTTTTTCGACGACATGCTATAGTATGACTTTTTTTGGGCGACATGCTATAGTATGACTTTTTTTGGACGACATGCTATAGTATGACTTTTTTTCGACGGCATGCTATAGTATGACTTTTTTTCGACGACATGCTATAGTATGACTTTTTTTAAGCGACATGCTATAGTATGACTTTTTTCGACGACATGCTATAGTATGACTTTTTTTCGACGACATGCTATAGTATGACTTTTTTTGGACGACATGCTATAGTATGACTTTTTTTCGACGACATGCTATAGTATGACTTTTTTTGGGCGACATGCTATAGTATGACTTTTTTTGGGCGACATGCTATAGTATGACTTTTTTTGGACGACATACTATAGTATGACTTTTTTTCGACGACATGCTATAGTATGACTTTTTTTAAGCGACATGCTATAGTATGACTTTTTTCGACGACATGCTATAGTATGACTTTTTTTCGACGACATGCTATAGTATGACTTTTTTTGGACGACATGCTATAGTATGACTTTTTTTAAGCGACATGCTATAGTATGACTTTTTTTGGATGACATGCTATAGTATGACTTTTTTTGGACGACATGCTATAGTATGACTTTTTTTGGACGACATGCTATAGTATGACTTTTTTTGGACGACATGCTATAGTATGACTTTTTTTAAGCGACATGCTATAGTATGACTTTTTTTGGACGACATGCTATAGTATGACTTTTTTTTAGCGACATAGTATAATATGACTTTTTTTGAACGACATTGTATAGTATGACTTTTTTTGGACGACATGCTATAGTATGACTTTTTTTGGACGACATGCTATAGTATGACTTTTTTTAAGCTACATGCTATAGTATGACTTTTTTTGGACGACATGCTATAGTATGACTTTTTTTCGATGACATGCTATAGTATGACTTTTTTTGGACGACATGCTATACTATGACTTTTTTTGACGACATGCTATACTATGACTTTTTTTTGACGACATGCTATAATATGACTTTTTTTGAATGACATGGTATACTATGACTTTTTTTCGACGACATGCTATAGTATGACTTTTTTTCGACGACATGTTATAGTATGACTTTTTTTCGACGACATGCTATAGTATGACTTTTTTTCGACGACATGCTATAGTATGACTTTTTTTAAGCGACATGCTATAGTATGACTTTTTTTCGACGACATGCTATAGTATGACTTTTTTTAAGCGACATGCTATAGTATGACTTTTTTTGGACGACATGCTATAGTATGACTTTTTTTGGACGACATGCTATAGTATGACTTTTTTTGGACGACATGCTATAGTAAGACTTTTTTTAAGCGACATGCTATAGTATGACTTTTTTTGGACGACATGCTATAGTATGACTTTTTTTGGGCGACATGCTATAGTATGACTTTTTTTGGACGACATGCTATAGTATGACTTTTTTTCGACGGCATGCTATAGTATGACTTTTTTTCGACGACATGCTATAGTATGACTTTTTTTAAGCGACATGCTATAGTATGACTTTTTTCGACGACATGCTATAGTATGACTTTTTTTGGACGACATGCTATAGTAAGACTTTTTTTAAGCGACATGCTATAGTATGACTTTTTTTGGACGACATGCTATAGTATGACTTTTTTTGACGACATGCTATAGTATGACTTTTTTTGTCGACATGCTATACTATGACTATTTTTTGACGACATTCTATACTATGACTTTTTTTTGACGACATGCTATACTATGACTTTTTTTTGACGACATGCTATAATATGACTCTTTTTGAACGACATGGTATACTATGACTTTTTTTGGACGACATGCTATAGTATGACTTTTTTTCGACGACATGCTATAGTATGACTTTTTTTCGACGACATGCTATACTATGACTTTTTTTGGACGACATGCTATAGTATGACTTTTTTTCGACGACATGCTATAGTATGACTTTTTTTAAGCGACATGCTATAGTATGACTTTTTTTGGACGACATGCTATAGTATGACTTTTTTTCGACGACATGCTATAGTATGACTTTTTTTAAGCGACATGCTATAGTATGACTTTTTTTGGACGACATGCTATAGTATGACTTTTTTTGGACGACATGCTATAGTATGACTTTTTTTGGACGACATGCTATAGTATGACTTTTTTTAAGCAACATGCTATAGTATGACTTTTTTTCGACGACATGCTATAGTATGACTTTTTTTGGGCGACATGCTATAGTATGACTTTTTTTGGACGACATGCTATAGTATGACTTTTTTTCGACGACATGCTATAGTATGACTTTTTTTCGACGACATGCTATAGTATGACTTTTTTTAAGCGACATGCTATAGTATGACTTTTTTTCGACGACATGCTATAGTATGACTTTTTTTCGACGACATACTATAGTATGACTTTTTTTAAGCGACATGCTATAGTATGACTTTTTTTGGACGACATGCTATAGTATGACTTTTTTTGACGACATGCTATAGTATGACTTTTTTTGTCGACATGCTATACTATGACTATTTTTTGACGACATTCTATACTATGACTCTTTTTGAACGACATGGTATACTATGACTTTTTTTGGACGACATGCTATAGTATGACTTTTTTTTCGACGACATGCTATAGTATGACTTTTTTTAAGCGACATGCTATAGTATGACTTTTTTTGGACGACATGCTATAGTATGACTTTTTTTGGACGACATGCTATAGTATGACTTTTTTTGGACGACATGCTATAGCATGACTTTTTTTAAGCGACATGCTATAGTATGACTTTTTTTGGACGACATGCTATAGTATGACTTTTTTTGACGACATGCTATAGTATGACTTTTTTTGTCGACATGCTATACTATGACTATTTTTTGACGACATTCTATACTATGACTTTTTTTTGACGACATGCTATACTATGACTTTTTTTTGAGCGACATGCTATAGTATGACTTTTTTTGAGCGACATGGTATACTATGACTTTTTTTCGACGACATGCTATAGTATGACTTTTTTTCGACGACATGCTATAGTATGACTTTTTTTAAGCGACATGCTATAGTATGACTTTTTTTGGACGACATGCTATAGTATGACTTTTTTTGGACGACATGCTATAGTATGACTTTTTTTGGACGACATGCTATAGTATGACTTTTTTTGGACGACATGCTATAGTATGACTTTTTTTTCGACGACATGCTATAGTATGACTTTTTTTAAGCGACATGCTATAGTATGACTTTTTTTGGACGACATGCTATAGTATGACTTTTTTTGGACGACATGCTATAGTATGACTTTTTTTGGACGACATGCTATAGCATGACTTTTTTTAAGCGACATGCTATAGTATGACTTTTTTTGGACGACATGCTATAGTATGACTTTTTTTGGACGACATGCTATAGTATGACTTTTTTTGGACGACATGCTATAGTATGACTTTTTTTGGACGACATGCTATAGTATGACTTTTTTTGGACGACATGCTATAGTATGACTTTTTTTGGACGACATGCTATAGTATGACTTTTTTTGGACGACATGCTATAGTATGACTTTTTTTAAGCGACATGCTATAGTATGACTTTTTTTGGACGACATGCTATAGTATGACTTTTTTTGGACGACATGCTATAGTATGAATTTTTTTCGACGACATGCTATAGTATGAATTTTTTTCGACGACATGCTATAGTATGACTTTTTTTCGACGACATTCTATACTATGACTTTTTTTTGACGACATGCTATACTATGACTTTTTTTTGACGACATGCTATAATATGACTTTTTTTGGACGACATGGTATACTATGACTTTTTTTGGACGACATGCTATACTATGACTTTTTTTGGACGACATGCTATAGTATGACTTTTTTTCGACGACATGCTATAGTATGACTTTTTTTTGACGACATGCTATAATATGACTTTTTTTGGACGACATGCTATAATATGACTTTTTTTGGACGACATGCTATACTATGACTTTTTTTTGACGACATGCTATAGTATGACTTTTTTTGGACGACATGCTATAGTATGACTTTTTTTGGACGACATGCTATACTATGACTTTTTTTGGACGACATGCTATAGTATGACTTTTTTTCGACGACATGCTATAGTATGACTTTTTTTAAGCGACATGCTATAGTATGACTTTTTTTGGACGACATGCTATAGTATGACTTTTTTTTGATGACATGCTATAGTATGACTTTTTTTAAGCGACATGCTATAGTATGACTTTTTTTTGATGACATGCTATAGTATGACTTTTTTTAAGCGACATGCTATAGTATGACTTTTTTTAAGCGACATGCTATAGTATGACTTTTTTTAAGCGACATGCTATAGTATGACTTTTTTTGGACGACATGCTATAGTATGACTTTTTTTAAGCGACATGCTATAGTATGACTTTTTTTGGAGGACATGCTATAGTATGACTTTTTTTAAGCGACATGCTATAGTATGACTTTTTTTGGACGACATGCTATACTATGACTTTTTTTGAGCGACATGCTATAGTATGACGTTTTGTTGGACGACATGCTATAGTATGACTTTTTTTCGACGACATACTATAGTATGACTTTTTTTGGACGACATGCTATAGTATGACTTTTTTTGGACGACATGCTATAGTATGACTTTTTTTAAGCGACATGCTATAGTATGACTTTTTTTAAGCGACATGCTATAGTATGACTTTTTTTCGACGACATGGTATACTATGACTTTTTTTCGACGACATGCTATAGTATGACTTTTTTTTGACGACATGCTATAGTATGACTTTTTTTGGACGACATGCTATAGTATGACTTTTTTTCGACGACATGCTATAGTATGACTTTTTTTCGACGACATGCTATAGTATGACTTTTTTTCGACGACATGCTATAGTATGACTTTTTTTGGACGACATGCTATAGTATGACTTTTTTTGGACGACATGCTATACTATGACTTTTTTTGAGCGACATGCTATAGTATGACGTTTTTTTGGACGACATGCTATAGTATGACTTTTTTTCGACGACATGCTATAGTATGACTTTTTTTGGACGACATGCTATAGTATGACTTTTTTTGGACGACATGCTATAGTATGACTTTTTTTAAGCGACATGCTATAGTATGACTTTTTTTCGACGACATGGTATACTATGACTTTTTTTCGACGACATGCTATAGTATGACTTTTTTTTGACGACATGCTATAGTATGACTTTTTTTGGACGACATGCTATAGTATGACTTTTTTTGGACGACATGCTATAGTATGACTTTTTTTGGACGACATGCTATAGTATGACTTTTTTTGGATGACATGCTATAGTATGACTTTTTTTAAGCGACATGCTATAGTATGATTTTTTTTCGATGACATGCTATAGTATGACTTTTTTTAAGCGACATGCTATAGTATGACTTTTTTTAAGCGACATGCTATAGTATGACTTTTCTTGGACGACATACTATAGTATGACTTTTTTTCGACGACATGCTATAGTATGACTTTTCTTGGACGACATACTATAGTATGACTTTTTTTGGACGTAATGCTATAGTATGACTTTTTTTCGACGACATGTTATAGTATGACTTTTTTTAAGCGACATGCTATAGTATGACTTTTTTTAAGCGACATGCTATAGTATGACTTTTTTTGGACGACATGCTATAGTATGACTTTTTTTAAGCGACATGCTATAGTATGACTTTTTTTGGACGACATGCTATAGTATGACTTTTTTTAAGCGACATGCTATAGTATGACTTTTTTTGGAGGACATGCTATAGTATGACTTTTTTTCGACGACATGCTATAGTATGACTTTTTTTAAGCGACATGCTATAGTATGACTTTTTTTCGACGACATGCTATACTATGACTTTTTTTGAGCGACATGCTATAGTATGACGTTTTTTTGGACGACATGCTATAGTATGACTTTTTTTCGACGACATACTATAGTATGACTTTTTTTGGACGACATGCTATAGTATGACTTTTTTTGGACGACATGCTATAGTATGACTTTTTTTAAGCGACATGCTATAGTATGACTTTTTTTGGACGACATGCTATAGTATGACTTTTTTTGGACGACATGCTATAGTATGACTTTTTTTGGACGACATGCTATAGTATGACTTTTTTTCGACGACATGGTATACTATGACTTTTTTTCGACGACATGCTATAGTATGACTTTTTTTCGACGACATGCTATAGTATGACTTTTTTTGGACGACATGCTATAGTATGACTTTTTTTGGACGACATGCTATAGTATGACTTTTTTTGGACGACATGCTATAGTATGACTTTTTTTGGACGACATGCTATAGTATGACTTTTTTTAAGCGACATGCTATAGTATGATTTTTTTTCGATGACATGCTATAGTATGACTTTTTTTAAGCGACATGCTATAGTATGACTTTTCTTGGACGACATACTATAGTATGACTTTTTTTCGACGACATGCTATAGTATGACTTTTCTTGGACGACATACTATAGTATGACTCTTTTTGGACGACATGCTATAGTATGACTTTTTTTAAGCGACATGCTATAGTATGACTTTTTTTCGACGACATGGTATACTATGACTTTTTTTCGACGACATGCTATAGTATGACTTTTTTTCGACGACATGCTATATTATGACTTTTTTTGGACGACATGCTATAGTATGACTTTTTTTGGACGACATGCTATACTATGACTTTTTTTGAGCGACATGCTATAGTATGACGTTTTTTTGGACGACATGCTATAGTATGACTTTTTTTCGACGACATGCTATAGTATGACTTTTTTTGGACGACATGCTATAGTATGACTTTTTTTGGACGACATGCTATAGTATGACTTTTTTTAAGCGACATGCTATAGTATGACTTTTTTTCGACGACATGGTATACTATGACTTTTTTTCGACGACATGCTATAGTATGACTTTTTTTGAGCGACATGCTATAGTATGACTTTTTTTGAGCGACATGCTGTAGTATGACTTTTTTTGGAGGACATGCTATAGTATGACTTTTTTTTGAGGACATGCTATAGTATGACTTTTTTTGAGCGACATGCTATAGTATGACTTTTTTTGGACGACATGCTGTAGTATGACTTTTTTTGGACGACTGGCTATAGTATGACTTTTTTTGGGACGGCATGCTATAGTATGACTTTTTTTGAGTGACATGCTATAGTATGACTTTTTTTCGACATACTGCATATTTGAGTAGAGCTGTGCCCGAAGAAGGATTTGAACCCACACTTTGTGGTTTTTGATGCTGTGAGGTAACCTGCTCATCCTGGTGAGCTAAACATCCAAACAGCAGTTCAACATTGTTGATTTTCTATTCATGTCACTGACAAAGTTTTGCCAAGAAGTTTATATTATGACAGTCGATAGTATAACTCTATAAATAACATGACTTTTTTATGTGACATACTGCACATTGAATTGGGGTGTGTCCAAAGAAGGATTTGAACATTCAAGAAGTTTCAGTGCTGTGAGGTATCCTGCTCATCCTGGTGAGCTAAACATCCAAACAACAACATGGTTGTTCTTCTATTTCATGTCAGTGACAAGTTTTGTCTAGAAGATTATATTATGTCGTATTATGAGAGCCTATAGTGTGACTTTTTTGGGGCGACATGTTATAACTACTTTTTTTTTTATGTATGTTTTTATATATGCTGGTATGTATGTAATTTGATATGTTTGTATGTATTGGATGTTTAGCTCACCAGGATGAGCAGGTTACTTCACAGCACTGAAAACTCCCAAAAACTCCAAAGTGTGGGTTCAAACCCTCCTTCAGACACACCTCTATTCAAATATGCAGTATATCACTGACATATATAGAAAAACAACAATGCCCAAATGCTGTTTGGATGTTTAGCTCACCAGGATGAGCAGGTTACCTCACAGCATCAAAAACCACAAAGTGTGGGTTCAAATCCTTCTTCGGGCACAGCTCTACTCAAATATGCAGTATGTCGCTCAAAAAAAGTCATACTATAGCATGTCTTCCAAAAAAAGTCATACTATAGCATGTCGTCCAAAAAAAGTCATACTATAGCATGTCGTCCAAAAAAAGTCATACTATAGCATGTCCTCCAAAAAAAGTCATACTATAGCATGTCGTCCAAAAAAAGTCATACTATAGCATGTCCTCCAAAAAAAGTCATACTACAGCATGTCGTCCAAAAAAAGTCATACTATAGCATGTCGCTCAAAAAAAGTCATACTATAGCATGTCCTCCAAAAAAAGTCATACTATAGCATGTCGCTCAAAAAAAGTCATACTATAGCATGTCTTCCAAAAAAAGTCATACTATAGCATGTCGTCCAAAAAAAGTCATACTATAGCATGTCGTCCAAAAAAAGTCATACTATAGCATGTCGCTTAAAAAAAGTCATACTATAGCATGTCGCTCAAAAAAAGTCATACTATAGCATGTCCTCAAAAAAAAGTCATACTATAGCATGTCGTCCAAAAGAAGTCATACTATAGCATGTCGCTTAAAAAAAGTCATACTATAGCATGTCCTCCAAAAAAAGTCATACTATAGCATGTCGTCCAAAAAAAGTCATACTATAGCATGTCGTCCAAAAAAAGTCATACTATAGCATGTCCTCCAAAAAAAGTCATACTATAGCATGTCGCTCAAAAAAAGTCATACTATAGCATGTCGTCCAAAAAAAGTCATACTATAGCATGTCGCTCAAAAAAAGTCATACTATAGCATGTCGTCCAAAAAAAGTCATACTGTAGCATGTCCTCCAAAAAAAGTCATACTATAGCATGTCGTCCAAAAAAAGTCATACTATAGCATGTCCTCCAAAAAAAGTCATACTATAGCATGTCGTCCAAAAGAAGTCATACTATAGCATGTCGCTTAAAAAAAGTCATACTATAGCATGTCGTATAAAAAAAGTCATACTACAGCATGTCGTCCAAAAAAAGTCATACTATAGCATGTCGCTCAAAAAAAGTCATACTATAGCATGTCCTCCAAAAAAAGTCATACTACAGCATGTCGCTCAAAAAAAGTCATACTATAGCATGTCGCTCAAAAAAAGTCATACTATAGCATGTCTTCCAAAAAAAGTCATACTATAGCATGTCGTCCAAAAAAAGTCATACTATAGCATGTCGCTTAAAAAAAGTCATACTATAGCATGTCGTCCAAAAAAAGTCATACTATAGCATGTCGCTCAAAAAAAGTCATACTATAGCATGTCCTCCAAAAAAAGTCATACTATAGCATGTCGCTCAAAAAAAGTCATACTATAGCATGTCCTCCAAAAAAAGTCATACTATAGCATGTCGCTCAAAAAAAGTCATACTATAGCATGTCTTCCAAAAAAAGTCATACTATAGCATGTCGTCCAAAAAAAGTCATACTATAGCATGTCGTCCAAAAAAAGTCATACTATAGCATGTCGCTCAAAAAAAGTCATACTATAGCATGTCGCTCAAAAAAGGTCATACTATAGCATGTCGTCAAAAAAAAGTCATACTATAGCATGTCGTCCAAAAAAAGTCATACTATAGCATGTCGTCCAAAAAAAGTCATACTATAGCATGTCGCTCAAAAAAAGTCATACTATAGCATGTCGCTCAAAAAAAGTCATACTATAGCATGTCGTCCAAAAAAAGTCATACTATAGCATGTCGCTCAAAAAAAGTCATACTATAGCATGTCCTCAAAAAAAAGTCATACTATAGCATGTCGTCCAAAAAAAGTCATACTATAGCATGTCGCTCAAAAAAAGTCATACTATAGCATGTCCTCCAAAAAAAGTCATACTATAGCATGTCGCTCAAAAAAAGTCATACTATAGCATGTCGCTCAAAAAAAGTCATACTATAGCATGTCGTCCAAAAAAAGTCATACTATAGCATGTCGCTTAAAAAAAGTCATACTATAGCATGTCCTCCAAAAAAAGTCATACTATAGCATGTCGTCCAAAAAAAGTCATACTATAGCATGTCGCTTAAAAAAAGTCATACTATAGCATGTCCTCCAAAAAAAGTCATACTATAGCATGTCGTCCAAAAAAAGTCATACTATAGCATGTCGCTCAAAAAAAGTCATACTATAGCATGTCGCTCAAAAAAAGTCATACTATAGCATGTCCTCCAAAAAAAGTCATACTATAGCATGTCGCTCAAAAAAAGTCATACTATAGCATGTCGTCCAAAAAAAGTCATAGTATAGCATGTCGTCGAAAAAAAGTCATACTATAGCATGTCGCTTAAAAAAAGTCATACTATAGCATGTCGTCGAAAAAAAGTCATACTATAGCATGTCGCTCAAAAAAAGTCATACTATAGCATGTCGCTCAAAAAAAGTCATACTATAGCATGTCGTCCCAAAAAAAGTCATACTATAGCATGTCGTCCAAAAAAACGTCATTCTATAGCATTTCATAAAAAAAAGTCATACTATAGCATGTCGTCCAAAAAAAGTCATACTATAGCATGTCGCTCAAAAAAAGTCATACTATAGCATGTCTTCCAAAAAAAGTCATACTATAGCATGTCGTCCAAAAAAGTCATACTATAGCATGTCGCTTAAAAAAAGTCATACTATAGCATGTCCTCCAAAAAAAGTCATACTATAGCATGTCGTCCAAAAAAAGTCATACTATAGCATGTCGCTCAAAAAAAGTCATACTATAGCATGTCCTCAAAAAAAAGTCATACTATAGCATGTCGTCCAAAAAAAGTCATACTATAGCATGTCGTCCAAAAAAAGTCATACTATAGTATGTCGTCCAAAAAAAGTCATAGTATAGTATGTCGTCCAAAAAAAGTCATACTATAGCATGTCGTCCAAAAAAAGTCATACTATAGCATGTCGCTCAAAAAAAGTCATACTATAGCATGTCCTCCAAAAAAAGTCATACTATAGCATGTCGTCGAAAAAAAGTCATACTATAGTATGTCGTCCAAAAAAAGTCATACTATAGCATGTCGCTCAAAAAAAGTCATACTATAGCATGTCGTCCAAAAAAAGTCATACTATAGCATGTCGTCCAAAAAAAGTCATACTATAGCATGTCGTCCAAAAAAAGTCATACTATAGCATGTCGTCCAAAAAAAGTCATACTATAGCATGTCGTCCAAAAAAAGTCATACTATAGCATGTCGCTCAAAAAAAGTCATACTATAGCATGTCGTCCAAAAAAACGTCATTCTATAGCATTTCATAAAAAAAAGTCATACTATAGCATGTCGTCCAAAAAAAGTCATACTATAGCATGTCGTCCAAAAAAAGTCATACTATAGCATGTCGTCCAAAAAAAGTCATACTATAGCATGTCGCTCAAAAAAAGTCATACTATAGCATGTCGTCCAAAAAAAGTCATACTATAGCATGTCGTCCAAAAAAAGTCATACTATAGCATGTCGCTCAAAAAAAGTCATACTATAGCATGTCGCTCAAAAAAAGTCATACTATAGCATGTCGCTCAAAAAAAGTCATACTATAGCATGTCGCTCAAAAAAAGTCATACTATAGCATGTCCTCCAAAAAAAGTCATACTACAGCATGTCGCTCAAAAAAAGTCATACTATAGCATGTCGCTCAAAAAAAGTCATACTATAGCATGTCTTCCAAAAAAAGTCATACTATAGCATGTCGTCCAAAAAAAGTCATACTATAGCATGTCGCTTAAAAAAAGTCATACTATAGCATGTCGTCCAAAAAAAGTCATACTATAGCATGTCGCTCAAAAAAAGTCATACTATAGCATGTCCTCCAAAAAAAGTCATACTACAGCATGTCGTCCAAAAAAAGTCATACTATAGCATGTCGCTCAAAAAAAGTCATACTATAGCATGTCCTCCAAAAAAAGTCATACTATAGCATGTCGCTCAAAAAAAGTCATACTATAGCATGTCTTCCAAAAAAAGTCATACTATAGCATGTCGTCCAAAAAAAGTCATACTATAGCATGTCGTCCAAAAAAAGTCATACTATAGCATGTCGCTCAAAAAAAGTCATACTATAGCATGTCGCTCAAAAAAGGTCATACTATAGCATGTCGTCAAAAAAAAGTCATACTATAGCATGTCGTCCAAAAAAAGTCATACTATAGCATGTCGTCCAAAAAAAGTCATACTATAGCATGTCGCTCAAAAAAAGTCATACTATAGCATGTCGCTCAAAAAAAGTCATACTATAGCATGTCGTCCAAAAAAAGTCATACTATAGCATGTCGCTCAAAAAAAGTCATACTATAGCATGTCCTCAAAAAAAAGTCATACTATAGCATGTCGTCCAAAAAAAGTCATACTATAGCATGTCGCTCAAAAAAAGTCATACTATAGCATGTCCTCCAAAAAAAGTCATACTATAGCATGTCGCTCAAAAAAAGTCATACTATAGCATGTCGCTCAAAAAAAGTCATACTATAGCATGTCGTCCAAAAAAAGTCATACTATAGCATGTCGCTTAAAAAAAGTCATACTATAGCATGTCCTCCAAAAAAAGTCATACTATAGCATGTCGTCCAAAAAAAGTCATACTATAGCATGTCGCTTAAAAAAAGTCATACTATAGCATGTCCTCCAAAAAAAGTCATACTATAGCATGTCGTCCAAAAAAAGTCATACTATAGCATGTCGCTCAAAAAAAGTCATACTATAGCATGTCGCTCAAAAAAAGTCATACTATAGCATGTCCTCCAAAAAAAGTCATACTATAGCATGTCGCTCAAAAAAAGTCATACTATAGCATGTCGTCCAAAAAAAGTCATAGTATAGCATGTCGTCGAAAAAAAGTCATACTATAGCATGTCGCTTAAAAAAAGTCATACTATAGCATGTCGTCGAAAAAAAGTCATACTATAGCATGTCGCTCAAAAAAAGTCATACTATAGCATGTCGCTCAAAAAAAGTCATACTATAGCATGTCGTCCCAAAAAAAGTCATACTATAGCATGTCGTCCAAAAAAACGTCATTCTATAGCATTTCATAAAAAAAAGTCATACTATAGCATGTCGTCCAAAAAAAGTCATACTATAGCATGTCGCTCAAAAAAAGTCATACTATAGCATGTCTTCCAAAAAAAGTCATACTATAGCATGTCGTCCAAAAAAGTCATACTATAGCATGTCGCTTAAAAAAAGTCATACTATAGCATGTCCTCCAAAAAAAGTCATACTATAGCATGTCGTCCAAAAAAAGTCATACTATAGCATGTCGCTCAAAAAAAGTCATACTATAGCATGTCCTCAAAAAAAAGTCATACTATAGCATGTCGTCCAAAAAAAGTCATACTATAGCATGTCGTCCAAAAAAAGTCATACTATAGTATGTCGTCCAAAAAAAGTCATAGTATAGTATGTCGTCCAAAAAAAGTCATACTATAGCATGTCGTCCAAAAAAAGTCATACTATAGCATGTCGCTCAAAAAAAGTCATACTATAGCATGTCCTCCAAAAAAAGTCATACTATAGCATGTCGTCGAAAAAAAGTCATACTATAGTATGTCGTCCAAAAAAAGTCATACTATAGCATGTCGCTCAAAAAAAGTCATACTATAGCATGTCGTCCAAAAAAAGTCATACTATAGCATGTCGTCCAAAAAAAGTCATACTATAGCATGTCGTCCAAAAAAAGTCATACTATAGCATGTCGTCCAAAAAAAGTCATACTATAGCATGTCGTCCAAAAAAAGTCATACTATAGCATGTCGCTCAAAAAAAGTCATACTATAGCATGTCGTCCAAAAAAACGTCATTCTATAGCATTTCATAAAAAAAAGTCATACTATAGCATGTCGTCCAAAAAAAGTCATACTATAGCATGTCGTCCAAAAAAAGTCATACTATAGCATGTCGCTTAAAAAAAGTCATACTATAGCATGTCGCTCAAAAAAAGTCATACTATAGCATGTCGCTCAAAAAAAGTCATACTATAGCATGTCGTCCAAAAAAAGTCATACTATAGCATGTCGTCCAAAAAAAGTCATACTATAGCATGTCGCTCAAAAAAAGTCATACTATAGCATGTCGCTCAAAAAAAGTCATACTATAGCATGTCGCTCAAAAAAAGTCATACTATAGCATGTCGTCCAAAAAAAGTCATACTATAGCATGTCGTCGAAAAAAAGTCATACTATAGTATGTCGTCCAAAAAAAGTCATACTATAGCATGTCGCTCAAAAAAAGTCATACTATAGCATGTCGCTCAAAAAAAGTCATACTATAGCATGTCGTCCAAAAAAACGTCATTCTATAGCATTTCATAAAAAAAAAGTCATACTATAGCATGTCGTCCAAAAAAAGTCATACTATAGCATGTCGTCCAAAAAAAGTCATACTATAGCATGTCGCTTAAAAAAAGTCATACTATAGCATGTCGCTCAAAAAAAGTCATACTATAGCATGTCGCTCAAAAAAAGTCATACTATAGCATGTCGTCCAAAAAAACGTCATTCTATAGCATTTCATAAAAAAAAGTCATACTATAGCATGTCGTCCAAAAAAAGTCATACTATAGCATGTCGTCCAAAAAAAGTCATACTATAGCATGTCGCTTAAAAAAAGTCATACTATAGCATGTCGCTCAAAAAAAGTCATACTATAGCATGTCGCTCAAAAAAAGTCATACTATAGCATGTCGTCCAAAAAAAGTCATACTATAGCATGTCGTCCAAAAAAAGTCATACTATAGCATGTCATCCAAAAAAAGTCATACTATAGCATGTCGCTCAAAAAAAGTCATACTATAGCATGTCGCTTAATAAAAGTCATACTATAGCATGTCGCTTAATAAAAGTCATACTATAGCATGTCCTCCAAAAAAAGTCATACTATAGCATGTCGTCCAAAAAAAGTCATACTATAGCATGTCGCTCAAAAAAAGTCATACTATAGCATGTCCTCCAAAAAAAGTCATACTATAGCATGTCGTCGAAAAAAAGTCATACTATAGTATGTCGTCCAAAAAAAGTCATACTATAGCATGTCCTCCAAAAAAAGTCACACTATAGCATGTCGTCCAAAAAAAGTCATACTATAGCATGTCATCCAAAAAAAGTCATACTATAGCATGTCGTCCAAAAAAAGTCATACTATAGCATGTCGTCCAAAAAAAGTCATACTATAGCATGTCCTCCAAAAAAAGTCATACTATAGCATGTCGTCCAAAAAAAGTCATACTATAGCATGTCGCTCAAAAAAAGTCATACTATAGCATGTCGCTTAAAAAAAGTCATACTATAGCATGTCGTCCAAAAAAACGTCATTCTATAGCATTTCATAAAAAAAAGTCATACTATAGCATGTCGCTCAAAAAAAGTCATACTATAGCATGTCGTCCAAAAAAAGTCATACTATAGCATGTCGTCCAAAAAAAGTCATACTATAGCATGTCGTCCAAAAAAAGTCATACTATAGCATGTCGCTTAAAAAAAGTCATACTATAGCATGTCGCTCAAAAAAAGTCATACTATAGCATGTCGCTCAAAAAAAGTCATACTATAGCATGTCGTCCAAAAAAAGTCATACTATAGCATGTCGTCCAAAAAAAGTCATACTATAGCATGTCGTCCAAAAAAAGTCATACTATAGCATGTCGCTCAAAAAAAGTCATACTATAGCATGTCCTCCAAAAAAAGTCATACTATAGCATGTCGTCGAAAAAAAGTCATACTATAGTATGTCGTCCAAAAAAAGTCATACTATAGCATGTCCTCCAAAAAAAGTCACACTATAGCATGTCGTCCAAAAAAAGTCATACTATAACATGTCGTCCAAAAAAAGTCATACTATAGCATGTCGTCCAAAAAAAGTCATACTATAGCATGTCGTCCAAAAAAAGTCATACTATAGCATGTCCTCCAAAAAAAGTCATACTATAGCATGTCCTCCAAAAAAAGTCATACTATAGCATGTCGTCCAAAAAAAGTCATACTATAGCATGTCGCTCAAAAAAAGTCATACTATAGCATGTCGTCCAAAAAAACGTCATTCTATAGCATTTCATAAAAAAAAGTCATACTATAGCATGTCGTCCAAAAAAAGTCATACTATAGCATGTCGTCCAAAAAAAGTCATACTATAGCATGTCGCTTAAAAAAAGTCATACTATAGCATGTCGCTCAAAAAAAGTCATACTATAGCATGTCGCTCAAAAAAAGTCATACTATAGCATGTCGTCCAAAAAAAGTCATACTATAGCATGTCGCTCAAAAAAAGTCATACTATAGCATGTCGCTCAAAAAAAGTCATACTATAGCATGTCGTCCAAAAAAAGTCATACTATAGCATGTCGTCCAAAAAAAGTCATACTATAGCATGTCGTCCAAAAAAAGTCATACTATAGCATGTCGTCCAAAAAAAGTCATACTATAGCATGTCGTCCAAAAAAAGTCATACTATAGCATGTCGTCCAAAAAAAGTCATACTATAGCATGTCGTCCAAAAAAAGTCATACTATAGCATGTCGCTCAAAAAAAGTCATACTATAGCATGTCGCTCAAAAAAAGTCATACTATAGCATGTCGCTTAAAAAAAGTCATACTATAGCATGTCGCTCAAAAAAAGTCATACTATAGCATGTCGCTCAAAAAAAGTCATACTATAGCATGTCGTCCAAAAAAAGTCATACTATAGCATGTCGTCCAAAAAAAGTCATACTATAGCATGTCGCTCAAAAAAAGTCATACTATAGCATGTCGCTCAAAAAAAGTCATACTATAGCATGTCGTCCAAAAAAACGTCATTCTATAGCATTTCATAAAAAAAGTCATACTATAGCATGTCGTCCAAAAAAAGTCATACTATAGCATGTCGTCCAAAAAAAGTCATACTATAGCATGTCGCTTAAAAAAAGTCATACTATAGCATGTCGCTCAAAAAAAGTCATACTATAGCATGTCGCTCAAAAAAAGTCATACTATAGCATGTCGTCCAAAAAAAGTCATACTATAGCATGTCATCCAAAAAAAGTCATACTATAGCATGTCGCTCAAAAAAAGTCATACTATAGCATGTCACTCAAAAAAAGTCATACTATAGCATGTCGCTCAAAAAAAGTCATACTATAGTATGTCGCTCAAAAAAAGTCATACTATAGCATGTCGCTTAAAAAAAGTCATACTATAGCATGTCGCTCAAAAAAAGTCATACTATAGCATGTCATCCAAAAAAAGTCATACTATAGCATGTCATCCAAAAAAAGTCATACTATAGCATGTCGCTCAAAAAAAGTCATACTATAGCATGTCGCTTAAAAAAAGTCATACTATAGCATGTCGCTCAAAAAAAGTCATACTATAGCATGTCGCTCAAAAAAAGTCATACTATAGCATGTCGTCCAAAAAAAGTCATACTATAGCATGTCATCCAAAAAAAGTCATACTATAGCATGTCGCTCAAAAAAAGTCATACTATAGCATGTCGCTTAATAAAAGTCATACTATAGCATGTCCTCCAAAAAAAGTCATACTATAGCATGTTGTTTAAAGAAAGTCATACTACTTTTGGTTTGTACTACTGCAAACCAAGATACATAAATTCCTATACATGCCAACATACATAAATCATATAACTAGATACATACATACCAATACCAACATACCAACATACATACATATATATCAACATACATACTAACATATATACATACATACATACATGCAAACCAAGATACATACACACCAATACATGCCAACATACATAAAAACACACACAGATACATGCATATCAATACCAACATACCAACATACATACACATGCATTCTAACATACATACATACATACATATGCCATTACATAACATATGTAGCATACCATACATATACATACCACCATTCTAACATACATAGCAGAATTCCCTTTTGTAATTATGTAATAATTAGCTGATATTATGCTGTTGTATGTATTTTTGTCTGTATGAATGTATGTTGATATGTATGTATCTATGTTGGTATGTATGTTAGCATGCATGTATGCAAGTCTGTATGTATATATGTATGTTAGCATGCATGTATGCAAGTCTGTATGTATATATGTACGTTAGCATGCATGTATGCAAGTCTGTATGTATATATGTACGTTAGCATGCATGTATGCAAGTCTGTATGTATATATGTACGTTAGCATGCATGTATGTAGGTGTGCATGTATGTAACTCTATGTATGTATGTATATATGTATGTTAGCATGTATGTTGACACACATTGAGGAACAGTCTGATGACGTGTAGTTTCAGAAGTTAATATTTGTGATTTGACAAAGAAGACAACAAACATTCATTTTGTTTATTTTTTCATTGTGTATTTATGGATAATTTACCTTCCATAAGTCATACGTTCATCTTATTTTTTGAAAAATATATATTTATTTCCTGTTATTTTGAGCAGAAGGAATTGTCTTTTACATTCCTGAATAAAATGTGGACTGAAGCGTGAAGTTGTCGACTGTTATTTTTTTTACTTTTTGGGTAATTTCCTGTCGATATTCACAGAACACAAAAGCCAACGTTGCATTGAGCAGAACTGACCATTCTCTGAATAAATCATGATAATATGCGACTGAGGAGGATTTTACAGGCTCATTGTTTTAAAACAGAAAAAACCCTCTGCTCAAAACACCCCACATGGTAAAATACACCTTTAGAAATTCAGACTGGAGAATCAAATAAAATACACAAAGAATTACAGAGCAGATCTGTAAGAGAAATTATATATTTTGAGGAGTTTAACTGGGGAAAAAAAGGCAAGTTTACAGTTTCTCTTGTAATATAGAATGTGATAAAACATGAATGGCTCTGATAAACCTGAAGTGAAGCTACAAAATAAAATGAAGGTGCTCTGCTGCCCCCTGGTGTCTCATCGGTACTGCGTTTAATATCAGATAAATGCATTTCTTTAAATCTGATGATTTAGCTTTATACAGTTGTGGAAAATGTAAATCTGTTCCTGGTGATTTAAAGGCAAAGGAATAAAATAACATGAGCTAACAATGCTTTATATGTTTTGCGAAGAAGTGCAGGTGTTTATTACAGATTTCTGGCTGTTTTTTCTCATTTGCACACCCTGAGGAGGGGAATAAATCTGCTTTATTGCAGATTACTACATGGCTCCCTTGTCAGGTGGATTTTCTCCCAGGAAGGAGTCTCTGAAACAAACAGCAGTGGCGCAAACTGCTGGAAAAACCACATCTCCGGCATCCGAGGTCCATCTTCTCACTTCTCTTACGATGATTTCTCAGCGATCCACCGTTTAAAAAGTCCAAACATCACCCCTTCAAGAGCAAAAATATCAACCACAGGTCCTGGTGAAATATAAGGCGATGCATCCACGTGGGTTCGACAGTTCTCACTTGGATACACTCTGAAGTTTGTTTGTTTTTTTTCCTTTTTTTTTTTTAATAAGATATAAGGTCACATTCAGCACAGCTAAGGCTACAAGATTTGACAGGATTTACCATCCAAATTAGGAAATATTACAATAAAATCAAAGCGACAACGAATAAAAATGTTAAAAAAGACGGTGGACTAGGATTTGGGGCTATATCGTGGGTCTCTGCCGTGGCGGTGGAAGGTTTGTATATATATATATTTTATATATAAGTGTGAAGGAGCATGGCTTCGGGGTGAGAACTGTCTCTCAGTAGAATGGATGTGGTTTGGGGGGTTAAGGGTTTTCCGGGAGCTGCTGCTGCAGCTTGGTCAGTTCCTCGATCAGCTGCTTGAAGGTGATTCTCCTCTCGTGGTTGTGCTCCCAGCATTTCCTCATCAGCTCGTACACCTGCAGGAAAAACACACACAGACGTCCAGTTACCGTATTTTCCGGACTATAAGTCATATTCTTGGCCACCAGAGGGCGCTCTAGGCTTGTGTTGATAACTTGAGAAGAGCAGCATGTTATTGATGCTATAAAACCTGTTTAAGTGCCCTCTTTATAGCTAAAAAGCATGCTAAATTTATCACAAGAACCAAGATTGTGTGTTAAAGTGCCTTCTTAAATGCCAAAACACGTGCTAAAGTGCCCTCGTAGAAGCTAAAACTCATATTAAAGTGCCATGTAGGAGCCAAATCATGTTCTAAAGTGCCCTCTTGGAAGCCAAAATGCATGCTAAAGTGCTCTTTAGGAGTAAAACTCTGTGTTAAGGTATCCTTATGGTGGCAAAATCCATGCTAAAGTGCCCTCTTTAGAGCTAAAAAGCATAAAAAAGTTCCCTCAAGAACCAAAATTGTGTGTTAAAGTGCCCCCTTAAATGCCAAAACACGTGCTAAAGTGCCCTCTTGGAAGAGAAAATCATAGCAGTAAAACATGACGTCATCGACGTAGAAGAGGAAGCGCCGCATCTTCTACCTCCGGAGTTAGAGGAGTTGATGAAAAGTGACACCGAGGATGAAGATTTCATTGGGTTTTAGTGACACGGATGGTTTTGGTGAACTTCTTAGCATGTTATTGATGCTGTAGTTATGTGAATAACTCTTAATATGTTGTGTTAACATACCAGACACGTTCTCAGTGGTGTCATGTAACGTCAGCACCGTTCAGACTGTTGTTGCCTCTAGTTTTAGTTTAAATGTCTGTTTTTGATGTTGGATTTTATCATTTCAGTGTTTTTTCCTTCTTTATTATGTATTTTATAGCTGGAGCGACTTATAGTCCAGACATTACGGTAATTAGTTGTTATTTTATAGTGAAACACGTTAAAACCTGCAGCTACATGTTTATTTAAATTATGGAATAAGATAATTCAATATTGGACTAATTTTACCCAAATCAACTGAATTCACTACATTTTAATGACATCTGCTTCCTTTAAGCCTAAAAGCCACTAAAGTCTATGACTGTCATTTTATATTTAACACATTTAAGACCAGATTTGTCCAGATTGAACATTTCATGTATAGAATTATGTAACATTAAGATTATTTCTTATATTAAATATAACATGAGTCATAGATTTAAAGGCTGAAATGAGTTAAAGGCTCATAAATTAATATTCTGACGCCTGTTGCTTCGGTTTTTTTGAGCATTCGCTCGTTTTCTTTTTGTAAATAAAGTTTTTTTTTCTGTTTTTTCGTGTTCTGAGAGGGTTTCTTACAGATTCTGAACATCCTTCAGGACACGGCAGCCGGTTTCCTTCTGCCAGAACTTTCAACAACCGGATGACGGTCATCTGACCGTGAGTCCGACCGATCATCCCCAGGAACAGCTGGAATAAAAACAACATTAAAAAAAACATTAAAAAAACATTAAAAAACATTAAAAAACACTCATTTAATACTGATTTTATTTGCAGATTTTAAGAAATGTTAATAATAAACTTTATCTTCTTTACACTAAACATAAAATAGACATTAAAAGCTTTAAAACCTTTGTGGTTTTATAATAAATCACATTTAACAGGTGTTATTTACCTTTAAAGGACAGAATTTAATGGAAATAAATAGTAAAAATGGCTAAAAAAAATAATCTATTGAGCTTAAAATAAATTCTGAAAAATTTTATAAGAGATGTGAGATTAGCAATTATTTTTAAAAATTTTTTTATTTATTTATAAAATTTACTTATGTGGTTAAATGTTGTGTTGTTGCCATGGCAACAGTAAAAAACAGCAAATTTTGGTTAAAAACATTTTTAAAAAATGTGAAAAAGACTTTTCACTGTAGCGTTTAATATAAATGGAATATTCTTATTTAGAATAAGATCAATAATCTGATTATTAATTAAAATTTAAATAAATAAAATTGTACCTTTATGCTTTTTTTCCATAAAGATCTTCTTACCTGCTCAAAACTACCATTAACTACCACTAACATTTCATTATTTACATGATTTTAACCCTTTGGAAAATACTTTTTCCCCCAAAAAAACTATTATTTCCACTTGTATGATTTAGAACCTTGGATATTTTTATGTAGTTTGAGATTTTTCACCTTCCATTGACTTCCATTAATTAATCCCACAACTCCCATAACGGTTTAAAACCGTTTTGAAACTAGTATTATTTAATATTTTTATTGTATTTGACCAGATTCAACCATTAATTCATCGTTTCCTGTTATATTTCGGTGATTTTATTCGCAGTTTTTGGACATTTTTGGCCACAAAAGCATCTAAAGGTGCAAAATTTGGGGATAAAATACATGTAAAATTCAACTAAATAGAAGATTTTCTGCAGAAATTGACAAATCACACAGAAATGTACCGAAACGGCAAGAATTTCTTGAAATAAGCGGAGATACTGACCGTCATTGGACTCTTGGAGGAATCGCAGTAGGTGATGATTTCGTACATCGTGACTCCGAAAGACCAAACGTCTGACGCCAGGTAGAATTTACACTGAGTCAGACACTCTGGAGCGTACCTGAGACACAGAAACAGCAGAAAAACACATCAAATCTCAGCCAGAAGATGGAATTTCAACAAAAAAGCAGCAAAAATAAGAACATTTGCTGTATTTGGATCAATATTGATGCATTAACATGATATTTCAGTGGTTGAATCTGTATATTATTGGATAGTTTGACCTATAACATCATATTTTATAAGCTAAAATGCTAATTTGAAGCTAGAGCTATTTATTAGAAGTAAAATATTCTGATATTTCGCTCTGAAATGTTGTAAATTAGTAAAGAATTAAATGAAAGTAGCTCTAAATGCAATCCTAACCTGGAATTAATTTTAATTTTACTTTTTATTTATTATTCTATTGTATTTCATTATCCAGGATAATAAATAATTGCCTGATTGTTAGCTTTAATGCTAATTTAGCTAATTTATAGGGAACTTTTCTAGGATAACTTGTGTTTTCCATTGATTCCATAATTTTCCAGGTTTTCCGGAATATTAATATTCATAAAACCAGAGTGAACGGAGGTTTTTATTCTTCCCTCTCGGTTTATTTCCAGATTCCAGGTTTCCTCCTATGAATGATGATACCACTGACCAGAACACGGGGCTGTCGTGGTCGTCTTTCACGGTGTAGTAGCCTCGTTTGTTGTCTTTGATGCTCTTAGTGAGGCCGAAGTCTCCGATCTTCACCGTCTGCTCGTTCTCCATCAGGACGTTCCGGGCCGCCAGGTCCCGGTGGATGTAGTTACGGGATCCCAGATATTCCATTCCCTGAAAATAAAATAAAATTAAATAAATTAAATTAAATTAAATAAAGAATTTAATGTAGAGTGGTTTGGTTTATATAAATAAAATATATTAATTATAATAAATATAATAAATATATAATAAAGCATAAAATTATAATAAAAAATATTTTAAATAAATTAAAATATATAGATATTAAAATAAATTTGTGAGTGATGGAAATAAAAAGAATTTAATAAAATACTTCTACATCAGAGCAAGTGGTTCAGTAAAAATGTACAATATAAATAACAGCTATAAATTAAAATAAATATAATAAATCTATTATAATATAATAAAATATAATAAATACATTTGAATCAATGTATTTGAACCAAATAAAATTATATATAAAATAATATAAATAATAATATGAATAATAATAAATAATGAATAAAATTATAATAGATACAATAATAATAATTATTATTATTATATAATAAATATAATAATAAATATATTAAATAATATTAATATTATAATATAATAAATATAATAAAACACATTTGAATCAAATAAAATTATATATAAAATAATATAAATAATAATAAATAATAAATAAAATAATAAAATTCTAATAATTATAATAATAATAAATAAATTAAATTACATAAATATAATATTAGAATAAATTTCTCTACTTCAGATGGAAATAAAAAGAATTTAATAAAAATCTTCTACATCAGAGCGATTTAATCTCAAGTGGTTCAGTAAAAATGTACAATATAAATAACAGCTATAAATTAAAATAAATATAATAAAATATAATATAATAAAATATAAGATATAAGTTATGATATATATAAAATTAAATAGTTGGCTGTTTTATCCTAATTTGTATTTTTATCTCATATTTTGGACTTTTTTATGTCAAAATTCTTCCTTTTTTCTCTCATACTGTGAAAAAACTTTAAAATCTTCTAATAATTCAGATATTTTTCCAGTGAAATGAACGATATTTAGTGTTTTAATCAGCAGGTGAAGTTATATAAACCATTTATTAATCAAATCTGTAAATATTTCATCTCTACTGGGTCAGATTGGACCCTTTGACCCCCGGATCGTATTAATGAATAATTAAAACACTGATCCTATGGTGGAATATCAAACCTCACACACCATCATCAACTTTCACTGAAGAAACACAGCAGGTACAAATCAAACTGTTCCATTTAACAGGAAACAAGCAGCAAAACAACATGTGAGGACGTTCTGTTCATATCTGTAGAAAACGACAATAACTTCAACGACTTCACCACCACAATTTAAACAGGAAGCTGCAAATGTTTCACAACACTTTGGTGTTGAAATCACCATCTTTGTGTTTTTTATTCCGTGTCTAATGTCAAACAGGAAGAAGCAGAAAAGCAGAAGGTGGAGAAAACAAATGCACCTGACATATCTGGATGGAGTAGCTGAGGAGGGTGCTGAGGCTGATTTTACTCTTCTTCCTGGGCAGATACTCCTTCAGGCTGCTGAGGGGCAGATACTCCATGATGAGTTTAATGGCCTGGCCGCCTGCACGTTACAGACAAACACGTTAGAAATGCACGTTACAAGTGCACAGAAGACATGTTGGCTAACATTAGAACATGTTTAATAGACTGAAACTCATGCAGCTGCCTTTATTTATATTTAGCTGCATATTTATTAAATGCATTGATGTGCACAGCACTTTATATTTAATTATTATAATTTAATCATTTCTATAAATCACTCACCAATAGAAATAGATTCAACAATCATGTTTACAGCTTCTTATGTAATATTTTTTATAGTTTATTTATTATTTCTAATTTCTAATCTAATCATATATTTTTTTTAAATATTTTTTGATTTTTATGTATTTATTTTTCACAATTTTATTTATTAATTTTAAACTTTTTCCTCATTTAAAAACAATTTTTATGTTTTATTTATACCAGGATTTTTTTTACTTTTTAATTTTTATAAATTACTATAAAACATTACATTTATTTCCATTTTTCAAAATTTTATTTTCTTTTGTGTAATTTTTTTTATTTTTAAATTTGAATTTTTTTCTATAAAATAATTTAAAAAATCAAATCAATCCATGGTTCTTTCTTTATATTTGGATATATATTTATTGACATACACAACACTTTATATTAATATATTATTATTAAAGTATAACTAGTGAAATTTAGACTAAATTCCTATAAAACATGACACTCAACTAGTTTTTATTGTTCTTACCATTTTTCATTTCATTTATTTTCTCATTATTTACATATTTACTTTTAAATTTGAATTATTTCATTTTTCTTTCAAGTATATATTTATTTTTCATAATTAACATTTTTTATTTCTGAATTTTAAACTTTTCCCTCATTTACAAAAATAATTAATATATAAATTATAAATTATATATTATGTATAAATTAGTTTTATTTATACCATGATTTTTTTTTTTAATTTTACTATAAAACATTACTTAAAAAAATTTCATTGATACAAGAATAATGTTTTTTTTTTATTATTTTTATTTCCATTTTTCATTTTATTTTCTTTTGATTTACATATGTATTTTTTATATATATATAATTTACATATTTTTACATATTTACTTTTAATTTTAATTATTTAATTTTTCTTTCAAGTATATATTTATTTTTCATTATTTATTTATTTATTTCATTATTTATTTTTCATATTCAATTGTTTTTTTAATTTTTTTATTTTACCTCATATTTTTTTACATTTAGTTTTTTGTACCATGAATATTTTACTATATTATTATATTTTGACATTTTTAATATATACATTTTTAGTTTTTTAATTATTTTAAATATTAAATAGTTTTATTCAAACCATGTTTTTTATTTCTTTTTTAATATAAAATAATATTTATAGTCAAAGTTTATCTCTTAATTTCTATATTTATTTATTTTTCATAATTAACATATTTTAATTTCTTAAATTTAACTTTTTCCTCATATTTATTTTTTTTTTAGTTTTTATTTTTCAAGATCTTTAAATTATAGCCTGAACTTTTTACTTAGAATTTTAACATTTTTACTTTTTTCATAATTTTAAATATTTTATTTTAAATATTTTACATCATTTTATCCATATCATGTTTTTTATTTCATTTTTAATATAAAATAATAATAATTTACTGTCATTTTTTTCTCTTGATTTTGGTATTTATTTATTTATTTATTTTTCATAATTAAAATGTTCTTAATTTATTAAATTTAACTGTTTATATTTTTTTATAATATAATTTTTAACTTTAAATATTTTATTTTAAATATTTTACATCAGTTTTATAAAATAACAATAATAATAATAAAATAACAATAATTGTATAATATTTTATATTTTTAATATAAAATATTTGTTTTTTTAAATATTATTTATTTAAATATTAAATATTAAATATTTAAATATTATTATTATTATTAGTTTTTCATGTTTTCATGTTTTAAGACATAACACAATATAATCTGATTGTTTTGGCCAAACAATGAACTATTCTATTATTTTAATAGGACGACTAAATACATGTGTGGATAGATTCTAGTGTAATTAATTCCCAGATTATTATTATTATTATTATAATTTAGAATCCAGGCAATAAAAGCCTGATTTGAACCCATTTCTCACTAAAGATGGCAGCTTAATCTTTGCTGAATGTGAATATAATTCACATTTACATTGTTTCTACGAGCATTAACTGGTCGTAGTCTCCGTCCTCCTCCTCTTTACCTTCCTCCTGGCAGATGCCTTTGTATTTCACGATGTTCTCGTGGTACAGCGCCTTCAGGATGTCGATCTCCGTGGAGAGGTTGTTGCTCTGCTCGTCTCGGTTCTCGGGCTTCAGCGACTTCACGGCCACCAGTTCGCCCGTTTTGTCGCCGCGAGGGTCGTAGCGGCACAGCTCCACCTTCCCGAAGTGGCCCTACGTGGAGATAACGGCAGGAAAAACGACTCTATTAATGGATAATATCAGCTATAGATGATCAATAATCACTATTAATGTATAATATCAGTTATAGATTATCAATAATCACTATTAATGTATAATATCAGTCAAACATCCTTAAATAATGATGTAGAAGTTCCTGTTTCTTATGTAGAGAAATACATTATAAACATTTACACTATTAATTAACATTTAATGTACAAAACAGGAGACATGACATTAAAAAATGTGGTATTTTAACAATATAATAAGCCAATTATTCTATAATGAAATTAATTTAAGGTGGAATAATTTAACTTATTTAATATTTTATAATTCTGACTCTTTATCTTTTGGAAAATTTGGAATAAGCTAAATTAAATTATTAGAAAATTGACATTTTAACACTGATAAACCAGTTATTATAAATATTATAAATATAATTTATTTTATTATTAAATATTAAAATAAATTACATTTTAATTATTGTTTTTGGTACAATTAGTCCAATAATGAGTAGAATTATCTTTGGCAGATAATTGTGATTATTTCAGGGTTTTTTCCTCTTAGTTTAATCAGTTTATTCTTGTTTTATTAAAATAATATTAAATTATTTTTGCTTTTATCTTAATTTTTATTATTATTTCATAAATCTACATCTTTATCTTTTGGAAAAACTTGAAATAAGCTAAATTAAATTATTAAAAAATTGACATTTTAACACTATGATAACCCAGTTTATCCATATTAAAATAAATATAATTTTACTTTGACATATAATTTGATTTGTGGCAGATAATTTTGCTTATTTCAGTTTTTTTTTTTATTAAATCTGGTCAATTTATTTTTGTTTTCTTAAATAAAATGTTGAATTTTATTTACCTTAATTAATTGATTAATTAATTTATTACCTTAATATTTAAATATTTTACTCCTTTGGTAAATAATTTAGCTTATTTCAGGGTTTTTCCTCTTAGTTTAATCAATTTATTCTTGTTTTATTAAAATAATATTAAATTATTTTGCTTTTATCTTAATTTTTATTATTATTTCATAATTCTGCTTCTTTATTTATTGAAAAAACTTGAAATAAGCAAAATTATATTAATTTTTAAAATATTAAAAATGACATTTCAACACTATGATAACCCAGTTTTTACATATTAAAATAAATTAAATTTTACTTTTACATACAATTTGATTTGTGGCAGATAATTTTGCTTATTTCAGGTTTTTTTTTATTAAATCTGGTCAATTTATTTTTGTTTTCTTAAATAAAATGTTGAATTTTATTTACCTTAATTAATTGATTAATTAATTTATTACCTTAATATTTAAATATTTTACTCCTTTGGTAAATAATTTAGCTTATTTCAGGGTTTTTCCTCTTAGTTTAATCAGTTTATTCTTGTTTTATTAAAATAATATTAAATTATTTTGCTTTTATCTTAATTTTTACTATTATTTCATAATTCTGCTTCTTTATTTA
Source organism: Lepturacanthus savala (assembly GCA_030544235.1). NCBI lineage: Eukaryota > Metazoa > Chordata > Actinopteri > Scombriformes > Trichiuridae > Lepturacanthus > Lepturacanthus savala. Next base: position 28,479,599 of record CM060481.1, read on the forward strand.
TTGAAAAAACTTGAAATAAGCAAAATTATATTAATTTTTAAAATATTAAAAATGACATTTAAACACTATGATAACCCAGTTTTTACATATTAAAATAAATAAAATTTTACTTTTACATACAATTTGATTTGTGGCAGATAATTTTGCTTATTTCAGGGTTATTTTATTAAATCTGGTCAATTTATTTTTGTTTTCTTAAATTTTATTTACCTTAATTTGTATTTTTATCTCAAATTTTGGACTTTTTAATCTCATAATTCTGACTTTTTATCTCATATTATATTAAATAAGGTATTTTTCCCTCTTAATTTGTCATTTTTTGCAGTGTAATGAACTCTATCAGTTCTTTCAGCAGCAGGTGATGTTATCTCCTGTTTATTGAGCCTCAATCATCTTATTGGACCCTTTAATGGTCCGTTTCTGGCCCCCGGGCCACATGTTGGACCCCCCTGCTGCCAATAAATCCTGTGTGGTACCAGTTTATTCTTAATATTGAGTCAATTCCTTCATTTTTGCCTCCAAATCTTTGGTCTTTGGAGGCAAATAAAGATAAAAACTGACAGTAAAAAGTAAAACTGAACAGCAGAGACTAGATCACCTCTCCCAGATCCCTGATCTTCTTCAGGAACCTCTTCTCAAACACCGTTGGATCCACCTCTGGTGTCGGCTGGGGTTGGAACGACGGTTCTGAGCGTCACAAAAACAACAGAAACATATTTAACAAAAGGGTAAATCATGTCTTTTTCCCTTTTTTTTTAACAACACACAGCACGTACGACACTTGCGTCATAGGAAGTCTATTGTGGTCGACAGTGTCAAGAGGTTTCACTTGAATTTTTGGAGGTTATGCAACTGGTTTTCTAGACGAACGGCTGCTATTATCAGTTATTTTAAAAGCACCAGAGTCTTATTTTACATTTAAAGGTGGATTAAGTCTAATATCTCCAACATCTCCTGCAGTTTAAGGTGGATTTGCAGCCGAGTGTGTAGCTGCAGTGACTAACTCTGACCAGCAGGGGGCAGACTGGAGTCTGTTATGTTGGTATGGGGCCCAGCTGAGGGGCAGATCAGTGATAATGCACCCAGTGAACTTCCTCATGCACATCTGAGTGGAGTAAACAACTCTCTCTGCTTCTCTGTGAGCTTTTTACTACGAGATCAAACATGCAAAACAATCCTTTTACATTCCAGCTGCCTTGGATTTGCAGAAACGATACCTGCTTCTTTTTATTCAGCACTGATTTTAAACTGCATCTGTGCAGACACAATATGCTGCACTGGGTTTTAATTCACAATCCCATAATATAATCACCCTATTAAAATAATAGGATGTGTTATTTTTTGACAAAAGTGAGGATATGGGTCATTTCCAGCTGCCTTCTTTATTGAGAAATGGGTAAAAATCACCTGATTTAAAGGATCAGACTCTTTATATCCTGTAGGATAACAGACATTTTATTGTTTGCATAAGTCAAAACTTTATATTCCTTAGAATAAAAATGATAATTTAATTTCATGATGGCGGCAGCTTCAAGAATCAAGTTATACTTTAATGAAAATATAATATAAATTCAATAAATATAAAGAAATAAAGGCAGAAAGAAGAAAGGAAATTCAACTTGTTGCTGCTTTTATATTAATTTATATTATTTCATAATTCTGCTTCTTTATCTTTTGTAAAAACTTGAAATAAGCTAAATTATATTAATAAAAAATGACATTTCAACACTATAATAACCCAGTTTATCCATATTAAAATAAATTAGATTTTACTTTTACATATAATTTGATTTGTGGCAGATAATTTTGCTTATTTCAGTTTTTTTTTTTATTAAATCTGGTCAATTTATTTCTGTTTTCTTAAATAAAATGTTGAATTTTATTTACCTTAATTAATTGATTAATTAATTTATTACCTTAATATTGAAATATTTTATTCCTTTGGTAAATAATTTAGCTTATTTCAGGGTTTTTCCTCTTCGTTTAATCAATTTAGTCTCATTTTCTTAAAATAATATTAAATTATTTTTGCTTTTATCTTAATTTTTATTATTATTTCATAATTCTGCTTCTTTATTTATTGAAAAAACTTGAAATAAGCCAAATTAAATTATTTAAAAAATGACATTTAACACTATGATAACCCAGTTTATCCATATTAAAATAAATATAATTTTAATAAATTAAAATATCTTGTTTTTGGGACAATTAGTGCAATAATGAGATTTAAATATTTTATTCCTTTGGTAAATAATTTTGCTTATTTCAGGGTTTTTCCTCTTAGTTTAATCAATTTATTCTTATTTTCTTAAAATAATATTAAATTATTTTTGCTTTTATCTTAATTTGTATTATTATTTCATAATAAATTAAGTAAATTAAATTAAAAAAAATAAAAATATCTTGTTTTTGGTACAATTACTGCAATAATGAGTAGAATTATCTAGAAAAACAGATAATTGTGCTTATTTCTGCATTTTTTCTTAAATCTGGTCAATTTATTCTTAATTTCTTAAAATAATATTAAATTGTTTTGGCTTTTATCTTAATTTTTATTATTATTTCAAAATAAATTAAATAAATGTAACAAATAAAAATAAAATTGTGCTTATTTCCTCATTTTTTCTTAAATCGGGTCAATTTATTCTTGTTTTCTTTAAAAAAAAAAGGTACATTTTTTATCTGAATTTGTATTTTTATCTCATATTTTAGAATAACTTGATATAAGTAAATTATCTGCCAATATCTCAAGAAAACTCTACTCAATATTAAACTAATTGTATTAAATGAGGTATTTTCCCTCATAATTTGTCATTTTTTCAGTGTAATGAACTCTATTAGTCCATTATCATACATATATCATTTATATATATCAGGTAAACCTACTTTGCTTCTCCAGCAGGTCTATGTCTCTGACTATGGCCCTGAAGAAAGGCCTCTTCTTGGGGTCATAGTTCATGCAGTGGGTCATGAGTTCAGCCAGCTCTCTGCAGTCTGGGGTCGCCAGCTGACACTCGGTCTCATAAAACCTGGCTTTCTGCAACACAACATGAAAAAAGACGAAGAAATGAGGTGAACCAAGGTCATGTGATCACTGGAGGATGGAAACAGTCAAAGAGGTGGAAAACGTTCTATAACAAACGATATATAAATATATATAAATATATAAAACAGCAATTTACTGCAGGAATTAGTCTCTATGCTATTAGATAACTGAGGTTAACACTGAGTCATGCATGAGAAATAATAAATAAATACCATCAAATACTACATCAAAGTAAAAAAGTAGTTACATAGTTTTTAATAATTTAGTTTTATAGATTTTGATTCTATAGTTCTTAATAATTTAGTTATATAATTTTGGAAATTTTAGTTAAATAGTTTTTGATTATATTGTATTTGGTATTTAAATTATATATTTTTGATAATATAGTTTTATATATTTATAGTTTGCCTTTATAGTTTAGTTATATAGATTTTGATTCTATAGTTTTTAATAATTTATAGTTTTTGAAACTTTAGTTATATAATTTTTGATTCTATAGTTTTTAATAATTTTAGTTATATAGTTTCTGATTAAATTGTTTGGTACTTAAATTTTATATATATATATATATATATATATATATATATATTGTTTTATATATATATTGTTTTATATATATATTGTTTTTATATATATCATTTTTAATAATTTATTTATAGTTTTTAAAACTTTATTTATATAGTTTTTGGTTTTGAAATTTTAGTTATATAGTATATAGTTATAGTTGATTATATTGTTTTTTGTACTTAAATTATATATTTTTGATTATAGAGTTTAGTTTTATTATAGTTTAATTATATAGTTTTTGATTCTATAGTTTTTAATAATTTAGTGTAGTTTTTGAAATTTTAGTTATATAGTCTTTGATTATATTGTTTTTAGTACTTATACTTACTATATTTTTGATAATATAGTTTTTATAGTTTATTTATATAGTTTTTGGTATTTTAGTTATATAGTTTTTGATTATATTGTTTTTTGTACTTAAATTATATATTTTTGATAAGAGTTTTTATAGTTTAGATATATAGTGTTTGGTACTTTAGTTATATAGTTTTTGATTCTATAGTTTTTAATAATTTAGTTTTAGTTTTAATAATTTTAGTTTTTGAAATTTTAGTTATATAGTCTTTGATTATATTGTTTTTAGTACTTACATTATATATTTTTGATATTTTTTATAGTTTAGTTATATAGTTTTTGATTCTATAGTTTTTGATTATATAGTTTTTGATTCTATAGTTTTTAATAATTTAGTTATAGTTTATTTTAAAGTATCAAAACCTATGTAACTACTCATAGACTTTTTGATTATATTATTTTTGGTATTTAAGTTATATATGTTTGATAATATAGTTTTTATACTATTTAGTTATAGGTATATATTTTCTGATTATATTGTTTTTGGTATTTAAGTTATATATGTTTGATAACATAGTTTTTATACATTTTCTGATTCTATTGTTTCCGTATTTTAGTTATTTTATCATATTATTTTTGGTCCTTTAGTTTTTAATAAGACTGTTTTTAGTATTTTGTGGTCACACCACCCACTTCTATCAATAAGCACCGTCCTCATTAAATAAAGAATAGTTTATTATTATTATTATTAATGATCCGGTTGCATTTCTCAGCTCGTCCTCGTTATTATTATTATTTCTGATCCGGTTGCATTCCTCAGCTCGTACCTCAGTGAGTTTCTTATCTTTCAGAGGGACTTCTCCATCGTAGCAGATCTCCCACAGCGTGGTACCGAAGCCCCATTTATCAGCTGCGACACTCAGGGCAGAAACACTCTTCACACACTCGGGAGCGATCCACGGGATCCGGTGCACACACTCTGCAAAACCAGGAAAACCAGTCGATCGATCAGTAATCAATCACATAGCACCTGTGGGAAGGTACATTTAACTACAGGGATGAACCTGTGTGTTTGGGCTATAAAAATATATGATGTCTCATGATGTCTTTGTTAAATATAAACATATATATATATATATATATATGGTACAATGGTAAAAACTTGTGATTTTCACTTTTTTTTAAAAATAAATCTAATTAAATACACATAAAATATTTTTACAGGTGCAAAATACATATATTTAAACATGTAGGGAGAATAAAAAAATACTTCCACGTATATAATAACAGAATTTAATGAAATAAAATGAGGATCATGGAGATTTTTGACTTAATCACATGCAAAAACCTGTGACTTTAATATAAAAACAATATTAAATATAATGAAATGCACAAAAATTAGTATTTTGCAATATTTATATTTTATATATATATATATATATATATATATATATATATATATATATATATATATATATATATATATATATATATATATATATATATATAGGGAGATGTGTGTGTTTCTTTAGGTTAAATTCAAGTGATTTTAAGATCTTTTTTTATAAAAAATTAACTCTTAACGGCAAAGAAAAACTATTTTTTATTGTTTAAATTTTTTTTTAATTTTAAAGTTATGTATTTATGTGTATTAAATGCATATTAAATGCATATGTCCATAAAAATAAATAATCTTTATATAAAATATTATTTCTAGAAAACCTCACCTGTATTAGTTATAAGGCATCGTGGTAAAAAACTACTACAGCACCAGATAAAATAATAATAATAATAAATAAAAAAAAAATATTTATTGATTTTTAGTGAATATTTCCAGGAATTAAATTCTATATAAAATTTTTTTTTTTTAAAAAAACCTCAGCTGTAGTAATTATTTTATTGTGAATATAAAATACATTTTTCATTAATTTGCAGACGGTCCCTAACGCAGAAAATGACGGTAAATTGGTAAAAAAAATCAGTAAAACTTGGTAAAAATTAAATTTGACAGTCGTATTATATTATCTATATATATATTATATATCTACATAAGTATATCTATGCATATGACATATTTATAATGAGGCATAGTAAAAAAAGCAGTGGTTGTGGTCTGTGTGTTCTCATTAGACTCCGACAACAGCAAAGTGCTGACAGGCATCGACTGGCTGACATCTACTATTACGTTGACTGGAAGTCGGGATAATGGAGTTAGTGACCTCCACCACGAATCCATAAAATCAAACGAGAGGGTAAATGCAAAGAAAGGAGGGGGAGTAAAATCCAAGATTAGACACTGCTGGGAAAAAGCAAAGGGTTCCTCGCCGCTATATCCAATACGTTTCCAATCAAATCTGTGGAAATGGAGACAGAGGGAGAAAAGGCTTCTGGGAAGTAAGAGGGAGGGCGGAGCGTTAGCTGCAGAAACAGGAGGCGGCCGTTGGAACCGTGCAATCCGAGTCCTGGTTCCGTCGCTTTTATAAACCAAATTACAGCCGGGATGGAACATCGATTATTCCTGTTCCTGGATCCTCTGGTTCGCTTTGGCCGGAAATGTTATCGTCTTTATTCGGTTTGTTATTATAAGAGATGACGACAAGTTCAGACGAGAGGCAGGATTCCTTCCTTCATCAAAATACTTTCATTTTGAATTAAAAAGTACAATTATTCTTCACTGTACTGACCGTTTTTATAAGGATTTAAGTTCTTCTTTATTATAAATATGCATTTAAGATGCTTTTTATTAATGAAGATAACTTTAAACTAATCAGAAATACACTCTATACATTACTAATATGGTAAATGTCTATTCTAGCTGGTTTTTGTACAATTTATCTACAATTTTATAAGGATTTATTTATTATAAGTATGTTTTAATATTCATTTTATCAATGAAGATAACTTTAAACTAATCAGAAATACACTCTATACATTACTAATGTGGTAAATGTCTCTTCTAGCTGCAAATGTCTGTTTTTTCTACAATATTTCTACAGTTTTATAAGGATTTATTTATTATAAATATGTATTTAAATGAATCTAAATTCTCTTCTTTTTAAAAATATGGGGTAACATAGAAATTTCCATATTTTTATAAAGAAAAACCCAGTTTTTTTCAATGAAAATACCATAAAACTAATCAGAAATGCACTCTATACATTACTAATGTGGTAAATGTCTGGTTTTTCTACAGTTTTTCTACAATTTATAGAAAGAAAACCACAAAAAAGCAGAAATACACTCTATATGTTGACATCTCTTGCTGCAAATGTCTGATTTCTGTATAATTTTGTAAAGATTTAAGTTCTTCTTTATTATAAATATGCATTTAAGATGCTTTTTATCAATGAAGATAACTTTAAACTAATCAGAAATACACTCTATACATTACTAATATGGTAAATGTCTATTCTAGCTGGTTTTTGTACAATTTATCTACAATTTTATAAGGATTTATTTATTATAAGTATGTTTTAATATTCATTTTTTCCATGAAGATAACATTAAACTGATCAGAAATACACTCTATACATTGCTAATATTTTAAATGTCTATTCTTGCTGCAAATGTCTGTTTTTTGTACAAGTTTTCTACAATTTTATAAGATTCTTATTTATTATTTATTATAAATATGTATTTGAAATTAATCCAAATTCTATTCCATTTAAAACAATGATGAAATTTCTATATTTTTATCAATAAAACCACTGTTTTTCAATGAAATTACCATAAAACTAATCAGAAATCTACCATATACATGTGGTAAATGTCTATTCTTGCTGCAAATGTCTGGTTTTTCTACAATTTTATAAGGATTTATTTATTATAAATATGAATCTAAATTCTCTTCTCTTTAAAAGTTTGGTGTCACATAGAAATTTCCATATTTTTATAAAGAAAACCACAAAAAAAGCAGAAATTCACTCTATATGTTGACATTTCTTGCTGCAAATGTCTGTTTTCTGTATAATTTTGTAAGGATTTAAGTTCTTCTTTATTATAAAGATGTATTTAAGATGAAATTTCCATATTTTTATCAATAAAACCACTGTTTTTCAATGAAAATACCATAAAACTAATCAGAAATCTACTATATACATGTGTAAATGTCTATTCTAGCTGTAAATGTCTGGTTTTTCTACAATTTTATAAGGATTTATTTATTATAAATATGAATCTAAATTCTCTTCTCTTTAAAAGTTTGGTGTCACATAGAAATTTCCATATTTTTATAAAGAAAACCACAAAAAAAGCAGAAATACACTCTATATGTTGACATTTCTTGCTGCAAATGTCTGATTTCTGTATAATTTTATAAGGATTTAAGTTCTTCTTTATTATAAAGATGTATTTAAGATGAAATTTCCATATTCTTATCAATAAAAC
>CM060481.1:28492891-28572891 GCA_030544235.1 Lepturacanthus savala
ATCCCATTATTCCCCCATTATCATCCCATTATTCCCCCATTATCATCCCATTATTCCCCCATTATCATCCCATTATTCCCCCATTATTATCCCCCCATTATTATCCTATTATTCCCACATTATTATCCCATTATTCCCCCATTATTATCCCATTATTCCCCATTATTCCCCCATTATTCCCCCATTATTCCCTCATTATTATCCCATTATTCCCCCATTATTCCCCCATTATTCCCCCATTATTCCCTCAGTATGCTAACGTATTATGTAAAAGAGATGTCGATATCAATGAGACTCATCTGGCTAAATAAAGAATGAATGAAATAAAGAAGGTGTATACGTATGCAGAGCATGTGTCTCACCAGGGAAATGTCTCTGTGTCCAGAGCCCAGCACCTTCAGGACCACCTTGACCTCCTGGAAGGAGGAGTAGCCTGCATCCTCGTCCTCCTCGCTCTTCACCTTCAGCGTTCCGGAGTAGATGTTGGTTTTAGTGCCGAGGCCGAGGTGTTCCTCCTGGAAAACAGCAAACAGACGGGAAAATGAGCCAAACTGGCTGGAGACTCGATGTTTAACAAAGATTCTGGGATAAAGTTGGTCTATTTCACTTGGAAATCAAGTGAGAGAGACTAAAAAACAACCCGGAGATGTAAAACGATAATCATTATTAAAGCTTTCAGACCACAAAACAGCCTAATATTAATTAATATTTTTAAATCATGGGATCAGAATAAACAATTTCATGATGATATTAACTTGTTAAAACCCTAAAAACGTCCTGATCCAGGTTCAGCATTGAGTTTTATTCATTAATCCCAGAATTAAACCTCAGATCCAACAATAAATACAGTATTTTATCTGTAGACATATGACAAATGTCAGAAAAATTAGGTAAAAGTCAAAAATATGAGAGAAAAAGTCCAAAATATGACATTAAACGTCAGAAAAATGAGATAAAAGTCAAAAATTAGAGAGAAAAAGTCAAAAATATGACATTAAAAGTCAGAAAAATGAGATAAAAATCAAAAATATGAGAGAAAAAGTCAAAAATATGAGAGAAAAAGTCAAAAATATGACATTAAACGTCAGAAAAATTAGATAAAAGTCAAAAATATGAGAGAAAAAGTCAGAAAAATGAGATAAAAGTCAAAAATATGAGAGAAAAAATCAAAAATATGACATTAAAAGTCAGAAAAATGAGATAAAAGTCAAAAATATGACATTAAAAGTCATAGATCATTAATCCCAGTATTAAACCTCAGCTCCAACAATAAATAAAGTGTTTTATCTGCAGTAAAACCCAATGTTACTGTTCCAGCATCAATATATATCATCAATATCCACATCATCAATACAATAAGACAATAGTTTAATAGAATATCAGTAGTAGAGACTATTTACATATTTAATTAGTGTGATTATTTAATTGGCTCCTTTATAATAAACATCTTACGTAATATATTATATATGTTTTATAATGATCAGTGGATTTATAGGATTTTATGGACTAATAATTGACCTTTGACCTCTTATCTTATGTATTAGTTAACTTTGCATTGCAGATAATTTAACTTTTTCCTGATTTGGGCCAGTTTGGTCTTGTTTGAAGTCCAATAACCTTTGTGTTTGTAGAGATATTTAACATTTATTATCATTTAAAGCAGGAAAACTGGGGCCTAAGTGGTTAAATCTCCAGAAATCCTACATCTGCATAGTAACAGACGCTGCATCATATCTACCTGTTCAATCTCCTCCTTCAGGATGCGATGGAAGCTGAGCTGACTCTCCTGCATGGGCGTCTGAGGGACTGGAGCTCGGTCTTTAGTGACCACCAGCAGGTTAGAAATCTCTGCAACACACAATAAAATGCATCAACAGTGGTTTTAATGATCGTTGCTGAGCTTTAACAGTGTCCTGTTGATAAAACACAACATTCTGGATGTATTCCAGGGGTTTTTGTGACTGAAATATAAGAAGCAAATCTACAAATGTCTACAAATACAGAAAAAATCTAATCGTACAAAGGAATTATGATCTCAATTTTAAGCAAAAAAACGTTTTTCCAGAATCCTGCAGCCCTGGTCTTAATAATTAGTGAAATTCAAGATTTATACGGCCTAAATAATTAGATTTTATCACATAATTCCACCACAATAAGCTCAGAAACAGTCATAATTGATCATAAATATAAATAGAAATGGGAGATTTGCTATTGTCCCAAGCGATTTACCAATTTACCTGATATATATACAGCTCTGGAAACACTACAACATTATAATTTTACTACTTATAGGTGTGTGTTTGGGCAGAAATTTGCAGAAAATGGCAAATGCAATGATAAAGTCCTTAAATAATGCAAAGAAAAAAGATCAAATTCATTTTAAAACAACATAATACTAATTAAGAAGAGTTCAGAAATCAATATTTGGTGCAATAACTTATTTTTAATCCCAGCTTTCTAGTAAATTCTTTCTCCAAAGCTGTGTATATATATAATACTACATCTCTGACGTTTAAAACAAACCAAACTGGTTGAAAATTTAGCACGTTTTGGTCGTTTAAAGGAACATGCACCATTAAAATGCATTGTTATAAATGAGCGAGCACCCTGTCGTAAGATGGCCGCCGATGCGGACGCCATCAAGGTCCCTGAAGTCCAGTCTGTGCTGCATTCACAGCAAAACAACGAACTCTGACAGTAACAAAAGCAGAAATAACGAGCTCTACGTGCCGTAAATCGCTATCAGACGCGATGCGATTCAACATGAAAGCAAAACTGTGTTTATTTGTGGTAAACGACGATCAACGATGACGTCAACAGCTTTTCAGGTCGGGTTACCAGACGGATTCAACGGCTTATTATAAACATACGGAGCTGTGTGTGTGGGAGGCGTCTATACGTGTGTTTAATGTTGTGACAAAACCAGAACACTGTGGTTGAAATGAAAACACACACACACACACACACACACACACACACACACGCACACTAAATAGAGAGTTAAAGGTGCAGTCAGCGATTCTGGAGATTGTTGATGTTTTAACTCGAAGCTGATTGGCTGAAGAATAATGGTATTTCCTGTTTGACCTGTGACCCCAAAAATATTTCATGCATATAAATATCTCGTTTAAATCACTAACAATCATGTTATACGTCTATTTTCTTTGCATTTTAATGGATATTATAGTCGTCACCTGCACAAATATGCCCATAAATAAAATTAGATTTATCCCATGTGCAAAATATTTGTACTTTTTCGGGGGATTATCATAAATAATCATTTAGTTTTGTCTTCTATAAGTCTAAGATATTTAAGATATTTTACCTAATGTCTAATGTCTATGAAATTTTGTAAAATAAAACCAAATATAAATGTTAATTATACATTTTTAAAGTAAAATATTAGATAATTTAGACAAGACAACACAGCGGAGAAGTGATTTTATTTAAATTATAAGCTACTACTACTAAAACAAGTAATAATGAATGAGAAGAAACTATATTTATTACACCACAATAATAATTTATAGTGGGATAAATAGGTTTTTTTTATTTATAGGCATATTTTGTGTAAAGCAGAGTATAAAATAGAAATAATAGATGCATTGATAATGACTCAATTGATGTAATTAAATGGGTAAAGATTAGTATAAATAGATTTATTGTGTTCAAAATGTTTAAAAATCATGAAAATGACAATTATGTGCACATATATATAATATATCTATATATTTTATCTATAATTAAACTTTAAACACACTTTGCTCTATGTTTTCATCTGAGTGAAGTAAACACAGGAGTGTAAGTTCAGCTCCGGAAACCCACATTTACAACTCTCTTCCTCTCTCACACACACACACACACACACACACACACACACACACACACACACTAAAACACACACACAGTTCATGCCAGCACTGCTTCACCCTCCCTCAGTTGGTGAGAGATGCACAAAATGTGTTTATTTACTATTATCTATTCATTTTATAGTTCTTTTAATTTATTTTGTCTTATATGTTTCTCACACACACACACGCGCGCGCACACACACACACACACACGCGCGCGCGCGCGCACACACACACAATTTAACACTTCATTGATTCATCGATTTGACTTTTCTAGATTTTTCTAAGACTAAACTCAACTAAAACTACTTCTTACTTCTACCTAATTAAATAAAAACAATTAAAATGTCTCTTATATGTGTGTGTGTGTGTGTGTGTGTGTGTGTGTGTGTGTGTGTGTGTGTGTGTGTAGCATCCATCAGAGCTGCAGGCACTAAATGCGGCGACGTCTGTTCCTCCATCACCAGAATCTACTCTCTGCTACTGTTTTAACCTGCTGGTTATTAAAGTTTATTCAACTTTTAGTGTGTAGGGAACATTCAATAACTGGTGGTGTCACTTCAAAACATGTCCCTGTGTCACACGGAACTAAACAAAGGTTCCTACCAATAATTCCTGTTGTTACAGACACCTGAAACCTCATTTTCTGCGTCTACGGCTGCATTAATCGTACCTCTGGGCTGTGGAGGGCAGCAGTGCAGCAGCTGGAACTGCAGATTATCAGCTCGAAGGCTCTGGCCCTCCAGATGTTCCAGCAGCTCCCTGAGCGTCGTCCTCACCGTGTCGGTGCCGTACAGCTTGAACCCATCGGAGCAAACCTCGATCTGGAAGTTTTTATACTGTCGCACCACACGGGACTCGCTGAGATCAATCTGGAGGGAGAGAAACGAGAGTAATGAGTTTAAAACAATGGGATAAGACGTAATAGTTCAACTGGTTTCTTCTATTTAGCTACTGTCAAAATTAGCCGTTAGCCACTGGCTCCGCCCACTGGAAAAACAGCAGCTGGACCAAACCATTGTGAGGAAATGGGGGGGGGGGTTATTTAACATTTTATTAAGAGTAAAATTATTTATCATTTATTTTATTATTTATACTTTCAGGTTAGGGATAGTGTTATTTACATGATTTTCCAAAATATGAGAGAAAAAAATTATAAGAATTATGAGATAAAAATCCAAAATTAAGATAAATAGTCAATTAACTTAATCGTTTTTTAAGAAAAGAAAAAAATGAAATAAGGAAATTATTAAAAATGATTAATAATTCTACTCAATATTGGACTAATTGTACCAAAAACTAGATTATTTTTTGTTAAGATTAATTAATTTCAATAAAAAATAACCGAGATATTATATTGTTGAAATTTATGAACTGGAAATAAAAAAAATAAAATAATAAAATAAATTAAAAGTAAATAATAAAGAAAACACAAATAAGAAATAAGTACTGCTAAATTAAATAAATTAATTTACATATACTCAGCACATAAATGGATATACCATTAATTGTCAATATTTATTTAATTTAATTTCATTGAATTAATTCATAAAATTAATATATTTTTGTATTATTTTCCCATTTATTTGATTTTCCATTTTATTTATTAATGTTTAAATGTATTTATTCATGTATTCAGTTTCACCTCGATATATAAAATATATAAAATAAAATATAAAAAAGTTAAATTTAAAAAAAATTGTGCACAAATAATAGGAAATAATTACTACTAGAATAAATAAATATTTATTTATTTATTTTTAATTATGGCAGTCCTCCAATACCATTAATTGTCAATATTTATTTAATTTAATTCCATTTAATTAATTCATAAAATAAATATATTTTTGTATTATTTTCCCATTTATTTGATTTTCCATTTGATTTCTTAATGTTTAAATGTATTTATTTATTCCTGTATTCAGTTTCACCTCGATATATAAAATTTTAAGTAAAATAAAAAGAAAATGCACAAATAATAGGAAATAATTACTACTAGAATAAATAAATATAATTTATTTATTTTTAATTATGGCAGTCCTCCACATACTTTAATTTTGTTACTTGTGGGTGGAATTAAATTAAAAAATAAATTATTTTTATTTTATGTATAAGATTTACCCTCAGAATATCCCTACGTTATAGTGAGTAGTGTAGTTTTTAAAGCTTTACTTTATATAAAGACCATATGTTTCTTACTATTACTCCATTTAATTATAGCCTGTATTTACAGTCATTAAACAATGACCATGTAAAAGGTAAAAGGTAAAATCAGCCAGTCTGTGGATGCTAAATGTGACTCAGAGTTTTTGTGTGTGGGTGTTTCCTCGTACGCTGACTCATTCTGAAACTCTGCACTGTAATGACTCGTCTTAATCCGACTGCATCCTGTAATCAAATATAAAATAAACTGGCCTGCATATTCTCATGTTTATCTGTCATTAAAAAACCCCAAAATAAATAAAATACAGAGCTCCATTTACCAGAGATGTGATGATAGCTGTATTACTGGAAAAATGTGATGGTATCATTTTCGTTTTTGCCAGTTTTCATTAATTAATTCATCTAATTTGCAGACGGTCCCTAAACAACCGCAGAGAATGAGGGTAAATATATGTTTAAGGGTATTATTTCTAATGAATTCAATGCTTTTAAGACTGTTTAAGAACCCTGTAATAAGGTGAATTTAACTGCGTTTGTCTAGATTTATTTAATTTAATCTGTTAATCTGTTTAAGATAAATCTGGCATATTTAAATGCAGTTTTTCACAAAGTGTCATTCGATAAAATCGCGATTCTGGATCCATTTATAATCTTAAAATCAGTTATTGAATTGTCTTAAACTTGCACTTTGTGCTGCATTTCCTGTGTATGAAAAGGGCTTTATAAATAAAGGTTGATTGATTGATTGAATTTTTGCAGAATCCGTACTGGGTTTAATTTAAAGACCCAGATGTCGAAAATCAGACTACCACACTAGCCCACGCTAGCCCACACAAGTAGTCCACGCTAGTAGTCCACACTAGTAGCCCACGCTAGTAGTCCACGCTAGTAGTCCACGCTAGTAGTCCACGCTAGCCCACGCTAGTAGTCCACACTAGTAGCCCACGCTAATAGTCCACACTAATAGCCCACGCTAGTAGTCCACGCTAGCCCACGCTAGTAGTCCACACTAGTAGCCCACGCTAATAGTCCACACTAATAGCCCACGCTAGCCCACGCTAGTAATCCACGCTAGCCCATGATAGTAGTCCACGCTAGTAGTCCACGCTAGCCCACGCTAGTAGTCCACACTAGTAGCCCACACTAATAGTCCACACTAATAGCCCATGCTAGCCCACACTAGTAGTCCACGCTAGCCCACACTAGTAGTCCACGCTAGCCCACACTAGTAGTCCACGCTAGCCCACACTAGTAGTCCACGCTAGCCCACACTAGTAGTCCACGCTAGCCCACACTAGTAGTCCACGCTAGCCCACACTAATAGTCCATGCTCGCCCACACTCGTCTACGCTCGTCCCCACTAGCCCACACAAGTCCACACTAGCCCACACAAGTCCACACTAGCCCAGACAAGTCCACACTAGCCCAGACAAGTCCACACTAGCCCACACAAGTCCACACTCGTCCACACTAGCCCACACTCATCCACACTAGCCCACGCTAGTCCACGCTAGCCCACGCTCGTCCACGCTACCCACGCTAGCTCACACTCGCCGACACTCGTCCACACTAGTCCACGCTAGTCCACATACCTCATTGCAAACCACGGTGATGATAATGTACTCGTATTCGGTGCAGCTCCAGCGGAGGATGTAGGTGCCCTCCTCGTTGCCATCCTGACGCAGCTTGTGGATGGCGTACTCCGTACTGGAGGAGAGGAAAAAACACCAAAATATATGAATATTAGCATCAAAATGGTGGTATTATAATGTTTTATATTATTATTTAATTTTCCAAAATTCTGAATAAAAGACGACCTTCAGTTGTGAGACAATGTCAAATATTCATCAGCAATAGGGGTCATGTGACCTCATAAATTGTATGTCCTTCAAAATAAAAGCCCACTTTTCACACCGAACTGTAAAAACATAGATTTGATATCACAGCTTTTTAGAAAAATGAAGATAAAATAATTGTTGGTCCTTTCTAAAACGCTGCGATATCAAACCTTATGTTTTTACAGTTAGGTGTGAAAAGGGAGCTTTTATTTTGAAGGACCATGCAATAGAGTGTTAACATGTTATAATGGGGGGAAAAAGATGTAGATTGATTAAGAACTGGGTTAAAGTTGGAAACTTTTAATTGCATGGGAATTAACAGGAATATATAATATATATTGTAGTGTAATATTGGCTAAAACAACCGATTTTAAAGGGATAGTTCAACACTTTTGAAAATGCACCCATGGGGCAAACATATATAATGGGCAAACATTCTAAAACTCTAGTTCCTGTACGAACCAGATGGGTCCGTGGCAGCCGTTATCGATGTTCTGCACCACGGAGGCCGGGGCCACCTCCTTGCAGAGGTAGTGGTGGGCGTCCACCGTCAGCCTGAAGTAACCGTCCACCAGGGCCGCAAACGACAGAGCCTCGGCCCGGGAATTCATCTGCAACTCCTGGAAAAAGTCAAAATAATATTGATTGTATTGTATCTGGATGTACAGCTCAACATCATTGATGTAACTTTAAAGAATAAAGTGACTTTAGACCAATTTCTGAACATTCTAGTGTGACTTTAGTCGACTTTAAACCTGGTTTAAACTGTCCTTTCATTCCATAGTGAAACTGTATTTGGGTGCAAATTTATTTATATGCACAGTACTTTATATTAAATAATTATTAAAGAATAATTTGTATAATTAAATTCCTATTAGACATTACAGCCTAAAGCCTTTATCACTCACCAATAGAAATTGATTGAAGAATCATGTTTATTAGAATATTTTTATTTTTTAATAGTTTTATTTTCTTTAGATTTTTTTATTTGAATTATGATTTTTTTTCTTTTAAGTCTGTATTTATTTTTTATAATTAACATTTTTTATTTCTTATTTTTTAATTTTTTTGTTTTATTAATACCATGATTTTTTTATTATTATTTAAATTTTTACATTTTTAATATACACATTTTTAATTTTTTAAAAATCATAATATTACTGTTTTTATCATTTTTATTCATTAAATATGAATTTTTAAGTATAAAATAATCATAATTTTATCATTTTTAACTAACTCTAACCCTTTTGCAATAGTTTTTAAAATATTCGAAATTTTTAATAGTTTTATTTTCTTTTGTTTTAAATAATTTATTTTTTTATTTGAATTATGATTTTTTTTCTTTTAAGTATGTATTTATTTTTCATAATTAACATTTTTTATTTCTTATTTTCTTCATGTTTTATTAATATTTTAATTTTTACATTTTTAATATATACATTTTTAATTTTTTAAAAATCATATTACTGTTTTTATCATTTTTATTTTATCCTGTGTTTATTCATTAAATATGAATTTTTAAGTATAAAATAATCATAATTTTATAATTTTTAACTAACTAACCCTTTTGCAATAGTTTTTAAAATATTTTAAATTTTTAATACTTTTATTTTCTTTTGTTTTAAATATTTTATTTTTCTATTTGAATTATGATTTTTTTTCTTTTAAGTATTTTTTATTTTTTGTTTTATTTATACCATGATATTTTTTAACTTGACAAAAAATATCATCAATTTTGACATTTTTAATATATACATTTTTTTAAATCATATTACTGTTTTTATCATTTTATTATTATTATTCTAAGTATAAAATAATCAATAAATAATACATTTTTTTCCTTTCATGATATGCACAGAAGTTTACGTTAAATTATTATTAAAGTATAACTTGTGAAACTTGAGTAAATTACTATAAAAACATAAAAACTTTATCAGTCACCAGTAGAAACTGATTCAAGAATCATGTTTAGATGTTTTTTATGAAAAGCTTGTTAATTTTACCCGAGCCAGGCTTTTTATCCTGAAAAAACGTTGACATGGGCCATTATTTTAACTGATAATGATGCGTTATATATGTGTATATATATATATAATATGCCTCACCATCCGCTTGTTGTCCTGTCTGTAGATGGTAACCGTCGCCTCTTTGACGACAGTGTGTGTGATCTCGTGGAAATCACAGAACAGCTCCCAGTCGTCGTCGGCTTCTTTCTTTTTCTGTTTCCCGTCCTGCTTGTTCTTCTTTGATTTGCTCTTTTCTTTGAAGATCACAGCCATCTATAAAAAATAAATTAAAAAAAAACACAGGTTATGTATTTTCACTATACTTCCATTTAAATAAATAAATAAATAATTATATATATATTTTACATTTTATATATATATCAAGGTGAAATATATATAGGGGGATGAATACATAAATAAATACATTTAAACATTAATAAATAAAATGGAAAATTAAATAAATGGGAAAATAATGCAAAAATACATTTATTTTAAGATTTTATATCTTAATAATTATAATAAATAAATTGTATTTATTTTAGTCGTATTTATTTCTTGTTATTTGTGTATTATTTTCCCTTTGCATGTGAATTTATTTTATTTAATATTATTTTAATTTCCAGTTTATAAATATTTAACAAAATGATATCTCAGTTATTTTTTTAAATAATACAAAAATACATTTATTTTATAAATTAATTAAATGGAATTTAATTCAATAAATATTGACAATTAATGGTATATTAATTTATGTGTAAATTAAATTTAATTTAGCAGTACTTATTTCTTATTTGTGTTATTTCCTCTTGGCACAAGAATTCATTTAATAAATTAATTATTATATTATTATTATTTTTTACATTTTTAAAATAAAGTATTGATTATATATATTATTATTTATATGAATAAATATTCATATTATTATGCATATTAATTATTTATTATTATTAATAATATTTATTTTATTTAATTTTCCATTTAATATATTGAGGGGAAATGATTAAGTGAATAAGTAAATACATTAAAAAAACATATTCAATAATAAATAAAATGGAAAATTAAATAAATGGGAAAATAATACAAAAATACATTTATTTTATGAATTGGAGGACTGCCATACTTAATAATTATAATAAATTAATTATTTTATTTATTTTAGTCGCATTTATTTCTTGTTATTTGTGTATTATTTTCACTTTGCACATAAATTTATTATATTTAAAATTTCAACAATAATAATAATAATACAAAAATACATTTATTTCATGAATTAATTAAATGGAATTTAATTAAATAAATATTGACAATTAATTTATGTGTAAATTAATTTATTTAATTTAGCAGTACTTATTTCTTAATAATAAATAAAATTTATTAATTAATTAGATTTTTTACATTTTTAAAATAAAATATTTATTATATATTATTATTATTTATATTTTTAATAATAATATTTATTTATTTAATATATTGAGGGGAAATGATTAAGTGAATAAGTAAATGCCTTTAAAATATATTAATAAATAAAGGAAAATTAAATATGGACATCATGGAGTCGTTCATTTATTTGACCTTGGATTTCCTACACTTTCTATTATAAAACGTACAAATTTAAAGCAAATATCATATCAGCTGGGGTCCTTGGTCTAGTTTTTGTGACTTTAAGTGTGAAAAGGTTTGGGAACCACTGATGTGATGGATGTCAATGGTCTAAAAAACGTGCAGGAGGCATTTGAGACGTATTGACTTACTGTAACAGGCTTCTTCCTCCAGGATATACCAGTGGTCCCAGTGACCAGCACCTCCATGTCTCTGCTGGGCTCCATGGTCTGGATCTGGTTCTGGCTTTGGTTCTGGTTGTAGTACACTAGAACCAGACAGAGCCAACATCAGGATCAAACCAGTATTTTGCACCAAAATGTTGTGAAAGACCAACAGGAATATGTTCCGCATGCAACATCGGCTGGAAAAACACAAGATTCTTTAGAATTTTAGTGCATCAGCGTCTGGAAACGTCACGAAATGATTAGAATCTTCCTATTTAGACGTGACTCAACTTAAAGAGAAATTCAGAGAAAATCTGCTGGTCTAATCTGTGATTAATGCCTTATTATGACACATGGTCTGCTTTCGCTTTCTGATTCTATAAACATCTATACATCTCACAACAAGGGGTTGATTTTGCTAATTTTGCCTGAATCTGACTTAAGTATATTAAGACAAATATTTACAGATCATTTGATGCAGTTAAACCGTGAGAAAAACCAGTTTGAAGTACTTCTGCTTTAGAAAACGAGAAATTAAACCACAGAATCAACAAGGTTCAAACCTTCCTAGAACCGTGGGAAACACACTGTAAATATGTAAATGAACCACAAACATAACAAGTCTATAAGACAAACCTCATTCATTATTCATGAGACTAAAGTAATAATTTACAAGAATAAAGTCATTGGTAATGAGAATAAAGTCATTATTCATGAGAATTGTAATACATGTGCAACAATCTACCCTACTGTGTAATACATGTGCAATAATCTATCCTACTGTGTTATACATGTGCAATAATCTATCCTACTGTGCAATACATATGCAATAATCTATCCTACTGTGGAATAATCTACCCTACTGTGCAATACATGTGCAATAATCTATCCTACTGTGTTATACATGTGCAATAATCTACCCTACTGTGTTATACATGTGCAATAATCTACCCTACTGTGCAATACATGTGCAATAATCTACCCTACTGTGTTATACATGTGCAATGATCTATCCTACTGTGTTATACATGTGCAATGATCTATCCTACTGTGCTATACATGTGCAATAATCTACCCTACTGTGCAATACATGTGCAATAATCTACCCTACTGTGCAATACATGTGCAATAATCTACCCTACTGTGCAATACATGTGCAATAATCTATCCTACTGTGTAATACATGTGCAACAATCTACCCTACTGTGTTATACATGTGCAATGATCTATCCTACTGTGTTATACATGTGCAATAATCTATCCTACTGTGTTATACATGTGCAACAATCTACCCTACTGTGTTATACATGTGCAATAATCTATCCTACTGTGTTATACATGTGCAACAATCTACCCTACTGTGTTATACATGTGCAATAATCTATCCTACTGTGTAATACATGTGCAACAATCTACCCTACTGTGTTATACATGTGCAATAATCTATCCTACTGTGTAATACATGTGCAATAATCTATCCTACTGTGCAATACATGTGCAACGATCTATCCTACTGTGCAATACATATGCAATAATCTATCCTACTGTGGAATAATCTATCCTACTGTGTTATACATGTGCAATAATCTATCCTACTGTGTTATACATGTGCAATAATCTACCCTACTATGCAATAATCTACCCTACTGTGCAATACATGTGCAATAATCTACACTACTATGCAATAATCTACCCTACTGTGCAATACATGTGCAATAATCTACACTACTATGCAATAATCTACCCTACTGTGGAATAATCTACCCTACTGTGCAATACAATACAATAAAGGCTTTCTATTCTATTCTATTGTCTTAGAACTCGTACCGTTGTAGCCTCTAACAACCCCACGCCATGACGCCATGATTTTGAGACCGCCCGTGCTAATCTTGGTGAAGTCGTACCGTTGTAGCCTCTGTTGCAGAGGTCTCCGTCCTGCATCAGGCTGAGGGACACCGGTTCCAGCAGCTCGCTGCCCAGGCCGCTGGTCAGCCCCTCCAGCGTGGCCAGGTATTTGATCTTCAGGTCGTACAGCGTGATGTTGCTGTCCTTCACCGTGCGGCGGTTGAACTCGTTGAGGAACTTCTTGAAGACGTTGTTGATGCGGATGCGCGTCAGGAAGTTTCGCTGCCTGATGTTTCGGTTCAGCGACTCGGGGATGAAGCGTTTGTAGCTGTTGGAGGTAAAGCATTGTGGATATGATCAGCACTGAAAAAAGTGAAATATCTTGTTTTTGGTAGAATTTATCCAATATTTAGTAGAATTATCTTATTGCACTGGCAGATAATTTATCTTATTTCAAGCTTTTTCTTGATTTAAGTCAATCTAATCATTATTTAAAGAAACTTTTAGACTTGTTTAGGCCTATTTATCTCGAAAATTACATGTCCAGACTTAATGCAGTACATCTCCACAACTACAGGGGTTTTCTGAATGATTTAAATAAAGCTAACACCTGTGGGATAGTTGTAGAAGTCCCAGAATTAAAAAAAAAGTGTTTATTCTGGCTTTTTATTTCACAATTCAGGCTTTTTATCTCATAATTCTGACTTTTTATCTCATAATTCTGACTTTTTATCTCATAATTCTGACTTTTTATCTCATAATTCTGACTTTTTATCTCATAATTCTGACTTTTTATCTCATAATTCTGACTTTTTAATCACATAATTCAGACTTTTTATCTCATAATTCTGTCTTTTTATCTCATAATTCTGTCTTTTTATCTCATAATTCTGTCTTTTTATCTCATAATTCTGTCTTTTTATCTCATAATTCTGTCTTTTTATCTCATAATTCTCACTTTTTATCTCATATTTCTGACTTTTTATCTCATATTTCTGACTTTTTATCTCATAATTCTGACTTTTTATCTCATATTTCTGACTTTTTATCTCATATTTCTGACTTTTTATCTCATAATTCTGACTTTTTATCTCATATTTCTGACTTTTTATCTCATATTTCTGACTTTTTATCTCATAATTCTGACTTTTTATCTCATAATTCTGACTTTTTAATCACATAATTCAGACTTTTTATCTCATAATTCTGATTATTTATCTCATAATTCTGACTTTTTATCTCATAATTCTGACTTTTTATCTCATAATTCTGACTTTTTATCTCATAATTCTGACTTTTTATCTCATAATTCTGATTATTTATCTCATAATTCTGATTATTTATCTCATAATTCTGATTATTTATCTCATAATTCTGACTTTTTATCTCATAATTCAGACTTTTTTATCTCATAATTCTGACTTTTTATCTCATAATTCTGATTATTTATCTCATAATTCTGATTATTTATCTCATAATTCTGACTTTTTAATCACATAATTCTGACTTTTTATCTCATAATTCTGACTTTTTAATCACATAATTCTGACTTTTTATTTCATAATTTTGTCTTTTTATCTCATAATTCTGTCTTTTTATCTCATAATTCTGACTTTTTATCTCATAATTCTGACTTTTTATCTCATAATTCTGACTTTTTATCTCATAATTCTGACTTTTTATCTCATAATTCTGTCTTTTTATCTCATAATTCTGATTATTTATCTCATAATTCTGATTATTTATCTCATAATTCTGATTATTTATCTCATAATTCTGACTTTTTATCTCATAATTCAGACTTTTTTATCTCATAATTCTGACTTTTTATCTCATAATTCTGATTATTTATCTCATAATTCTGATTATTTATCTCATAATTCTGACTTTTTAATCACATAATTCTGACTTTTTATCTCATAATTCTGACTTTTTAATCACATAATTCTGACTTTTTATCTCATAATTCTGATTATTTCATCTCATAATTCTGATTATCTCATAATTCTGTCTTTTTATCTCATAATTCTGACTTTCTGTCCTGAACCAGACTGATTTTAGAGATGTTTTCCAATAATTCCCACTAACCTGTGTGGTTGTAGAGACATTCCATGTTATATTAAGAATAAGGACTGCTGCTGCTTACTTGGTTTCCTGGGAAGCCGTGGCCAGCGGCATGTCCATGTTCATTGCATAGTGGGTGATGGCGAGCACGGCCATGCCCAAACACTCGTTCTCGATGTCGTGCTGGTCGGCCTCGTCCTGCGACTTCCTCAGAGGAACCACGCCGGTCTGGAAGTCGTGTTGGCCCTGAGAAAACAGAGAACAGCACAAACTGAAGCACAAATACACTAGAAACTGTTAAATCAGCCAAATGAAGCAACTAGAAGCTTTGTGTGTTTGCTGGACACAGCTGTGAGTCCCTGACCAGTCATTAGTTGTTTTTTTAAATATGAATTCTCTTGCAGATACACCCCCAATCAAACATCTTGCTGTAGGATGAACTCCTGACTAACTAGGTCTAGATCATGGGGTTCTGCTTAGCTCTAGAGCTCTAGTCCTAGAAAAGACCCAGACATCAGGCTTCATCCATGCTGATATACAGACGGGGGTTAATTAACCAGAGAATTACTATTACTGGATTCCTGAACATTGATATCTGTCTTTTTTGGGTCGTTGGGTGGTTAACCGATTATTTTAAATGTCCCTTATTCTACACTTTCCTGTTTTTATTGTGAATTTTTCATCACTAACAGGATTTGAAGCAGCAAAGATCATCTCAGTCTAGTTTCTATATACAGTAAATATATAAATCTAGAAGGATTCATTGGAATTAAACTGATTAAATGTCAATAAAAATGTGTGTTCACAAAAAGCATCATTAGTCATCAACAGAAAAGCAAAAAAAACCTCTGAAAAGTAATTGATTTAACACTCGAGCTGGGAAAAGTAAAAACTGGGGTCAAATTAACAAAATGGAACTAATTCAGGAATAAATTTCTACATGAAATTGAGAAACAGCACTTTTCTAAGGATGAATGGTGTCAATCTCAGTTTATTTCAGTTTGATTCCAATTTACAAAACAGGAGATATCATAAGAAAAAAAAGGGCAATTTCAACACTTAGGTTAACACACTTATTCCATATTTCAATAAATTAAATCTTAACAAGTGGACATATCTTGTTATTTGTACAATTAGTATAATATTGAGTAGAATTATCTTGAAATAGTTTATTCCATTGGCTGAAAATGTTGTTTTTATCCAAGTTTTTTTCTTGAATTTAGTCAATTTAGTCTTTTTTCCTTAAAACGAGGCTTTTAATCTCATCTCACATTCTGGAAGAACTTGAAATAAGGATTTTTCTCCTGATAAAATATATATATTTTTTTGCAGTGAATTGTAATATTAGATTTTTCAGCTGTAGTTAAAGTTATCTCCTGCCTTATAAACCACCTGATTACCCTGATGTCCTTTTAGTGTGAATGCTTTGTCTTATTTTTTAGAAAGAAACGCGAATAACGAGAACTGTTGAAAGGAGAAGATTCATGTTTAGCTCTGGATTCAAGACCTTTTCACTCAAATTAAATAGAAGAGTTGTGGATTGCATTTACAAAGAAATGGACCTCATTTCTTACAATACAGTAATAGCATTGTTTGTAGTTATTATGGACAGTTTAATAAACTGAAAGGACTTCATTAACAATGGCTTTTTGTCTTCCTGCTGTACATTTCCTCTCAGCTGTTTGGTTTTACTTCATGTTTTGAAACTCAATTTGAACCACGCTGATACGTGACCTTTCAAATCGGAAAGTACTTTCATATTCCTCCTGTGAACACGTTTGAAATGAGTAACAGCGAGTTCAAAAAGGTGTTTTTCACACACACACACACACACACACACACACACACACACCTGGGCAAACAGGTAATCCAGTGATGCAGCATCCAGTAGAGGTGTTCCTTCAGGTGTTTTCTGTGGGCTGAGGCCTCCTCGGAGTTTGCTGATGCAGTGTCTCCAAACCGGAGACTCTCCATCGGTGGTGCCATGCCAGTTTTTGAAGTAAAATCTAGAAAAACAAACACAAAAAGAGCCATATGATAATTTAACAAAGTTATAGAGCGTGCATATATGCAAAAATATGCAAAAAACAGTAATAAAAACAGGAGAAAGATGCAATATCTCTGTTTGCAGAGGTCCATGCGTTGATTTAGATTCCACATGTGCTGCTGCAGTGTGATTAAATTACTCCTGCTACTCAAAAGGAGGTTTGTTCTGCAAGTAACAAGGTACGGTTTGAGTTTGCATGGGATTTTAGAAGAGATGGCTTCAAAATTGAAGGAATTACGAAGAGAGGGATGAAAATCTCAGCACCTGAGAACAACAGGAAGTGCTCCACCCCCTTTTGTATTGATTAAAGTCTTTTATTTTTAAAGAATCATCGTTAAAAATTCGATCCTGCCTTTCTTTGTCACCACCTCTGCGCTAACACTTGTTGCAAAGATGAATCAGCAAAGTAGAATTTCAATGTGGTGGATTTTTTCATTCTAATGTGTGACCCATTTTCCTGTTTTCTGTGAAATGGAGCAATTTTTCAGCTTTTCGGAGGAAGTGTGTGCAACGTCGCTGACGTCAGTCTACAACACATCCTCCAGACCAGCAGCAGACATGGGCCAGTGTATCAGGAGCAACCACATCTGGAGGAGATGCACTGTTTATCCTGTTGTAGAAAACATCTGCGTTTTGATTGCACTGTATGAGATTTAGTCAAAGAAAATCCAAAGTATTTGAGTTTTAGTCAAAGAAAAGTGTTTTAGTCTAGTTTCAGTCACAGAAAATCCAAAGTATTTGAGTTTTAGTCAAAGAAAAGTGTTTTAGTCTAGTTTCAGTCACAGAAAATCCAAAGTATTTGAGTTATAGTCACAGAAAATCCAAAGTATCTGAGTTTTAGTCAAAGAAAATCCAAAGTTGTTGAGTTTTAGTCAAAGAAAATCCAAAGTATTTGAGTTTTAGTCAAAGAAAATCCAAATTATTTGAGTTTTAGTCAAAGAAAATCCAAATTATTTGAGTTTTAGTCAAAGAAAAGTGTTTTACTCTAGTTTTAGTCAAAGAAAATCCAAAGTATTTGAGTTTTAATCAAAGAAAATCCAAATTATTTGAGTTTCAGTCAAAGAAAATCCAAAGTATTTGAGTTTTAATCAAAGAAAATCCAAATTATTTGAGTTTTAGTCAAAGAAAATCCAAATTATTTGAGTTTTAGTCAAAGAAAAGTGTTTTACTCTAGTTTCAGTCAAAGAAAATCCAAAGTATTTGAGTTTTAGTCAAAGAAAATCCAAAGTATTTGAGTTTTAATCAAAGAAAATCCAAATTATTTGAGTTTTAGTCAAAGAAAATCCAAATTATTTGAGTTTTAGTCAAAGAAAAGTGTTTTAGTCTAGTTTCAGTCAAAGAAAATCCAAATTATTTGAGTTTTAGTCAAAGAAAATCCAAAGTATTTGAGTTTTAGTCAAAGAAAATCCAAAGTATTTGAGTTTTAATCAAAGAAAATCCAAATTATTTGAGTTTTAGTCAAAGAAAATCCAAATTATTTGAGTTTTAGTCAAAGAAAAGTGTTTTACTCTAGTTTCAGTCAAAGAAAATCCAAAGTATTTGAGTTTTAGTCAAAGAAAATCCAAAGTATTTGAGTTTTAATCAAAGAAAATCCAAATTATTTGAGTTTTAGTCAAAGAAAATCCAAAGTATTTGAGTTTTAGTCAAAGAAAATCCAAATTATTTGAGTTTTAGTCAAAGAAAATCCAAATTATTTGAGTTTTAGTCAAAGAAAAGTGTTTTAGTCTAGTTTCAGTAAAAGAAAATCCAAAGTATTTGAGTTTTAGTCAAAGAAAATCCAAAGTATTTGAGTTTTAGTCAAAAAAATCCAAATAATTTGAGTTTTAGTCAAGGAAAAGTGTTTTAGTCTAGTTTCAGTCAAAGAAATTCCAAATTATTTGAGTTTCAGTCAAAGAAAATCCAAAGAATTTGAGTTTTAATCAAAGAAAATCCAAAGAATTTGAGTTTTAATCAAAGAAAATCCAAAGTATTTGAGTTTTAATCAAAGAAAAGTGTTTTAGTCTAGTTTCAGTCAAAGAAAATCCAAATTATTTGAGTTTTAGTCAAAGAAAATCCAAAGTATTTGAGTTTTAGTCAAAGAAAATCCAAAGTATTTGAGTTTTAATCAAAGAAAATCCAAATTATTTGAGTTTTAGTCAAAGAAAAGTGTTTTACTCTAGTTTCAGTCAAAGAAAATCCAAAGTATTTGAGTTTTAGTCAAAGAAAATCCAAAGTATTTGAGTTTTAGTCAAAGAAAATCCAAATTATTTGAGTTTTAGTCAAAGAAAATCCAAATTATTTGAGTTTTAATCAAAGAAAAGTGTTTTAGTCTAGTTTCAGTCAAAGAAAATCCAAATTATTTGAGTTTTAGTCAAAGAAAATCCAAATTATTTGAGTTTTAATCAAAGAAAAGTGTTTTAGTCTAGTTTCAGTCAAAGAAAATCCAAATTATTTGAGTTTTAGTCAAAGAAAATCCAAAGTATTTTAGTTTTAGTCAAAGGAAATCCAAAGTATTTTAGTTTTAGTCAAAGGAAATCCAAAGTATTTTAGTTTTAGTCAAAGGAAATCCAAAGTACTTGAGTTTTAATCAAAGAAAATCCAAAGTATTTGAGTTTTAGTCAAAGAAAATCCAAAGTATTGGAGTTTTAATCAAAGAAAATCCAAATTATTTGAGTTTCAGTAAAAGGAAATCCAAAGCACTTGAGTTTTAATCAAAGAAAATCCAAAGTATTTGAGATTTAGTCAAAGAAAATCCAAAGTTGTTGAGTTTCAGTAAAAGGAAATCCAAAGCACTTGAGTTTTAATCAAAGAAAATCCAAATTATTTGAGTTTTAGTCAAAGAAAATCCAAAGTATTTGAGTTTTAGTCAAAGAAAATCCAAATTATTTGAGTTTTAGTCAAAGAAAATCCAAATTATTTGAGTTTTAGTCAAAGAAAAGTGTTTTAGTCTAGTTTCAGTCAAAGAAAATCCAAAGTATTTGAGTTTTAGTCAAAGAAAATCCAAAGTATTTGAGTTTTAGTCAAAAAAATCCAAATAATTTGAGTTTTAGTCAAGGAAAAGTGTTTTAGTCTAGTTTCAGTCAAAGAAATTCCAAATTATTTGAGTTTCAGTCAAAGAAAATCCAAAGAATTTGAGTTTTAATCAAAGAAAATCCAAAGAATTTGAGTTTTAATCAAAGAAAAT
The DNA here is from genome assembly GCA_030544235.1 of Lepturacanthus savala. Taxonomy (NCBI): domain Eukaryota; kingdom Metazoa; phylum Chordata; class Actinopteri; order Scombriformes; family Trichiuridae; genus Lepturacanthus; species Lepturacanthus savala. Next base: position 28,513,635 of record CM060481.1, read on the forward strand.
CCAAAGTATTTGAGTTTTAATCAAAGAAAAGTGTTTTAGTCTAGTTTCAGTCAAAGAAAATCCAAATTATTTGAGTTTTAGTCAAAGAAAATCCAAAGTATTTGAGTTTTAGTCAAAGAAAATCCAAAGTATTTGAGTTTTAATCAAAGAAAATCCAAATTATTTGAGTTTTAGTCAAAGAAAAGTGTTTTACTCTAGTTTCAGTCAAAGAAAATCCAAAGTATTTGAGTTTTAGTCAAAGAAAATCCAAAGTATTTGAGTTTTAGTCAAAGAAAATCCAAATTATTTGAGTTTTAGTCAAAGAAAATCCAAATTATTTGAGTTTTAATCAAAGAAAAGTGTTTTAGTCTAGTTTCAGTCAAAGAAAATCCAAATTATTTGAGTTTTAGTCAAAGAAAATCCAAAGTATTTTAGTTTTAGTCAAAGGAAATCCAAAGTATTTTAGTTTTAGTCAAAGGAAATCCAAAGTACTTGAGTTTTAATCAAAGAAAATCCAAAGTATTTGAGTTTTAGTCAAAGAAAATCCAAAGTATTGGAGTTTTAATCAAAGAAAATCCAAATTATTTGAGTTTCAGTAAAAGGAAATCCAAAGCACTTGAGTTTTAATCAAAGAAAATCCAAAGTATTTGAGATTTAGTCAAAGAAAATCCAAAGTTGTTGAGTTTCAGTAAAAGAAAATCCAAGGTATTTGAGTTTTTAGTCAAAGAAAATCCAAAGAATTTGAGTTTTAATCAAAGAAAATCCAAAGAATTTGAGTTTTAATCAAAGAAAATCCAAAGTATTTGAGTTTTAATCAAAGAAAATCCAAAGTATTTGAGTTTTAGTCAAAGTATTTTAGTCTAGTTTTAGTCAATCGTCTGTTTTTAGGTTTACGTGATTATCTGCTGAAGTTTCTGCTGTTCACAGAAATACATTTGCATATTTTATTATGAACCAACATGATTCAACAACCAAAGCTCTTCAGGACTATAAAACCGTCTGTAGATAAGATAATGAGAGCAATAAACTATATTTAAAACACAACATTTAAAAGGAAGAGGCCTTTTGTCACGTTTTTATCTAATAAAGTAGATTTCGTGACAGATTTTCTCACGTTTTCATCAAACACATCTCGTCGAATCTCATCTGATAAAACAATAAACCACAATTTATTTGTTTAAAGACCAAGAAAACTGCTGTTACACATCTTTTCTCACCACTATCAGAAAAAGAGGAAGTGTATTTAACACCACAGTAATCTGTTTCTCTTCAGAGACGTACATTACTGTTATGTCTCGTTAAACTATTCCCCCCCTCGAACTCTGGGTGAAATGACTGAGGTTGTGTCCGATCAATAGTTGATATAGATTATTAGAAACTACTGCTGTGATCTATTAAAGGTGTAAGAGATAAATGCTGCTGCCTTCTATTTGAATTCTTAAAATTATATCAGCTGAGGACAAAATTCTATTTTTGGCTCAGTCTAAAGACGTGAATGTAAATAGATATATAGATGTAAGGGTTGAAAATTAATAAAAATAATTTATTTTCACTATAATTCCCCAATGACAGAACGTATAACAGTTTGTATAAAGGGCTGCTATAATTCAAAATAAATATATTTAATTTAGTGGTATTTTTATTCCTATTATATGTGTATTATTTTCCCTTTGCACGTGAATTTATTTCAAATTTTATTGATATGTTAATTATATTCCATACTGAGGTGAAAAAGAATGGGGGGGACAAATACATAAATTAATTAATTAATTTAAAAATTATTAAATTAATCAATAAAATGGAAAATAAAAAAATGGGAAATGCACATGAATTTATTTAATTTAAAATTTTATTGATATGTTAATTATATTCCATACTGGGGTGGAAAAGAATGGGGGGGGGCAAATACATTAATTAATTAATTAATTAAAAAAATAAATAAATAAATAAAATGGAAAATCAAAAAAATGGGAAATGCACATGAATTTATTTAATTTAAAATTTTATTTTCCATATTGATTTGTTAATTATATTCCATACTGGGGTGAAAAAGAATGGGGGGGGACAAATACATGAATTAATTAATTTAAAAATTATTAAATTAATCAATAAAATGGAAAATAAAAAAACGGGAAATGCACATGAATTTATTTAATTTCAAATTTTATTGATATGTTAATTATATTCCATACTGGGGTGGAAAAGAATGGGGGGGACAAATACATTAATTAATTAATTAATTAATTAATTAATTAAAAAAATGTATAAATAAAATGGAAAATCAAATGGGAAATGCAATTGAATCTATTTAATTTAAAATTTTATTTCCATTTTATTTGTTGATATGAAAATTAATGAGGTGACTGAGTAAATAAATGTTTAAAAATAATAAATTAATTAATATAATGTAAAATTAAATATATTAAATATTCATAAAAATTAATGGATACATACAAAATAAAAAAAAAAAATTTAAATTAATAAATAAAATCAAATAAATGGGTTAGTTCATTTCTGGAATTAATTAAATGGAAAATTAAATAAATTTACAGTTTATTTATTCATTTATTGAGTCATTTTTTTTTGTATTTATTCTTGATTATGGCACTTTTAGTCCTCCATAATTTTTTCTACACTTTTATTATAAGACATATAAAAGCAGAAATCTTATAAAATGGGGTCTGAGGATTAATGTTTGTGAGTTTAAAGTATTAAAACCTTTGGGAACCACTGATCTCAGTAGTCTACTATTATATAATTTAGATTTTTTATTTTGAGTAGAAAATAACAGTCTTCGACTTCAGCAACTATAATTTATAGCACTTTTATCGCATTCCTCCCCCTGGTGCACTGGAAGCCTTTATAGTTTGTTGAATTCCAAACATTTGGAGATATTTCGGTTGTTTTCCTTTCTCTACATCTCTATCGAGTCGTTGCAGGAATCAAGACGTGACAAGTCGAGCCTCTGGGAACCCGGAATGTGTCTCGGCTTGTCGAACCACCAGTTGGTGTTTTCTGCACCTCAACACCCCCGGGATTCAGCAGATTGGATGCATCCACACAATAAATCCTTCATATTTGTGTCAGCAGCACATCTGGAGTTCCACGCCTTACGACGACATGAGTCAACGACCAGTTCCCTGGTTTAACTATTGATTCACGCTGAAAGCTATGACTCATTTATCTCTAATTCCTCTAATTCCTCATCCATGGAGAGTTCAGCTAAATGTGCAAATAATAAGAGAGAATGTCTTGTTTTTGGTACAATTAGGCCAATATTGAGTAGAATTATCTTATTCCACTGGCAGATAATTTAGCTTATGTCAAGTTTTTATTCCTTATTTGGGTAAATTTTCTTTAAAAAAAAAGAAAAAGATGAAAATTGACTAAAATCTAGGAAAAAAAACTTGAAATTATCTCCCATATTGAACCAAATTGTACCAAAAACTGATAATATATGTAAATATTTAGATTATAAATAAAAAAAATATACCAAAAAATAATAATAATTTATAAAAGTCTATATAAATTATTAATTACAATTTTGAAATTATATATAAATTATTTAAAAAATAATTAATAATTATAATAATACTATAAATATAATATTAGCCTTCAATTTACCGATTATAAATATTATAAATATAAAAAATATATATAAAACAAATAATAATTATTATTATATATAAATTATTAATAATTACAATTTTAAAATTATATATACACATTATTTAAAAAATAATTAATAATTGTAATAATACTATAAAATGAATTAGCCTTCAATTTACCCAACAGGCAATAAAATTAATTAATTAATTAATTAGTAAATAAGAAAAAAATCATAATTATATAATCATATTTAGTCTTTAGTCTATTGTTGTATTTTAATTTAAAATATTTAATCATGGATCAATATTTAGTTTTGAAAATGAGTAAAATTTCTTAAAAAATGAGTAAAATTTCTTAAAAAATGAGTAAAATTTCTTAAAAATATATAAATAGATATATAAAATATAGATTAAATATAGATACAAAAAATATTAAATGATAAAATAATTTATAAAATTCTATATAAATTATTAATAATTACAATTTTAAAATTCTATATAAATTATTTAAAAAATAATTAATAATTATAATACAATAAATATATTAGCCTTCAATGTACCCAACCCAATTATACATATTATAAATAAAAAAAATATATAAAAACAAATAATAATTTATAAAATTATATATAAATTATTAATAATTACAATTTTAAAGTTATACATACATTATTTTAAAAAAATAATTGTAATAATACTATTAAATTAATTAGCCTTCATAATTATATAATCATATTTAGTCTTTAGTCTATTGTTGTATTTTAATTTCAAATATTTAATCACGGATCAATATTTAGTTTTGAAAATGAGTAAAATTTCTTTAAACAATATATAGATATATAAAATATAGATTAAATATAGATTAAAAATATTAAATGATAAGATAATTTATAAAATTCTATATAAATTATTAATAATTACAATTTTAAAATTATATATAAATTATTTTTAAAATAATTAATAATTATAATAATACGATAAAATTAATTAGCCTTCAATTTACCCTATAGGCAATAAAATAAATTATTAATAAGAAAAAAAATCATAATTATATAATCATATTTAGTCTTTAGTCTATTGTTGTATTTTAATTTAAAATATTTAATTACAGACCAATATTTAGTTTTGAAAATGAGTAAAATGTCTTAAAAAATGAGTAAAATTTCTTTAAAAAATATATAGATATATAAAATATAGATTAAATATAGATTAAAAATATTAAATTATAAAATAATTTATAAAATTCTGTGTAAATTATTAATAATTAAAATTGTATAATTATATATACATTATTTTACAAATAATTAATAATTATAATAATACGATAAAATTAATTAGCCTTCAATTTACCCAACAGGCATAAGAAAAAAATCATATATCATATAATCATATTTATTCTATTGTTGTATTTTAATTTCACGGATCAATATTTAGTTTTGAAATTAATTAATAAATTAATTAATGAATTAAATATGGAAATGAATTAAATCTTAACAAATGAATTTAACTTGTTTTTTTGGCACAATTAGTCTAATATTGAGTTATTTCTGAAATATCATCTTCCATTGGCCGATAATTCATGTTCTTTTGTTCTTGATTTCTTTAAATACGATTAAACTAAACTTGAAATAAGCTAAATTATCTGTCAGTTTGAGATAATTCTACTCAGTAATTGATATTTTTCCCTGATAAGATGCAGTGAAAGATGTCTACAGCCCTGATTTAACACGTTATTTCCTGTAGTTCCGATTCGATCTTACCTCATGCGATAGTGCAGCTTGATGCTGGTGTCGTCTGTGATCTTGAACTCGTGGTTGGGAGGATACCAGGTCCCCGTGGCCTCGTTGTACAGGGCGAACAGGTTGTGGCACAAAGGAGAGATCGCTGAGAGGGAAGAGAAAAGAGGAACCAAAGTCATAAACAAGCTTTATATTTAGCTGCAGCCTCTGTCCAAACAGAGGATATCATGCAATCATTGCATATCCAATATCATGCAAGATATGTTTGCAATTAAAAGGAAAAACACACAAATTCACTGCTGGACACCAAGGATCCAGTTCTGTGGATCCAACATGGCAGCAGATAAAGTGTTCTAAGGAATTTACAAGTTCTTTTTGAAAAATTAGCAACTTTTAGCGCTAAACGATTTAATCATCATTGGGAATGTTGACACAATAACTATCCAATCACATCGATGCAAAATTAAAGCATTGATCTTTTATTTTGAAGTCGACACAGCACGTTGCCCTAGCTTTAGCCACTAGCTTTAGCCACTAGCTTTAGCCACTAGCTTTAGCCACTAGCTTTAGCCGCTAGCTAGACATGGCGAGCAGCAGCCAAGAAAAAGATGATGAATCTCGAGGATAAATCAGTGGTTTTGGAAATATTTCACATTCCGCAGCAAAGACGGCTCAACGGAGAAATCAAATCAAACTTTATTTATAAAGCACAAAGTGCTATACAGGTTAAAAAAGAGAACCCAACCAGCCGCTAGCTTTAGCCGCTAGCTTTAGCCGCTAGTTAGACATGGCGAGCAGCAGCCAAGAAAAAGACGATGATATTCGCTCTCCTCTCGGGGATAAATCAGTGGTTTTGGAAATATTTCACATTCCACAGCAAAGACGGCTCAACGGACAAATCAAATCAAACTTTATTTATAAAGCACAAAGTGCTATACAGGTTAAAAAAGAGAACCCAATCACCCCCATCCCAACCCAAAAAGCCGAGGCATTTGCAAACGATGCCATGACGAATTCAAATACTCGGGGAACAACAACAAGCTTGTCCAGGCACCTGAAGAAGAAACACGGTATTGACCCCCATGCTAGCGCTACTAGCGTTAGCGTAGATGTGTGTACGCCGGTTTCTTTCCGCAAAAACTCAAAAACAAGAGAAATGTGAGACTATGGTGATTGTGCATTATCAGATGCTGCTGTTAATATTGGGTTAGATGAGCATATGATCATTTCACATGTTATTTTCACACTAAACCACCAGAGGGCGCTCTAAAAAAGCGACTTTTATATGTTTTTTCCTTCTTTATCATGCATTTTATGGCTGGAGCGACTTATATTCTAGTTCCTTCACCCTTTGCTCTGATTCCGGCTTTACACACTCCTGGTATTCTCTTGATGAACCACATAGTTGTCCCTTATCAGGTTTAATTAGTGGAATTTCTTGCTTCATCAAACAGAGCCAAGGACATTAAGGAGTGGCACCTCTACTCATGTGTGAATCTACAATGGAAATAGTCATGAAAACAAAGAAAACACCTTGAATAAGAAGGTAGTTTTGGCCTGTATTGTATATTTAGTACCTTATTGTTAATTTATTGTACTTTCTAGAGTGTATTTTTGTGCAGACGCCAATCTCGTTGCCGATTCTGATTCTGTTGATATAATGGACGCTGCAAATTTCCATTTAAAATCAATGTGAAATGGCTCAACCGCTCGTTTTTTTTAGCTTACTGTGTTTTATTTGCAGCTTTAAATGGTCCATCTCATGAATATTCATGAGGCTTTTTAAACGATTTTTAAATCAGTGATTTCCAAAACCCGATTTGCATGATATTGGACGTTTTAAACAGCAGAAAACAACCTTTGTTCTGATTCCTGGCTTTGAAACATAACTTTAAAGGTCTAAATTAAATCAACTTTATTTGTATAACACAACTATGACAAACCACAGCTTGGCCTCAGGGGGCTTCACGGTTTATAGAGCAGCAAGTTAAATGTTAAAGTCCAACTGAAATGTATAGATGTGTCATCCACACAGGAATTATTAGACACCAAATAACCACATGTGTTGTAATCAGGCTCATTTGATAAAGTTTTAAGCTCTAAATCTGAGTTCTTGTATTTTATTTGGGTCGTTTACTGAGCCACGGTTCAGCTGCTTTTTACTAAAGGACGTTTCTCTCTTTGCTGCTGGAAATAATTTAACCATCATTACTTTACGAAAGCCAAGAAGTGACATAATACGTCAGCATCAGTCACGGAATGAGTGTGTTTATAAAGAATCTAAGATGTAATAAGAGTCGATGAAGTCATTTCAGTTCAAGGTAGGAGTTAGAGTTAGAAAATATGACAATTAAACATTTAAATGCAGCAATCTGCTGAAAATCAATGAGCTATAGACTATAGACAGTTATATATAGTTATATATATATATATATATATATATATGAAATTAAATATTTATAATATTACTATTTTACTACTATTACTAAATTATTGTTATAATTTGGAAGAATATTATATTGTTGAAATCTTTCTAATTTTCAAAACTAAATATTTTAAATTAAAATTCAACAATAAACTGACTGAATATCATTATATAATTATATAATTGTGAATAATATTATTATATATATTATATAATATATTATATAATTGTGAATTGTAAATTGAAGGCTAATTAATTTAATAGTATTATAATAATTATTTAGTATTTTTAAAACCATTTATATATAATTAGAAAATTGTATTTAGAATTTATATAGAATTTTATAATTATTATTATTGTATAAATTTATATTTATAATATATCTTATCAGTTTGTTCATTTGTTGTAAATTTAAGTCAATTATAATCTTTATTTATTCATTTTTTTTTAAAGAAAATTGACCCAAATCAGGAAAAAAAATAGAAATAATCTAAATTATCAAACAGTGGAATAAGATAATTCTACTTAATATTGGAATAATTGTCCCAAAAACAAGAATTTCAGTTTTTACAGTGTAGTTTCCCTGCTGTTAAGATTAATTTAACTCTAAAAATCCTAATTATAATTAAAAACTCGGAGATGCCGGAGCTAAAGGACACCAGTAAACCTTTAATAAACACTCCGGCAGTGAACTCGCTGCATTATTATCATCAAACAGCAGTAAATGTCTGAGCGGAGGGAATAAACAGCCACTCACAGCATTTCCTGGCAGCCTCCACACAGAGATGCTCGGCGGTGAAGCAGCCTCTGAAATACTCCAGCTGGGGCTCCGAGGTGTAGAAGTGGATCTCCAGGCCCCAGGTGGAGGTGGGAGACGAGGACAGTGGGGCCCTCCTGCTGGATTTCCTCATCTTCCCACAGAGTTGCCTGCTCAACTCCATCACCCACAGAGTTGGCATTCAGACACTGGAAAAGAGGAGAAACGGTTCAATTACAGCACTTAAAGTAGCGTAAATCAGCGGTTTTTGCACGTTAAGGACCCTTAAAAATCACGAAAACTATTCCACGGACTCTACGATGGTGTGAAAATAGGGTGCAGCATTTTAATTAACCAGAATAAATTAATTCTCACTATAATTCCTTCCACAACTACACATCACGGAGGACTGAAACTGCCAGAATTAAAGTATTTAATTTCAAATTAAGCAGGAAATAAATGGTGGGATGAACACATGAATAAATACGTTTATAAATTAATAAATTAAAAAAGGACAAATCAAATAAATGGGGCTTTTTTGTGCAAAGGGGAAAATAATTACCGTATTTTCTGGACTATAAGTCACGTTTTTTTTTTTCATAGTTTGGCCGCAAAATTAAAACATTGATCTTTTATTTTGAAGTCGACACAGCACGTTGCGTCACTTCCGCCGCTAGCTTTAGCCGCTAGCTTTAGCCACTAGCTTTAGCCGCTAGTTAGACATGGCGAGCAGCAGCCAAGAAAAAGACGATGATATTCGCTCTCCTCTCAAGAATAAATCAGTGGTTTTGGAAATATTTCACATTCCGCAGCAAAGACGGCTCAACGGACAAATCAAATCAAACTTTATTTATAAAGCACAAAGTGCTATACAGGTTAAAAAAGAGAACCCAACCAGCCCCATCCCAACCCAAAAAGCTGAGGCATTTGCAAACGATGCCATGACGGATTCAAATACTCGGGGAACAACAACAAGCTTGTCCAGGCACCTGAAGAAGAAACACGGTATTGACCCCCATGCTAGCGCTATTAGCGTTAGCGTAGATGTGTGTATGCTGGTGTCTCTCTGCAAAAACTCAAAAACAAGAGAAATGTGAGACTATAGTGATTGTGGTGGTGATTTACACATCATTTCACATGTTATTTTCACACTAAACCTCCAGAGGGCGCTCTAGGCTTGTGTTGATAACTTCAACATTGGCGGTAACTTTTAAAAACAACTGAGAAGAACTGAACAAAAACAGAAAATCATAGCAGTAAAACATGACGTCATCGACGTAGAAGAGGAAGCGCCGCATCTTCTACCTCCGGAGTTAGAGGAGTTGATGAAAAGTGACACCGAGGATGAAGATTTCATTGGGTTTTAGTGACACGGATGGTTTTGGTGAACTTCTTAGCATGTTATTGATGCTGTAGTTATGGGAATAACTCTTCGTTAACGTTCTTAGTTGTGTGATATAACGTCAACATACCGTCTATTCTAGTTTTATTTTAAATTGTTCGTCATTTCAATTTTAAATGACACGTCTGTTCTTTTTCTTTTCCTTCTTTAATATGTATTTAATGGCTGGTGTGACTTGTAGATCCTGGAAAATACGGTAATTCATTTCATTCATGTACTGAATCAGTTATTTGTTCATTTCCTAACATTTCACTTTAAATCCCATAAAAAATCGTATCAGATTTTGTGACTTTAAGGGTCTTCGATGTGACAACAGCTCATAACCTCCTCCTGAATTTTCATACTTCCAGCAAGTCCTTTAATATCTTAACAGCGGATATTAAGCTCCGTTATGGGGTTTGCCAAACTCACACTGGTTTATGGTTTATAATCCGTCTCCCTGGAGGAACGGCTGATGTGCGATGGTGTAATAAACTCAATAAACGGCAGAGAATGTTGAGTACAACGTTCAGTAATCTGATGAGTCACATGCAACTCTAAAACACAGAGACAACACAACACCCGGGTGTCTCAACGCCATGACGGCAGCTTTTTTCTACAGCGGTGACGACACCGACGTGGAGGTTTGAGGCGGATCTCTGCAGCTGAAGAGTAAAAGCACTGCGGCGGCAGCTGAAAAAGCAGCCGCCATGAGGATTTCATCAGTCAGAAGCTCTGCAACGTGTCTGGATTTCCACATAAAGGAGAGCATATGATTCACTAACCCAGGCCGGTTGCAATGAACCGACCCATAGACGATTCATCAACACACACACACACACACACACACACACAGAAAATTACACAATTCCTGCACAAAGTAAGTTGCTTCCGGAAATGTGTCCAGAGGTTTTTCAAAAACCAGAATGAGCCGGTCTGGTTTGGAGGATTCTGTTGATTAATCGAGTCATTTTTAAGGAGAAAATGTCCAAATTCTCTGATTATTCTCTGCTATAATAATAATAAACCGATTGTCTTTGGGTTGAATTCTTTAGGAAACATTTTATAAACAACTAATCAATAATAATCAATAAACAGATTATCAGGGTATTTGTTAGTTGCAGCCAAACTGCATTATTTAAACTAATTTATTTTAAAAAATGAGATTATTAAACCTAAATTACTGTGATATAAAATGTATGCTTTTATATAAAGTTAGAAGTGAAAAGGGTGCTTTTATTTTGAAGGACATGCAATTTCCAGGATATCCCTATTGCTGGTGGACATTCGACACGTGAGCATCACTGTTTTTCACCAAATAAAAGAATTTAACTCGCTATCTGGGGTAAATAAACTTCATTTTCTTTTTTAGGTTTAATTCAATTTTGATGTTATAAGTTTTTTTCTAATATGCTAAAATAGATTTGTTGCCAACTACTGTATAAAACCTAATGGAGTCCCATTGACTTACATAGCATGAAACTATCCTAAAACTATGTTTACAACCTTTTCTTATATATATTTTTTAATATATCAATTATTTAGGCCATTTTATAGATGATCAATAATCATTATTAATGTATAATATCAGTTATAGATGATCAATAATCACTATTAATGTATAATATCAGTTATAGATGATCAATAATCACTATTAATGTATAATATCAGTTATAGATGATCAATAATCACTATTAATGTATAATATCAGTTATAGATGATCAATAATCACTATTAATGTATAATATCAGTTATAGATGATCAATAATCACTATTAATGTATAATATCAGTTATAGATGATCAATAATCACTATTAATGTATAATATCAGTTATAGATGATCAATAATCACTATTAATGTATAATATCAGTTATAGATGATCAATAATCACTATTAATGTATAATATCAGTTATAGATGATCAATAATCACTATTAATGTATAATATCAGTTATAGATGATCAATAATCACTATTAATGTATAATATTAGTTATAGATGATCAATAATCACTATTAATGTATAATATCAGTTATAGATGATCAATAATCACTATTAATGTATAATATCAGTTATAGATGATCAATAATCACTAATTAATCATATTTTTATCTAAATGAACCTTAAAGTGATATTTTTCTGGTTTTTAACATCTTAACATGTTTGTGGACAAATCAGCTTCAGTCAAGTGTCTGATTATTGATTATTGATCAATGTTCTGCTTTTAAAATGATCAAAAACAACATGTTGAACACAAATGAACCAGCTTCAGTCGTATTGATCCAATAATAAGTCATAACAAGTGCGTGGATCAAACAAATATCTATATTTGTGTAGTTGGAGGCTAAAATTTACAGTTAAATCACTTTATTTGTCGTGTTCTGTTTTAGGCTCCTGTCTCTTTAAGAGGAACTCGCTCTATTCTGATTGGCCAGCTTCAGGACGCCTCAGATTCACGTATAAAACAGCTTCCAAACTGATGTTTTTTGGAAGTTTAACCACATTTAACATCAATATTATAACAGTATAAATACCAGATAATAAAATAAAATCAATTAAAATAACAAAATGATATAAAAGCAGCTTATAACACTAATAGTGACGGATAATTCTGATGGTGGACAATAGGAAACGCTGCATTACGACTACAACTAACAAATAATTCACTTTATAACTATAATATAAGAGAAAAATAGTGAAATCTAGTAATTATCATACATTTTATGGTGTTTTATGGGGGAAAAAACGTCTAAAAGTGTGTTTTCCCTCTTTATTCCTGATTATAAACCATTATCTCATCCTCCGTCTCCATGACAACGGCCTTTTTACTGCATCTTCAGGTGTGGGGGTTCGTCTATTTCAAGGCCAAGTCGTACAAACTAGTTTTTATCTATTTTTATTTTAACTGGGGCATGTCATTTTGTTGGGTTTTTTATAGTTGGATGAGCTCGTAAACTGTAATTTGACATTTATGCTCATATTCTACGGACTTGAGAAGTATATTTATCTGGTAGAAATCAGCAGAAACCTGTTTTAACATGGTTTTAATGTTAATATCTCAAGTCATAATGGCAGTATCAGTCAAAAACAAGCACATTCAGATGTATTTTTCCAGTTTGTGGTGAATTTAAGTCGCATCTATGAACCTGACCGACACGGATCTGAGTTTTAATTAACGTTTGTGGACAAAGCTTTATCCGGTTATGAGGTGTAAGCATCAGAGAACGCGTGTAGATTGAGCTCAGCCATCTGTCTGCAGATATCAGGCTGATGTCTGATGAAACACAAACAGCAGGCGATGATGAATAATTAATACGTGTGAGCGGTAAAGTGGACGTCCCTGCAGAAACATCTAGATAACCTGTGTTTGCTGCAGGATCAAAACAACCTCCCGAGTGGAAAAGGACTTTTATTATTCTTTATATAACATGATCAATAGCAATGACCAGGTTGATATAGACTGAATAATTCATTTATTTTAACAATTACAGCAAAAAGGAAGTTAAATCCCAGGGGCATGAATGTTATACCCAGTCTATTACTAGTTTTTATTTCCCACTCTATTAATAAAATGAGAAAATGTTCCACATATTCGTGTGAATTCCCTTGAAACACATATTACATATGAAATGTTTAACCTAAAACCATTGATTTTAATAGACATGGACACCATATATGGTATTAAAATGGGTGTAAAAACAAAAATAGAAGGGTTCATATAGACCTGAAAGCCACATTTCAGTAAATCCTACAAGAAAATAACTTCAGTAGAAGTTGAAATCTCCTTATTACATTATAATATGAGTAAAAGTACGTACTAAGAAGTACTTTTCTGACATTTAATGCACTTAATTGTTGAGTTAAAAGGGTTAGGGTTAGGGTTTCTACGTCACACTTACGTAAACCTAATATTGATCCAGAATCGGCTATTTTGTGATGTCACAAGTTATTGATGCAGTAAGTTTCCACCCAGTTTTGGATTTTATTTTGGAGGAGAAACGATAATTCGTAGAGGAAATGTAGTAGGGTGGAGTAAAACTTGTTAGAAATACACAAACTGAAAGTAAAGCACATACTCCCGTTACGCCACTGACAATAACTGAAGTTTCTATGCGTATTAAAACCATTTAGCTTTGCTAATATGTCTATTAATGTGTATTTTCAGACATTTTTATACATAAAAAAGAAAAATCTCGGACCCCCTATTAAAGAACTCTGATTTTAATTGATAATAACGCGTTAGTGTAGTTATTAAAGCTTTGTAAACGCGTTGTTATATTATTGTATCATACTATAAACTGTCATTTTGTTATTCTGCTGCATTAAATTGTCATTAAACTGGACATCAGCACTGCATTGCGAACACAGTAAATTAGCTTGTTAGCTTGTTTCTTACGCTATCAAATCAGCCGTAAACGAGCTGGATATGAAGTTAATCCCCTTGCTAACAACGGCGAAACATAGCAGACGTGTGGGTGTGTTTTTAATGGAGCATAAGAGGACGGATAATGTTTTCGAAAGGTACATTTCGCGGACATTATTGACTCACCTTAGCACGCGTAGCCAGACAGCTGGCAACTCACTTCCGGTTCGGTTTAGTACATTTGACGCGAAGTTCGAGCGCCTCTCGACAACGAGTTTAAACGTCGTTTCTGGACAATTTCGGTACCAAAACGTCCCCAAAAGAAAGTCAAAACAATATCCAGCGTTTGAAGATGGTGAAATGTTCGGTTAATTCCGTAAAAATCTCTCGTGTTTGGCGGTGAGGCGCAGTCGTAGTGCTGCTCTGCTCTGTGCTAACCCTTCCTGACAAGTCACGTCCCCTTTCCCGAAAACAACGCAATGGCCTTCTGAGGTCGGCCGCTGATTGGCTGGTGGGTACGTCAATCAAGATGACGTCATGTGGTTCCGGGGCGGGAAAAAAAGACGCTTACAGGTAGAATGTGGGGTGAAAAATAAAATAAAATAAAATAAAACAATTTGTCTGGAAACAAAATAGATAAATAAAAAGTAAATAAATGAACAAATTTATTTATTCAGGATAAATCAAATAATGTAAATAAATAAAAACAGGTATTAGGTAGAAAAATTAAAAGTAAAATAAAATAAAATGATTAATGAGGCAATAAAATAATAATAATATTAATAATAATAATGATTTAGTTACATCAGGGGGAAAATAAAAAAGTTAAATAAAATTAAATAATTAATGGGGGGAATAAAATATAATAACATAAATAATAATAAATAAATAAAATAAAATACTAATAATAATATGGTGGAAAATAAAAAATATATATAAAATAAAAAATGTAATGGGGCAATAAAATAAAATAATATTAATACTACTACTACTACTACTACTAATAATAATAATAATAATTATAATTATAATAATAAAATAATGATTTAGTTAAATCAGGGGGAAATAAAATGTAAAATGAAAAGAAAAATAAAAAAAATAATTAATGGGGGGTAGAAAATAAAATAAAATAATTAATTGGGCAAAAAAATACTACTACTACTAATAATAATAATAATAATAATTTACATCAGGGGGGAAATAAAAAAGTAAAATAAAATAATATAATAATAATAATAATATGGTGGAAAATAAAAAAAATATTAAATAAAATATTTAAGGGGAGATAAAAAATAAAGTAATAATAATATTAACATTATTACACGTTACATTGTGGGGATAAATAAATAAATAAATGAAGAAAAATAGTTACATTATGAGGAAAAATCGAATCAAATAAATAAATAAATAAAACAGTTATATTTATTCACCTCAATCATGGGGAGAATTAAAAGTAATTTTAATAAAGTAAAATTTCCACTTGGCTTATTTACATTGTGGGGAAAAAATCTAATTAAATACAGTAAATAAATAAATAAAACCAGAAATATCACGGGGGAAAATCATCAAATAACATAAATAAATAAAAGAGTCAAACATCATGAGGAAAAAATAAAAAAGCCAATAAAACAAGCAGATAAACAACTATTAATAGGATTGTTAATCAATGAGAGTGCATTATATTTTATAAACTAATTATTTGTTGTTGTTCAAATAATCATAAAAATCAAGTTAAACCAATACTACTGATAAAGCCTTGTTAGATAAACCTATTAAATTAGATTAATCCAACAAGGCATTATCAGTAGTATTAGTAGCAGCAACTTGATTTTTATGAATTCATGTAAAGTAATATGATTTATTTTTGCATTTTAAGTAAAATTAAAGTATATTGATGCTTTTTTATGACAAAACAAAAAAACAAAGTGAATTATAAGCATTTAAAATATATAAAACCTAGAGGATGGATGTTTTTAACATCAACATTTTTATTTATATTCGAGCCAAATCTCCTCCTCCTGATTATTATTTGCATAACTGTCCCTCTGGATGTGGCTGTTTACTGGAAACTTCCTGGTCTATAGAGTTCTATTATTATAACATGATCATTCATTAAAAATTAATAGAATCCACTGAATCAATTTAAACGTTTTAGTGTTGCTAATAAAACTAATTGAATTATTGATTGATCTGATGACTCTTTTCTATCTTTTGGTCTATAAAACTAGAAATAAATGAGTTTTTAATGCAAATGTCTGCAGTAAAAAGGTAGTTTAGGGTCAGAGGAATAAATCCATCTAATAAAGGAATAATAAACTGTAAATATAGTTATGATTTTTCAATACTTTTGCATCCAAAATGCTTCTTATATTACATATTTCAAAAAATAAAAATGTGCAGAATTTGCAGCTAAAATCAAAGAGCTTTTCTATAGATTTTATTAAATTTATTTATTTTACTTATTTATTTATTTATTAACAAGACCAAATTGCCCCAAATCAGGGAAAAAAACTTTAAATAAAATAAATTATCTGCCGCTGGAAGTATAATAAGAATAAGATTAATTAATTAATTTAATCTTAGTAATAATAATCTTAATAATTTATTTAATTAATAATTAATTATATTCACTATAATTAATTATAATTAATTTAACTAATTATAATTAAATAATTAAATTAATATAATTAATTTAAGTATTAAGAATAATTAGGTTATTATTAGGTATTAACTCGGTATTAATTAATAATTATTAGATAATTAATAATTAATAATAATTAATTAATTAAATTAATCTTAATAATAATAATCTTAATAATTAATTAAATTAATAGTATTAATTTAATTATTTAATTTATTTAATTATTAATTTAATTAATTATATTAATTATAATGAATTAATTATAATTAATTAAATTAATATATTTAATTAATTAATTAAATTAATATATTTAATTAATTAAATTAATTAATTAAATTAATATAATTAATTTAATAATTATTAAGAATAATTGGGTATTAACTAGGTATTTCCACTTTTTTAGAATTCTTTAAACCTTAAAAATTTAAATATTAAAAAAATAAAATGCATAATTTGCCACTGAAATCTTGTTATGGATAAAATAATTGAATATTTTGATCTTGATTTGGATTATTTTACTTTAATAATGTACAGTTACACTAACTTTATTATTATAGTTAAAGTAAAATAATCCAAATCAAGTCAATTGTTTAATCCATAACAAGATTTTAGTGGCAAATTATACATTATATTTTTTTTATATTAAAATGTTTAAGGTTTAAAGAATTCTGAAAAAGTGGAAATACCGAGTTAATACCTAATAATAACCTAATTATTCTTAATAATTAAATTAATTATATTAATTAAATTAATTATAATTAATTATAGTGAATATAATTAATTATTAATTAAATAAATTATTAAGATTATTATTACTAAGGTTAAATTAATTAATCTTATTCTTATTATACTTCCAGTGGCAGATAATTTATTTTATTTAAAGTTTGATTTGGGGCAATTTTTGTTTTAAAAAAACACAAAAAATAAATAAATTTAATAAAATCTATAGAAAAGATCTTTGATTTTAGCTGCAAATTATGCACATTTTTATTTTTTTTTAAATATTAATATAAGAAGCATTTTGGAAATGCAAATGTCAAGTTTTATTCCTAAGATGTTTTATATGGATGTTTATCTACATATAAAAAGTCTATTTAGTGTTTTTTTTGGTGTGTATTTAAAATAAATCTCTGAAACAAAAGACTTAAAACCTTAAAAATTATGTTTTTTAATACAAATGTGCTTAATTTACCACTAAAATATCATGTTATGCATAAAACAATTAAGTATTAATAATACTTAATACTTAATAATTCAGAACTATAATCACAGCTTTAGTGCACAATTCCTGAATAAATTGATATAAAACAAGTTAAGAAAACATGTTTTTAACCTTAAAACACTCATGTTAAACCTCTGATTCACATATTTTTTAATTAATATAGTTTTTATTGCTCAAATTATCTGTTTTCATAGTTATAACTGTGATATATGTTGAGGAAATGCAAATAAAAAGATAAAATATGTGCTATTAGGCAAAAAATATGGAGGATTTCTCACATAATGTAATTTTACACTGTCTTAAAGGTGCAGTTCGTAAGATTTAGTCACTTTTAGCAGCAACTAGTGGAAAAGACTCTGCAGAAATATAATATATATTCATAAGTAAATTATA
This sequence comes from Lepturacanthus savala, assembly GCA_030544235.1. Taxonomy (NCBI): domain Eukaryota; kingdom Metazoa; phylum Chordata; class Actinopteri; order Scombriformes; family Trichiuridae; genus Lepturacanthus; species Lepturacanthus savala. The sequence goes on from CM060481.1 coordinate 28,532,142, forward strand.
ATAACATGTCCTATATTACATTTAACCTGTTCTGACCATAATTCTTGAATAAATTGATATAAAACAAGTTAAGAAAACCTTAAAACACTCATGTTAAACCTCATGTGACGAGGAAATGCAAATAAAAAGATAAAATCTGTGCTATTAGGCAAAAATACGGAGGATTTCTCACATTTTTTGACGTCTTAAAGGTGCAGTTTGTAAGATTTAGTCACTTTTAGCAGCAACTAAAGATGTTTTCAATTGTCTGTGCTGTTTAACGTAATAAAAACCATCATCTAAGCCTCATTAAACCAGTTCACTTGAAAAGAAATGACTCAACTTTTCGAGGAACATTCTAAATATTTCAGGAGGGGGGAACCCCGGCCAGGGATCCGACTATTTCCTGGGTTTCTGTGTAAATATTGACATATAATGACTCTTGTCATCCATGGTGTTTTCTACTAAGGTCAACATGTGTCATGCATGTTCTGCTGAGGCCTGAGCACAGCGGCTGCTCGGCTATTGTCTTTATCTCGGGGGTGTTTCTATCACACTTCCTTTTCAGTGATAGCTGGGATGTTGTGTGGAAAGTTCCTCCGTTTTTCAGCTGAACCGCCCACTTTCTGTTTGCCTTAAAGGAAGAGGGTTTCCTTTTAAATCAGGCGGTTGAGACAATACATCGAGCTTTATTTTCTACTATCAGCTGTGCAGCAGCCACGAGTCTCATCATCCGTGTAAAACCCCTGTCGCTCGAGGCAGAATTTTTTATTCTGAGTCAGAAAAACACGGGCTGAGCGGATTGAGGTTAAGGGTGAGAGAAAAACAAAAGAGGTATCATGAGTCTGAGGGGAATTCCACAGCACAAGAAGCTTCTGAAGGGAAATAAACCAGGTGCAAAATGACCCGTGTTTTATTAGGCATGACTCACTGAAGCGCATTAATTATGCAAAATCTGCAAAAGTATGATGTCATCTGTGAAATAATCATATTTAATAGAGGAAAACGAGGATTTTCAGACCGAAATGATGAATTTTGCTGCCAGATTTCACATGAATTGATGATAAATGAGCTTTAAGTTTGGAGATCAGTGAACTCTCACATCTTTTATAGACTTTTAGCTCCCTCTGCTGACAACAAGTGTCATAAACTGATTTAAACGATGCACATTATTGATTCTGCTGCATGGAATTGATCTGATCTAATAGAGAGATCGATATAATAAAGCGGTTGGTGTTAACGTCGCTGTCGATGTGGCTGAAAGTGATTTATTTACATCATATGTTGTTATTAATTCCACAGCAGAGGCAAATAAAAAGACTGGATCATTTAAATAAAGTTATATTTAACTTTATTTGATGTGTGAACATTACAAGGACAGTAATAAAACACAACTCGGTCTGGTAATAACATGTAATTTACACAAAAACATACAAATTTCTGTCATTTCTGAATAACAGATAAAGAGACAGTGATGCTCACATGTCAGATGTCCATCAGCAATAGGGATATCCTGGTCATGTGACCTCAGAAATTGCGTCTCCTTCAAAATAAAAGCCTTCTTTTCATGCCTAACTGTAAAAACATACATTTTATATCTTTTTTTTTATTTTGCTATGTACAACAACTCATAAACTTTAGATATTTTTCAATGTGATATTGCTATTAGGCTGTAAATTGTCCCCTAATTACCTTTTTTTTTGCTGGTGTGACAAGAAGAATAAGAAGTAATAATAATAATAATAATATTAATAATACAATTTTTTATTTGGTGAAAATTTTCCAAATTTCTGAATAAAATATAAAGAAACAGTGAAGCTCACATACCAAATGTCCATCAGCAATAAGGATATTCTGGTCATGTGACCTCAGAAATTGCATCTCCTTCAAAATAAAAGCCCTCTATTCAACTGAACCTAACTGTAAAAACATACATTTTATATCTTTTTCATTTTGCTCATAAAACTCATGAAACTTTAGATATTTTTCAATGTGATATATCTATTACGCTGTAAATTGCCCCCTAATTACCTTTTTTTTAGCTTTTACAACGTCTAAGAAAAAAATGGTGTGACAAGAAGAATAAGAAGTAATAATAATAATAATAATAATAATAATAATAATAATAATACATTTCTGTATTTTCTGAACAACAGATAAAGAGACAGTGAAGCTCACATGTCAGATGTCCATCAGCAATAGGGATATCCTGGTCATGTGACCTCATAAATTGCGTCTCCTTCAAAATAAAAGCCTTCTATTCATGCCCAACTGTAAAAACATACATTTTATATCTTTTTTATTTTGCTATGTACAAAAACTCATAAAACTTTAGATACTTTTCAATGTCATATTGCTATTAGACTGGAAATAAAATATAAAGAGACAGTGATGCTCACATGTCAGATGTCCATCAGCAATAGGGATATCCTGGTCATGTGACCTCAGAAATTGCGTCTCCTTCAAAATAAAAGCCCTCTTTTCATGCCTTGTAATAGTTTCCATACAGCAACACAACACAATAAAGGGTTAAACTGCGTTAACACGACGCTTCGAGCCCGTTTCCTCACATTGAGTTGAATTTCTCAGGTTTTAACAGCGTTTTCCCACATACTCACGCTTCGATCCTCCCGTTCGCTCCAATGCGCTTCGACGCGGCCGCATTAGCGTCAAGTTGGCAGCCATCCTTCAGTTATCACAGTACTGTACCTTCGATGGGGACAGCATCAGCACTGTGATAACTGAACCAGGGCAGCCTGTCACGTCTAGCAGCTCCTTCCATCTGGCGGCCGCGCTAATCTGGAATCGGCGACTCGTAGAAACTGTGTGTGAAGCATATGTTCATTATTTAACACTTGTTGTGTCGGTTTCATGTTAATCCATGTCCCATTAACCCTCCTGTTAGAAAACGGCTCTAATTGACCCACTTTTAAAGTCTGAAGATCCCGGAAAAATAGATAAAAGTGGCCGAATATTTATTCCTTTGCACCTTTGAGGCATGTTAAACACACAAAAGGTAAATTTAGTGATTTAATTAGTGATTTATCTCTGAAACAAAAGACTTAAAACCTTAAAAATGATGTTTTTTTTATACAAATGTGCATAATTTACCAGTAAAATAATGTGTTATGCATAAAGCAATTGAATTTTTAGGCTTGATTCCTGTTTATTTGGATTATTTTACCTTAATAATACTTAATACTTAATAATTCAGAACTATAATCACAGCTTTAGTGCACAATTCTTGAATAAATTGATATAAAACAAGTTAAGAAAACATGTTTTTTAACCTTAAAACACTCATGTTAAACCTCTGATTCACTTATTTTTTAATTAATAGGGTTTTTATTGTTCAAATTATCTGTTTTCAAAGATATAACTGTGATATATGTTGAGGAAATGCAAATAAATTTATCCTAAATAAACCATTACCTGTTACACCATCTTACTAAATACTGATAGAATAATTAGAAATGGGGTTAATAATGAAATATTAACCATTTTTGATCTGATTTTGTTGGTTTTGGACGTATTTCTGTTGCAGAGAAATGAACATAACAAAAGAAAATGTCAATTTCTGGATTATTTTGACTATAAAAGTCAATATAACAATAACTTTGGGTCAAAGTTTACAATTATATATATTTTAAGCTTATTTATAAGGTCACAAACAGTAAATTATCCCCAAAACTACACAATTCAAGTCATGTCTTAATATATTAAAGAACAACTAATAAGAACAATTAAATTTTATTATTCATTAATTAAATTAAATGAGGTTTAAATGTATTTTAAAGTAGCATGTGGTGTTATAATGGAGTAAAACACAAAACTACTTAGATATTTCATCATATTTATGTATAATTTGATTTATCGGCAGCTTTTATCCAAAGTGACGTCACCTGATTTAATACAACAAGCATATTTATTCTTTTAAGTGTTCATAATGGGGTTTTACTATTTGCACAAAGTGGTGCAATTATTGATCGTCCTTTGCAAATGACAAACTCTGTTCTCCATTATATGATGATAATTAGTTTTATGGATGTTGTGGGTGAATAATGATGTATTCCTCCATTATGTTGACTATATTATTATTTTAGTGGCATAATCATATTTGTTGAACTGTTTGCTTATAATAATAATAATATTCTTTATTTGTGTATCATGTTTTATACAGAAATGCAGCTTAAAGTGCTTTATAACTGAGATAAAATAAATATTAAACAAAACAAAGAACATTAACAAACCCATTTAAGATGGAGCTATATTATAATTAATATAATTATAATATATAAGTACATAGGTAAAATGAACAGAAAGGCACATTCATTCTCTACTATAATTAATTTTGTATTGATATTTTAACTGTAATGGCCGAGTTTCTAATTATAAGTTATTTTTATTATTATTTAACATCATTAATTGGAGTTTAATTATGATTTTCAGTAAAATAAAAAATAGAACAAATAGAACATAGGGTGTTATTTTACAAAAAAAAAAAGCCAGGCAATAAAAAGAATAACTAAAAGTTTATGAAATATTTATTTTCCACTATTTTTCCTCAAATTTAATTTCCTGAAGCTGTTTTTTTTATTTTGTAGGTAACGTAGATATATACCCTTGTAAATTAAACTGAATAAAACTATTTTTTGCTATTATTCCTTGTTGTTTCCACATTTATTTCTCCCTTATCTTATTTCCTAAGGCAAAACTCAGCTTCTGTATATTATTCATACCAACCACAAGGCCTGGTGACGTCAGACTTGTTATGATTCTCTCCTGGCGTGGCTCCGCCCCCCAGAGATGACTCACCCAATGAGCTGGCGTCCCCGCACGGCCGCCATCTTGCGTCGGGCCAAGCCTATGGTGCATAAACTATGAAAAATAACCAGAACTCACTCCATTTGGATTTTCAAACTATTTGATATGTTAGAAACATTAGAAACTTATAATTAAGCAAATTATAAATATGAGCTTTCATTAAAAACGTAAGAATGTGAATATTGTTACACACACGAACATAGTGTTTACACACGAACCTCCACATTAGCAAAATTCAATCGATGCGCTGATAAAACTCTTAAAAAACCAAAACGTTTGTAAATCGGTGAGAATTTAAGCGAGTTATGAGGATTTTCGGCTGCTGGCCCGTCACAACATGGCCGCCGCAGAGGGACGCCCGGACGCTCCGCCCCTTTTCTCCTCCTCCTCCCTTACGTCACGTCGCGTCGCTTGGCAGACGCCCGTGGCCCCGCCCCCTCCTCCGCCCTCCGCTCTTCATGTAAACAACCCTATTAGCCAAAGATATTCATGTCAGACGTGGAAAAGCTAAAGCAACACATGTGCAAAAATAAATAAATAAATAAAAAACACAACATGGCGGACGACAAACACCCCGACAACGTACGCGCGCTGTCAACAGCAAATATAAGAGCTAAAGCTAAGCGCCATTATGCAATAACCGTGTATATAAACACGCGTGGGGAAGGATTTTCAATGCAAAACGACGCTCATCGATTAGGAACAACAAGAAAACTGAAACCGAAAAAAATAAACAACAACTGGCGCCTTCTGCTTTGTTTGTTTGCGAGAAATAAACAAAACAAAGTTAAAGAATAAGAGAATTAGATAATAATACACATACCTGCGATAATGGAGGCGTTTGAAAAGCGACTAAACGCTAAATATAAGTGCAAAATGTTCGCAGTTGGGATATTGTGCGGCCAAATGTTGACGCCCAGCATTGCATAGCACACACACCCCTTTGCACACACACCCCTTTTCGGGGTAAAAACAAACAGCATGCTGCGGGGATCTAAATATAAACATTTATTTATACTTTCATCCGTCGCGTTTTATTTCTTTAAATATAAAACACGTGTTCGGTTCGCTCACCTGCGTTTCCCACCGTGTTGACATGAATATTTTTAATGACGCAGCAAAGACCACACGGAGCAACGTGATTGTCGCCATTTTTTGTTGTTATTGAGTTCTCCAAAAAAAAAAAAAAAAAAAAGCCATGTGACGAAAATTGATCGTTGGAAACTTCCGGGTTTTTGGGGAATAAAACTAGTGGCGTTAAAGCCGCTGATAGAAAACGCGGAGGTTTAATCTGGAGTTGTGCGTCTGGAGGATTAGTCCCGTTACAGGAAGACGCCGCCGCCGCCGCCGCACGGAACCGCAACAAGTACTCGCTCCGGTCCTCGCTCCGCAAACGCGTTGCGCGGAATGACAGCGACTCCTGCGAAAAGTGCAAAATCACAGGGTGTAAAAAACCATATAAAGCGATAAATATGAATATATGAGAGGAAGGATGTCAACAAGTGGAGGATTAACAGTGTTCCACTTGCAGAACTTCCATTATTGCGCTTATATATTGCAAAATAATATTGTAATTATAATAATTCAACAATTCAATCTGTTTTCTTTGCAGCTTTTGTCTATTTCCTGTCTAAAGGACGTTTAACCTCATAGTGACTAAGTCCTGAAATATTATAATATAATAAAATATTATATTATAAAATATTATAATATAATAACACATTATATTATAAAATATTATAATATAATAAAATATTATATTATAAAATATTATAATATAATAAAATATTATATTATAAAATATTATAATATAATAAAATATTATATTATAAACTATTATAATATAATAAAATATTATATTATAAACTATTATAATATAATAAAATATTATAAATTATTATAATATAATAAAATATTATATTATAAAATATTATAATATACATGTTGCATTCAAGTCCCTCTGTAACTTATAAAAATAACTCAATAACTATCTTATTATTGAGATATAATAATAAGCCTAATATTAAGAGTATATATATATATATATATATAGATAGATCAAAATTAAGATTATTAGTATTATTGTTATAAATAAACTTTAGATCTATATTCTCATATAGATCTTTCTCATATATATATGTGTGTGTGTCTAATGTATTATCTATATTCTATTAAGATTAATAGTATTATTCTTATACAATAAAAGATATTTAGATGTCATATATATATATATATAGATATATAGATATAGATATATATATATATACATAGATAGATCAAAATTAAGATTATTAATATTATTGTTATAAATATTACTAGTAATCTTAATTAATTAAATAATAATCTATCTATCTATCTATAGTACAATACTAATAATCTTTATTTTGATCTCTCTATAACTAGATAATAACTAGATAGATAGATAAAATTAAGATTACTAGCATTAGTGATGATATAGTGATGCAATTACTAGTATTACTATACAATAAAATAAAAATAAAATAAATAAAAATGTATATATATATATATTATATATGTCTCATCTCATCTATTAGTTATCTATATTCTATACATAGATCTAAATGAAGATTATTAGTATTATTCTAAGATATCTAGATGTCATATATATACATATACATACATATATGTATATATACATATATATATTAGATATTATAGAATTATATTATAGAGGTTTACTCAATTAGTAGATTATATATATATATATATGTGTGTGTGTATGTATAGATAGATAGATAAATTACTAGCATTATTGATGATATAGTGATGCAGTTACTAGTATTATTAGTATTATTATACAATAAAAGATATTTAGATCTTTCTCATATATATATATATATATATATATATATATATATATATATATATATATATATATATATATATATATATATATATATAGATATAGATATAGATATAGATAGATAGATTCACTCCAGAAGAGACTATAATAAGTGAGTTATTCACAGTAAAGAACTACAACTAGTGTAAAAAGTAAAAAGACTACAGTGACCAGGTCACCCCGCGAGCAGCCATCCGCATTTTTTCTGGATGATGTGCGCAGAGAGAAAATAGGGCGGTGTGGAGCCGCTCTCATTCATTCGCAGAGAAAGCCTCTTGTTCTTAAAGACGCAGACGGGCAAAAAAAAGAAGAAAAAAAGGAAAAAAGCAGGGGGAGGCGTTTTAACTGGGTCTGAAGTAACAGCAGAATCAGCCCAATGCGCGCAGAGAGCGGAGCGCTGCGTAAAGATCCGCTAAAAGTCCAGCACTAAAACTCTCCGCTGGCTGCTGCCTGCAAACTGACTGAGTTGAATTAAAGGGGGAGAGGTTTCCTTGTTTTAAACCAACAGGAAACCCTGTTTCCACAGCGCAACCATTTTTCTGTTTAATTTGAGGAAGACATGGCCAAGTTTTTCCGAGCCGCTATCATGGGTCCTCCGGGATCGGGCAAAGGGACCATATCCAAGAGGATCGCGGAAAGCTTCGGCCTCCAGTATCTGTCCAGCGGCCACTTTCTACGGGAAAGCATCGCCACCAACACAGGTAACACGTCCTGCTGCGATATTACGCGTCACTGGCCAAAAAACGGACCCAACGTCGCGTGCGTAAAAGGAGATTTTTACCGATTCAAAGTCAATTTGCAGAAGTATCAGATTTGCAGACATTCGCGTTTTCTACTTCGCTTTTCTCGTCTGTTCACACCTCAAACGGCTGTTTTCTGAGACAGAAACGCTGATTTCTATGTGGTGGACAGAGATCATGTGTAGAACTACCCAACGCCACGACGTGTCAGTATTAGACCAGTTAAAGGTAGAAATTACAGGTAGAAATACGCGCTTTGGCTCCAATTAACGCTTCCTCCCCTGGTATGTTCTGATTTTTACTTCAAACTGCAGGATCTTTTGCATAAAAAGTGGTCACAACCTGAAGAAAATAAAATAAAAAGTCAAAAATATGACATTAAAAGTCAGAAAAATGAGATAAAAGTCAAAAATATGACATTAAAAGTCAGAAAAATGAGATAAAAGTAAAAAATATGACATTAAAAGTCAGAAAAATGAGATAAAAGTCAAAAATATGACATTAAAAGTTAGAAAAATGAGATAAAAGTAAAAAATATGACATTAAAAGTCAGAAAATTAGATAAAAGTAAAAAATATGACATTAAAAGTCAGAAAAATGAGATAAAAGTAAAAAATATGACATTAAAAGTCAGAAAAATGAGATAAAAGTAAAAGATATGACATTAAAAGTCAAAAATATGACATTAAAAGTTAGAAAAATTAGATAAAAGTAAAAAATATGACATTAAAAGTCAAAAATATGACATTAAAAGTCAGAAAAATTAGATAAAAGTCAAAAATATGACATTAAAAGTCAAAAATATGACATTAAAAGTCAGAAAAATGAGATAAAAGTAAAAAATATGACATTAAAAGTCAAAAATATGACATTAAAAGTTAGAAAAATTAGATAAAAGTAAAAAAATATGACATTAAAAGTTAGAAAAATGAGATAAAAGTAAAAAATATGAGAAAAAAAGTCAAAAATATGACATTAAAAGTCAGAAAAATTAGATAAAAGTAAAAAATATGACATTAAAAGTTAGAAAAATGAGATACAAGTAAAAAATATGAGAAAAAAAGTCAAAAATATGACATTAAAAGTCAGAAAAATTAGATAAAAGTCAAAAATATGAGAGAAAAAGTCAAAAATATGATATTAAAAGTTAAAACTATGACATTAAAAGTCAGAAAAATGAGATAAAAGTCAAAAACGGACTAAATCCTTTGTGGTTTTGCTCAGACTTGAGCCAAGTTCATGGAATCTGTGTAAAACATGTTCTGAATAACAGATATATTAAATAAAATACAATAAAAAGTCGTATGGATAGTTTCATGCTATGTTTATTATATTTTCCATATTTGCATATTGTTAAAATCCATTTAACATATAAAAAACATCAAATTTCCAAAATTCGGTTATAAATTGTTTGTCCTTCAAAATAAAAGCCCCCCGTTCACACCTAACTGTAAGAAAACAGTTCATTCTTGAAAATTATCACCAGTTATTTGGGATTTTATTTATGTTGGCTGTATTTTTTAATAGGATATATACTTTAAAAGCATTTTAAACTTGTGCTAATAGCAATAATAGAGATATTTACATTCATACAATGTCTGATATTTGTCAAACTGCTGCTTTTTTGTTGCTTTTGTGCCTTGAAAATCATTCTCAGGGTTTATAAATCAATGAATTCAACGTGTGTCAATGAGTAACTTGGCCTGGATGTTTATTAAATTATCCACATCGGCCTCTAGACTTTACAGTTTAAGTCCTTTAAATAGGGAGAACGACCTTTTGGCTTAAAATATTAGACTAGATATTAGATCATATTAGACTAGATGTTAGATCATATTAGACTAGATGTTAGATCATATTAGACTAGATATTAGATCATATTAGACTAGATGTTAGATCATATTAGACTAGATATTAGATCATATTAGACTAGATATTAGATCATATTAGACTAGATATTAGATCATATTAGACTAGATGTTAGATCATATTAGACTAGATATTAGATCATATTAGACTAGATATTAGATCATATTAGACTAGATGTTAGATCATATTAGACTAGATATTAGATCATATTAGACTAGATGTTAGATCATATTAGACTAGATATTAGATCATATTAGACTAGATATTAGATCATATTAGACTAGATGTTAGATCATATTAGACTAGATATTAGATCATATTAGACTAGATATTAGATCATATTAGACTAGATGTTAGATCATATTAGACTAGATATTAGATCATATTAGACTAGATGTTAGATCATATTAGACTAGATATTAGATCATATTAGACTAGATATTAGATCATATTAGACTAGATATTAGATCATATTAGACTAGATATTAGATCATATTAGACTAGATGTTAGATCATATTAGACTAGATATTAGATCATATTAGACTAGATGTTAGATCATATTAGACTAGATGTTAGATCATATTAGACTAGATATTAGATCATATTAGACTAGATGTTAGATCATATTAGACTAGATATTAGATCATATTAGACTAGATATTAGATCATATTAGACTAGATGTTAGATCATATTAGACTAGATATTAGATCATATTAGACTAGATGTTAGATCATATTAGACTAGATATTAGATCATATTAGACTAGATATTAGATCATATTAGACTAGATGTTAGATCATATTAGACTAGATATTAGATCATATTAGACTAGATATTAGACTAGATATTAGATCATATTAGACTAGAGGGCTACATCAGTTATTGGAATAAATCTACATGTTCAGTGACTTTAGAAGAGTCAGAATCTATTTATGTTGCTGTTATAGAGAAAATAGAGTTAAAAAAACTTTATTTAAAACTTAAAACAAGACCAAACTGACCCAAAATCAGGAAGAAAAAGACTTGATAAAAGCTAAATTATCTGAAATGTAAAGTTCAATTATTATAGTAGAGATTGTAGTAGAGACTATTTAGATATTTAATGTAGATTTGAGCTGTTTGTGTGATTATTTAATTGGATCCTTTATAATAAACATCTTATAGAATATATTATACATGATGAAACCATGAGAAAAAGATGAAAATATGAGAGAAAAAATCAGAATAATTACATAAAAAGTCAGAAAAATGAGATAAAAGTCCAAAATATGACATTAAAAGTCAGACAAATTACATTAAAAGTCAAAAATATGACATTAAAAGTCAGAAAAATTAGATAAAAGTCAAAAATATGACATTAAAAGTCAGAAAAATGAGATAAAAGTCCAAAATAGGACATTATAAGTCAGAAAAATTACATTAAAAGTCAAAAATATTAGATAAAAGTCAAAAATATTAGAGAAAAAGTAAAAAAATATGACATTAAAAGTCAGAAAAATTAGATAAAAGTCAAAAATATAACATTAAAAGTCAAAAATATGAGATTAAAAGTCATAGATCATTAATCCCAGTATTAAACCTCAGCTCCAACAATAAATAAAGTATTTTATCTGCAGTAAAACCCAATGTTACTGTTCCAGCATCAATATATATCATCAATATCCACATCATCAATACAATAAGACAATAGTTTAATAGAATATCAGTAGTAGAGACTATTTACATATTTAATTAGTGTCATTATTTAATTATCTCCTTTATAATAAACATCTTTCAGAATATATTCTACATGTTTTCTAATGATCCTCAGTGGATTTATAGGATTTTATGGACTAATAACACGTTATTTAATGCTGGAGTTGAGGTTTTCTTAATGAATGATTAATGAATAAATAATAAAACTCACTGCTGGACCCGTACGAGGCAGAAACTGGACGATGCATCGTGTTTAATCCCTTTCACACCTGTCGTGTATCAGAGGCAGGTGTGTTGGTGAAGACCTACGTAGAAAGAGGCCTGTTGGTCCCTGACCACGTGATGACCAGGCTGATGCTGCCCAGACTGGAAACATGTGGCCACAGCAGCTGGCTGCTGGACGGTAAGAACAGAAAATAGGAATTTATCATTATTATAATGCATTTGTTGTTTTCTGCAGAAAGAGAATCAAACCAAGAAAACCCTCCCTGAATCTGATTGGTCGCCCAAAGAGCCACCTCCCTAAAACTCTGCTGAATTAAAGTTCAATTATTATATCATCAATATCCACATCATCAATACTATAAGACAATAGTTTAATAGAATATCAGTAGTAGAGACTATTTACATATTTAATTAGTGTGATTATTTAATTGGCTCCTTTATAATAAACATCTATCACAATATATTCTACATGTTTAGAGCATGAGAAAAAGTCAGAAATATGAGAGAAAAAGTCACAAATATGAGAGAAAAAGTCACAAATATGAGAGAAAAAGTCAGAAAAATGAGATAAAAGTCAGAAATATGAGAGAAAAAGTCACAAATATGAGAGAAAAAGTCAGAAAAATGAGATAAAAGTCAAAAATATGACATTAAAAGTCAGAAAAATGAGATAAAAGTCAAAAATATGACATTAAAAGTCAAAAATATGACATTAAAAGTCAGAATAATTAGATAAAAGTCAAAAATATGAGAGAAAAAGTCAAAAATATGGCATTAAAAGTCAAAAATAGGACATTAAAAGACAGAAAAATTGGATAAAAGTCAAAAATATGACATTAAAAGTCAGAAAAATGAGATAAAAGTCAAAAATATGAGAGAAAAAGTCAAAAATAGGACATTAAAAGTCAGAAAAATGAGATAAAAGTCAAAAATATGAGAGAAAAAGTAAAAAATAGGACATTAAAAGTCAGAAAAATGAGATAAAAGTGAAAAATATGACATTAAAAGTCAAAAATAGGACATTAAAAGTCAGAAAAATGAGATAAAAGTCAAAAATATGAGAGAAAAAGTAAAAAATATGACATTAAACATCAGAAAAATGAGATAAAAGTAAAAATATGACATTAAACATCAGAAAAATGAGATAAAAGTCAAGTATATGAGAGAAAAAGTCTCTCACATGCACATTATTAACGCAGCATCTGGAACTGCCAAGAAAACCCTCCCTGAATCCGATTGGTCGCCCAAAGCGCCACCTCCCCAAAACTCTGCTGTTACAGGCCGAGTTGTCAATAAAGTTTTTTGTTTGTACAACACCAGAAGCCTCCTAAATACCACATGTGGCGTGTGTTTTACCTGAGGAGTAGAAGTAGAAACTAACCACCAGTCCATCTGTGTAGAATTAGCAGCAGGAATCCAGCGGCTCCACGACTCATTGTTACCGACTCATTGTTGGAGTTTACTCCAATAAAACATCGCATTTCTCCTTTAAAATAAGAGAACGTTTAACCAATGAAGCCACGGTTTGTTATTTTTATTACAGGTAGTGTAGTTTATAATTAATTCAAATTTAATGCCAGGGAATTAACCCTCTATTGAATGTTTTTATTAGTTAAAACTGCCTAAATATTATATATTAGAATAAAATATAGAAGAATGCTTTGTAAGTGAATAGTACTTGGAATTTACTATATTTGTATATATATAATAATAATCATCATAATAATACAGTTTACTTTCCTCAATAGGAGCAATAGGGATATCCTGGTCATGTGACCTCATAAATTGTATATCCTTCAAAATAAAAGCCCTCTTTTCACACCTCACTGTAAAAACATTGACTTTATATCACAGATTTTTTTTTATTTTAGAAAGATTTTTATATGTTTCCATATAGCAACACTATGGAAGAGGGATAATCTCATAATTCTAGACATTTTATTTTAAATGTTTCTTGAAATTTTTTATCAGATTTTTAATTTTCACTTTTGCAAACATGTTGGTTGTATTAGTGGATATTTCTCAGGATGATATATAGACATTAGGCTGTAAAGTGTCCCCTAATCACCTTTTAGCCTTTCTGTGATATAAAAATCTGTGTTTTTACAGTGAGGTGTGACATTAAAAGTCAGGAAAATTAGATAAAAATCAAAAATATGACATTAAAAGTCAAAAAATTTGATAAAAATCAAATATATGATATAAAAAGTCAGAAAAATTAGATAAAAAATCAAAAATATGACATTAAAAGTTAGAAAAATTTGATAAAAGTCAAAAATATGAGAGAAAAAGTCAGAAAATTAGAGAGAAAAAGTCAGAAATATGACATTAAAGGTCAGAAAAATTTGATAAAAGTCAAAAATATTATATAAAAAGTCAGAAAAATTAGATAAAAAATCTAAAATATGACATTAAAAGTTAGAAAAATTTGATAAAAGTCAAAAATATGAGAGAAAAAGTCAAACATACGACGATAAAAGTAAAAAACATGATATTAAAAGTCAAAAAAATTAGATAAAAGTCAAAAATATGACATTAAAAGTCAAAAAGAATTAGATAAAAGTCAAAAATATGAGAGAAAAAGTCAAAAACAAGAGAGAAAAAGTCAAAAATATGACATTAAAAGTCATAGATCATTAATCCCAGTATTAAACCTCAGCTCCAACAATAAATAAAGTATTTTATCTGCAGTAAAACCCAATGTTACTGTTCCAGCATCAATATATATCATCAATATCCACATCATCAATACTTTAATATATCGGCTCCTTTATAATCTGCTTTTTAAACATCTACAATATATTCTTCATGTTTCATTTATAGGATTTTATGGACAAATAATTGATGTTTAAGAATTAAAAAAAGATAAGAAGTGGTGAATTTCACTGGTGTAAGAGTTGTTTCCCATGAAGCTGTTAAAGGGTAACACCTTCAGTTCAGTCGGTAACGGGTTAAATATTATTCATCTTTGACTGAAAGGCCAGACATTGATGCAACACCAGCTAATTTGCATGTGTCCTTTAACAAAATACACAGCATACGGATCATTTTACTCTTCCCTTTCTGGTAACTGTCGATTGATGTTTTCCTGTCGCTAATTTTGTGGGAGGGAACCACGATGTTCTGGTTTTATTGGCCAAACAAAGGAATATACAGAGCATTTGCCAGTTTCCGTGCAATCACATGAGGAAGAAATAAACTGTAGAGGAGCCTAAAAGCAAACAAACCAAAACTAAACCTTGTAGATTGATGCAATTGACTGTTTTAGCAGCGTGGCTCTATAGAGATGGTGATGGTGGTTGTTCCAGATTGAAATATCTCAACATCTACTGGATGGATTGGCTTGAAATTTGGTGCAAACATCCATTGCACCAAACAGATGAATCCTACAAACTTTGGTAGTCGCCTCATGTTTCATCATAAAACACCAGCAGGTCAAATTTCAGAGTTTTCAGCGCCAACAAGAAGTTCAAACAAGAAGTTTGTGGTTTTTGTTAAATATCTTGAGAACTATTTGATATTAGCCAGCTATATACCTCTATTTTCCAGCAATATAACTGCTAATTAGCAAATGTTAGCATGCTGGTATTCTAAAATCAGTCAATTTAACGTGTTAGCATTATCATATGACCAGCAATGCTGTAGTAGCCTCAGATAGCCGCTAGCATAACTAGTATTAGCATCAGTTTGTTAGCAAATAGTAGTAGTATATAGTAAATAGCCAAGTAGTTTGAGGTTAGGAAAGACCAGAGCAGGTCTCTAGTTGGACAGAGTTAGCTTAAGGCTATCTAGTGTAGACCAGCAGCTGGCTTTTAGCATTTTTGACAGTTTTTTTAAGACAGGAATGGACACATTCCATGAAACAGGAATGAACAGAACACTCCTGCTACTACTTAGAGGTTAAACTGCTCTCAGCTACTGATATTAGCATTTAGCTAGGGTACCTATTTGTCTGACTCTCAGTGATATTTAGTCTGGAATGCAGCAGAATGTGAATAAATAACTCGCATAAACGGCCTGTTAATGGTTGATGATGACCCTAAAGTGTCCCACTTCCATTCTCTGGTCCAGGTTTTCCCAGGACACACAACCAGGCCGTGGCCCTGAACAACCTGTACCAGCTGGATTTGGTGATCAGCCTCAACATCCCCTACGAGACTCTGAGGGAGAGACTGAGCGACCGCTGGATCCACCCGGCCAGCGGCAGAGTCTACAACATGGGCTTCAACCCGCCACGAGTGCAGGTCTGGAGGTCTTGAGTCTAGAGCCTTGGCCCAATTATTGAAGAACATGTGTTATAATGTCCCCTTGGGAGCTAAGAAGATGTTATAATACTTCTTCTATGGATTGAATTGGTCCAATTTTGGTTGAAAAACGTGCAAAAAAGCATATTATAGTGTTTTCTTGATAACTTAAAAGCATGATCTAAATCCAGGCTTTCATGTTTTTGACTTTGATCTAATTTTTCTGACTTTTAATGTCATATTTTTGACGTTTATCTTATTTTTTTGACGTTTAATGTCATACTTTTGACTTTTTCTCTCATATTTTTGACTTTTATCTAATTTTTCTGAATTTTAATGTCAAATTTTTGACTTTTATCTCATATTTTTGACTTTTATCTCATTTTTCTGACTTTTAATGTCATATTTTTGACGTTTATCTTATTTTTTTTTACTTTTAATGTCATACTTTTGACTTTTTCTCTCATTTTTGACTTTTATCTAATTTTTCTGACTTTTAATGTCATGTTTTTGACTTTTATCTCATTTTTCTGAAATTTTATCTAATTTTTCTGACTTTTAATGTCATATTTTTGACTTTTATCTCATTTTTCTGACATTTAATGTTATACTTTTGACTTTTTCTCTCATATTTTTGACTTTTATCTAATTTTTCTGAATTTTTATCAAATTTTTCTGACTTTTAATGTCATATTTTTGACTTTTTCTCATATTTTGGACTTTTATCTAATTTTTCTGACTTTTAATGTCATATTTTTGACTTTTTCTCTCATATTTTTGACTTTTATCTAATTTTTCTGAATTTTAATGTCAAATTTTTGACTTTTATCTCATATTTTTGACTTTTATCTCATTTTTCTGACTTTTAATGTCATATTTTTGACGTTTATCTTATTTTTTTTTACTTTTAATGTCATACTTTTGACTTTTTCTCTCATTTTTGACTTTTATCTAATTTTTCTGACTTTTAATGTCATGTTTTTGACTTTTATCTCATTTTTCTGAAATTTTATCTAATTTTTCTGACTTTTAATGTCATATTTTTGACTTTTATCTCATTTTTCTGACATTTAATGTTATACTTTTGACTTTTTCTCTCATATTTTTGACTTTTATCTAATTTTTCTGAATTTTTATCAAATTTTTCTGACTTTTAATGTCATATTTTTGACTTTTTCTCATATTTTGGACTTTTATCTAATTTTTCTGACTTTTAATGTCATATTTTTGACTTTTTCTCTCATATTTTTGACTTTTATCTCATATTTTTGACTTTTTCTCTCATATTTTTGACTTTTATCTAATTTTTCTGAATTTTTATCTAATTTTTCTGACTTTTAATGTCAAATTTTAGATTTTTTACTTATTTTTTTGACTTTTTCTCTCATATTTTTGACTTTTTCTCTCATTTTTCTGACTTTTTCTCTCATATTTTCGACCTTTTCCTCCTGCTTTTAACATGTATAATATATTCTGTAAGATGTTTAAAAAGGAGATTATAACATTGTGTTTTACTACAGATAAAATACTTCATTTAGTCCATATATGTCCATATGATATGTACTCAAATTAAATGTAAATCACATTTTACCTCCGGATTAACCTTTTATTGATTTAACAGCTGATAACTTCATAAATTCACCTTCTTTAAAATGTAATAGCTTCAAAATAATGACTCTACTCATCAGTACCTGATGGAAAAAGTGATTTTCTTGAGTTTTAAGTGAGTTTTCGTCTCATTTTCTCAATTAATTGACGAATATGTCTGGTCTCGTCTCTTCTGAGGTGATTAACGCTGGTTTTGCAGGTTTTTTAATGTTTTTTCTTCCTTTTTCTGGTCACAGGGTAAAGACGACATCACAGGAGAGGCTCTGATTCAGCACGACGACGATAAAGAAGAAGCCCTGAGGGCCAGACTCAGACACTACAAAGATGTGGCCAAGCCTGTCATCGACCTGTACAAGTCAGTAAATACCTGCCGTTAATTTAACGCCTTTACTTCAGGCAGCAGCTCGAACAACGACTTCTGTTTGTTTCCAGGTCCCAGGGAGTCCTGCATTCGTTTTCGGGGACAGAAACCGACCGGATCTGGCCGTATATCAACTCTCTTCTCATCACCAAGATGGACGTGCAGCCATCAGACGCCTGTCAGACCCGGACGCCGTGACGCGTCTGATCCAAACACACTGAATATAAATCGCAGCAGAACCAAAAGTTAAAAGCAGAAAAACTCCGGGGGACGTGTTCGTTCACCCTGAAGATTAAAGTTTGTTCAGAAACCAAAGTCTATTAAAGGCATCTTCAGTCTCCAGAGAGCAGTTTGTTGTACAGCAGATTTATGGTTTCAGAGATTCAAGCTTCTTGTAAATTCCTCAGAACTTCAGTCCACATCACTGCTGCGCAAAGACAGAGGAAAACCTGTTGCTAAAATGTCCCTTAGGAGCCAAAACATGTGTTAAAGAGCCTTCTAGAAACCATAAATATGCCAAGGTGTCCTCTTGGGAGCTAAAAAGCATGTTAAAATGTCCTCTAGTGGCAAAAATTGTGCTTAAGTGCCCCCTTGGTCTAAAATGTGTGCTAAAGTGCCCTGTAGGAGCCAAGATAAATGCTAAAGTGCTCCATTGGGAGCTAAAAAACACGCTAAAAGGCCCTTCAGGAGCAAGAACATGTATTAAAGAGCCTCCTAGAAACCCCGAAATATGCCAAGGTGTCCTCTTGGGAGCTTAAAAGCATGTTAAAATGTCCTCTAGGGGCAAAAATTGGTCTAAAATGTGTGCTAAAGTGCCCTCTAGGAGCCGAAATACATGCTAAAGTGCTACCTTGGGAGCTAAAAAGCATGCTAAAGTGCTCTCTAGGAACCAAAACGTGTACTAGAGTGCCTTCTAAAATGTCCTCTAGGGGCAATAATTGTCCTTAAGTGCCCCCTTGGTCTAAAATGTGTGCTAAAGTGCCCTCTAGGAACATGCTTGTGCTAAAGTGCCCTCTAGGAGCCAAAATGCATGCTAAAGTGCTCTATTGGGAGCTAAACAACACGCTAAAAAGCCCTTCAGGAGCCAAAACATGTGCTAAATTCCCCTCTTGGGAGCTAAAAAGCATGCTAAAGTGCTCTCTAGGAACCAAAACGTGTACTAGAGTGCCTTCTAAAATGTCCTCTAGGGGCAATAATTGTCCTTAAGTGCCCCCTTGGTCTCGAATGTGTGCTAAAGTGCCCCCTAGGAGCCAAAACATGTGTTAAAGAGCCTCCTAGAAACCACAAAATATGCCAAGGTTTCCTATTGGGAGCTTAAAAGCATGTTAAAATGTTCTCTAGGGGCAAAAATTGGTCTAAAATGTGTGCTAAAGTGCCCTCTAGGAGCCAAAATGCATGCTAAAGTGCTCTATTGGGAGCTAAACAACACGCTAAAATGCCCTTCAGGAGCCAAAACATGTGCTAAATTCCCCTCTTGGGAGCTAAAAAGCATGTTAAAGTGCTCTCTAAGAGCCAAAACATGTGCTAAAGTGCCCCCTAGGAACAAAATTGTGCTAAAGTGCCCTCTAGGAGGCACTCCTAGAAACCACAAAAGGTGCCAAGGTGACCTCTTGGGAGCTAAAAAGCTTGATAAAATGTCCTCTAGGAGCCAAAATTTGTGGTAAAGTGCCCTCATGGAACCAAAACATGTGCTAAAGTGCCCCGTAGGAACAAAATTGAAAAAAAAATGTGCTTAATTCCCTTCTTGGGAGCTAAAAAGCATGTTAAAATGCCCACTATGGGGCCAAAACGTGTGCTAAAGTGGCCCCTAGGAACAAAAATGTGCTAAAGTGCCCTCTAGGAGCCAAAATCCATGCTAAAGTGCTACCTTGGGAGCTAAAAAACATGCTAAAATGCCCTTCAGGAGCCAAACCATGAGCTAAAGAGCATTATAAAATGTCCTCTAGGGGCATAAATAGTCCTTAAGTGCCCTCTTGGTCTAGAATGTGTGCTAAAGTGCCCTGTAGGAGCCAAAACGTGCTAAATTCCCCTCTTGGGAGCTAAAAACATGCTAAAATGCCCTTCAGGAGCCAAACCATGTGCTAAATTCCCCTCTTGGGAGCTAAAAAGCATGTTAAAGTGCCCTCTAGGAGCCAAAACATGTGCTAAAGTGCCCCGTAGGAACAAAGTTGAAAAAAAAATGTGCTTAATTCCCTTCTTGGGAGCTAAAAAGCATGTTAAAATGCCCACTATGGGGCCAAAACATGTGCTAAAGTGGCCCCAAGGAAAAGAAAATTGTGTCAAAGTGCCCTCTAGGAGCCAAAATACATGCTAAAGTGCTTCCTTTGGAGCTAAAAAGCATGCTAAAGTGCTCTCTAGGAACCAAAACGTGTACTAGAGTGCCTTCTAAAATGTCCTCTAGGGGCAATAATTGTCCTTAAGTGCCCCCTTGGTCTAGAATGTGTGCTAAAGTGCCCCCTAGGAGCCAAAACATGTGTTAAAGAGCCTCCTAGAAACCACAAAATATGCCAAGGTTTCCTATTGGGAGCTTAAAAGCATGTTAAAATGTTCTCTAGGGGCAAAAATTGGTCTAAAATGTGTGCTAAAGTGCCCTCTAGGAGCCAAAATGCATGCTAAAGTGCTCTATTGGGAGTTAAACAACACGCTAAAATGCCCTTCAGGAGCCAAAACATGTGCTAAATTCCCCTCTTGGGAGCTAAAAAGCATGTTAAAGTGCCCTCTAAGAGCCAAAACATGTGCTAAAGTGCCCCCTAGGAACAAAATTGTGCTAAAGTGCCCTCTAGGAGCCACTCCTAGAAACCACAAAAGGTGCCAAGGTGACCTCTTGGGAGCTAAAAAGCTTGATAAAATGTCCTCTAGGAGCCAAAATTTGCGGTTAAGTGCCCTCATGGAACCAAAACATGTGCTAAAGTGCCCCGTAGGAACAAATTTGAAAAAAAAATGTGCTTAATTCCCTTCTTGGGAGCTAAAAAGCATGTTAAAATGCCCACTATGGGGCCAAAACGTGTGCTAAAGTGGCCCCTAGGAACAAAAATGTGCTAAAGTGCCCTCTAGGAGCCAAAATCCATGCTAAAGTGCTACCTTTGGAGCTAAAAAACATGCTAAAATGCCCTTCAGGAGCCAAACCATGAGCTAAAGAGCATTATAAAATGTCCTCTAGGGGCAAAAATTGTCCTTAAGTGCCCTCTTGGTCTAGAATGTGTGCTAAAGTGCCCTGTAGGGGCCAAAACATGTTCTAAATTCCCCTCTTGGGAGCTAAAAAGCATGTTAAAGTGCCCTCTAGGAGCTAAAATGTGCTAAAGTGCCCTCTAGGAGCCAAAATAAATGCTAAAGTGCTCCATTGGGAGCTAAAAACATGCTAAAATGCCAAAACATGTGTTAAAGAGCCTCCTAGAAATGACATGAAATATGCCAAGGTGCCCTCTTGGGAGCTAAAAAGCATGTTAAAGTGCCCTCTAGGAACATGATTGTGCTAAAGTGCCCCCTAGGAGCCAAAATGCATGCTAAAGTGCTCTATTGGGAGCTAAACAACATGCTAAAATGCCCTTCAGGAGCCAAAACACGTGCTAAATTCCCCTCTTGGGAGCTAAAAAGCATGTTAAAGTGCCCTCTAAGAGCCAAAACATGTGCTAAAGTGCCCCATAGGAACAAAATTGTGCTAAAGTGCCCTCTAGGAGGCACTCCTAGAAACCACAAAAGGTGCCAAGGTGACCTCTTGGGAGCTAAAAAGCTTGATAAAATGTCCTCTAGGAGCCAAAATTTGCGGTAAAGTGCCCTCATGGAACCAAAACATGTGCTAAAGTGCCCCGTAGGAACAAAATTGAAAAAAAATGTGCTTAATTCCCTTCTTGGGAGCTAAAAAGCATGTTAAAATGCCCACTATGGGGCCAAAACGTGTGCTAAAGTGGCCCCTAGGAACAAAAATGTGCTAAAGTGCCCTCTAGGAGCCAAAATCCATGCTAAAGTGCTACCTTGGGAGCTAAAAAACATGCTAAAATGCCCTTCAGGAGCCAAAACATGAGCTAAAGAGCATTATAAAATGTCCTCTAGGGGCATAAATTGTCCTTAAGTGCCCTCTTGGTCTAGAATGTGTGCTAAAGTGCCCTGTAGGGGCCATAACATGTGCTAAAGTGCTACCTTGGGTGCTACCTTGGGAGCTAAAACGTATACTAGAGTGCCTTCTAAAATGCCTCTAGGGGCAAAAATTGTCCTTAAGTGCCCTCTAGGAGCTAAAACATGTGCTAAAGTTCCCCCTAGGAACAAAATTGTGCTAAAGTGCCCTCTAAGAGCCAAAATGCATGCTAAAGTGCTCCATTGGGAGCTAAAAAACGTGCTAAAGTGCCCTCTAGGAGCCAAAACATGTACTAAAGTGCCTTCTAAGAGCTAAAATGAATGCTAAAGTGCCCTCCTTATTAGCTAAAACATACTATATGTGCCCTTTTTTTACTTTTTCACCCCTACCCTTCAAAAACTCCATTGGTGCACATGTTCTGCAGCATCTGTTTATATAGAACTACTCTCTGGGGAGTGAAAATGCGATCGCAAACTCTTCTGTGGTGAAGAAACACGCCCCCTAGTGCTCAACGATATATTGATTATGTATTCAGTTATTCTTTAGGTCTATAGTACCATTGAATTACATTAAATAATTAGCCATATCCTTTTAAATTCAGTCATTTGGATCATTTTCTTCACAAAACCGTTGAAATCCAGTCATTTGGATCATTTTCTTCACAAAACCGTTGAAATCCGTGCTGTTTAATATGCTGTATAGTTGTTCCATTTATATATAAAACTGTTGTTTTTTATTCTTTGGCTTCATCCACTCAGTTTTTATAGAATATAACAGTTTGCACTGCAATAAACTACTATTTTACTTTTCTTTTTGTGCAGAAAGTGAGTGAGTTCATAGTGAAGTGTAGATATCTGTGATTAAAGCTGCATCGATTAATCAATTTACAGCTATTTTGATAATCGATTAATTGATTTTTAAGAAGAAAACGTCTAAATTTTTCTGGTTTCTTTAGTTTTCTATAACAATAAACTGATGATCTTTGGGTTTAGGTTGGATTTTCAGCATTTAATGCACCAAACAACTAATCAATCAATGGTTTTAATGGATTAATCGACTATCAGAACGTTTAATTACAGATATCCACGCTGACTTTTACACTTTACAATGGTTTTCTACACTTTTCCTTCAGGTTGTTTGAATGTTTAAACGATTGTTGCAGGATGAACAACGTAGAAAATGCTGACTTTGTAGTTTTGTACAAGTTTTTTACACAATCATTGGCTACGATTTACACATCACATGCAGAATTACCATTGTTCTTTTGGTGAAGGTTTTATTTTCTTGGCTCTAGGGATAAATAATGATAATAAACTCTATTTATAAATGTCCTTCAGGTCATCCAAGGACAGTTTAGGGTTCCAAAAGAAGGCTAGAAGCAGAACGATGTTCATAATGAACACGACTTCTCTAATCATTCCAGGGTTAAAGGTCGGCCACAGTGATGAAGCCATAGAAACACAGATATTTGTTGATATGTATGAAAAATGTCAGGAAACGTTGCTGAGTGCAGGTCTGGATGGTTTTATTCCATATATATGTTAATAAAACCCTGTCCAAACATTCCACGATGAATAAAACAAGATTTTCTCATATTTATGTCTCATATCTTAATATTTATAGTTTTTAATACTCTTATAAACTATCAATAATCACTATTAATGTATAATATCAGTTATAGATGATCAATAATCACTATTAATGTATAATATCAGTTATAGATGATCGATAATCACTATTAATGTATAATATCAGTTATAGATGATCGATAATCACTATTAATGTATAATATCAGTTATAGATGATCGATAATCACTATTAATGTATAATATCAGTTATAGATGATCAATAATCACTATTAATGTATAATATCAGTTATAGATGATCAATAATCACTATTAATGTATAATATCAGTTATAGATGATCAATAATCACTATTAATGTATAATATCAGTTATAGATGATCAATAATCACTATTAATGTATAATATCAGTTATAGATGATCAATAATCACTATTAATGTATAATATCAGTTATAGATGATCAATAATCACTATTAATGTATAATATCAGTTATAGATGATCAATAATCACTATTAATGCATTATATATATATATATATATATATATATATATATATATATATATATATATATATATATATATATATATATATATATATATATATATATAATGACCTAATTCTGTAAATATAGCTGAAATCACAGTATTTAATTGATTTTTACTAAAATAATTACATAATACTGTAAATAATAAAGACAAATAAATTTTTTAAAAATTAAATAAGCAACATTATCTGCTAATGGAATAAGATATATATATATATATATATATATATATATATATATATATATATATATATATATATATATATATATATAATAGAAATCCCCTGAGACCTCAAACAGGAAATGGGCGGGTACTCTAGCGATGACGTCACGGCAGCTCTCTTCTGATTGGTCAAACTGACAGCGTCACACCTGACCATAAACACGGCGTTACCTGCAGGTTTCCACGGCGAGTGAAAGAGAAAAAATCCTCCACGTGACCAGACCTAATCTTTCTGACGTCACAAACGCCCCTAACGCGGCTGTTTGTGTCATTTAATAATGAATAAAATAAACATTTCTGTGTGTATTTCAGCCCGTTTTCAGAAGTCCAGCCCGGGTTTTACCGTGTCTGTTTTTTTTTTTTAACCAGTGATGATGATGATGATGATGATGATGATGATGCGCGAACATCCCGCACCGCTCAGCCCCGCGTCTCCCCGCACGTCCACCAATCGCTGTGGCGGGATCATGTTTGCTGCTCATATGGCAAAAGAATAAAAGAAACACTCCTAAATAAAGATGTGAAGCAGCGACAGACGCTGATGACGCTGTGATTTCTACCGATTCCAACCGGACGCGGCCTTTTTTTTTTTTTTTTTGACCTTTGACTGGCAGCGAATGACAAATCAAAGGTCGGTGTCAGAGAGCGGAGCCGCGGGTTCGAACGAGCGCGTCTCCGGTACCGGAACCAGCAGCAGCAGCAGCAGCAGCAGCAGCAGCAGCAGCAGCAGCAGCAGCAGCAGCAGCAGCAGCAGCAGCAGCAGCAGCATCACGGCGGCGGCGGCAGGACGCGGCGCACCGACAGGTATTTAACACTAATGTTGATTCATGAGATAAAAGACGCGCGTAATTGGCTGAGCATCTCCAGGCGTCGTGATGCGCGCGTTATTGCGCGCGCGCGTGCGTGTGTATGTATGTGTATGTGTGTTACATAATAAAAAAACAGCTCCTATCCCCATCTATAGATACACACATTAATATCAACCTGTTTATATTAGAATATTCATCTTTAATATTAATAAACTGGTATTTGGATGCGCAAAGCGCAATTTGGCTCATTTATTATTATTTATTATGACATATTGAGAGATTTTATCATTTCCGTAGCCATGACAACCACTGCTTCCTATAAATAGCATCTCATCACGCATAAATAACAGCTGTCACTTGGGGGATTTCACCATCCACTCGTTAAAAGGCGCGTGACGCTCAAGATGCAAGAGATTTTGCGCAAATATCGCGATATTTTGAGTGATATTTGTGTTTTATGTTTTTTTTTTTTTTTCCTCCCATCTGCTCAAAGTCATCCTCATCCTCCTCAGCCATGGCTGTCTGTGTGTTGAGGAGATAAGAGGAGGACGGCTCCTGTCGTCCAATGGCGCGCCGCCACGTCACCGCGCGTCGCGTCACGTGGGCGGCTTAACGCAGCCAGCTGGTTTCTGATCGTTTGACACTGACTCAGCTCTAAAGGATAAAGGATGCGTTGTCTGAACATCCGGGACGTTAGAAACAGATGATGATGACGCGTTATTATCGCAGCAGGTGTCAGATCAGCATTAGGACATTTTACGACTGAATTTAATGATTATTAGGTTTATTTTTAAAGATAAATTCATTTTAACAGCAATAACATGAGGAGGAAACGTCCCAGACAATGTTGTTTTTTTAGCATTTTAAAAGAAAAGTCAGTTTTTTGGGTTATTGATTCTATTTGTCATTGATCAATAATCAATAAACAGACACTTGACTGAAGCAGATTCATCCACTAACATGTTAAAAACTAGAAAAATATCACTTTAATGTTAATTTAGAACAGATAAAAATGAGATTAATTAGTGATTATTGATCATCTATAACTGATATTATACATTAATAGTGATTATTGATCATCTATAACTGATATTATACATTAATAGTGATTATTGATCATCTATAACTGATATTATACATTAATAGTGATTATTGATCATCTATAACTGATATTATACATTAATAGTGATTATTGATCATCTATAACTGATATTATACGTTAATAGTGATTATTGATCATCTATAACTGATATTATACGTTAATAGTGATTATTGATCATCTATAACTGATATTATACGTTAATAGTGATTATTGATCATCTATAACTGATATTATACATTAATAGTGATTATTGATCATCTATAACTGATATTATACATTAATAGTGATTATTGATCATCTATAACTGATATTATACATTAATAGTGATTATTGATCATCTATAACTGATATTATACATTAATAGTGATTATTGATCATCTATAACTGATATTATACATTAATAGTGATTATTGATCATCTATAACTGATATTATACATTAATAGTGATTATTGATCATCTATAACTGATATTATACGTTAATAGTGATTATTGATCATCTATAACTGATATTATACGTTAATAGTGATTATTGATCATCTATAACTGATATTATACGTTAATAGTGATTATTGATCATCTATAACTGATATTATACGTTAATAGTGATTATTGATCATCTATAACTGATATTATACGTTAATAGTGATTATTGATCATCTATAACTGATATTATACGTTAATAGTGATTATTGATCATCTATAACTGATATTATACGTTAATAGTGATTATTGATCATCTATAACTGATATTATACATTAATAGTGATTATTGATCATCTATAACTGATATTATACATTAATAGTGATTATTGATCATCTATAACTGATATTATACATTAATAGTGATTATTGATCATCTATAACTGATATTATACATTAATAGTGATTATTGATCATCTATAACTGATATTATACGTTAATAGTGATTATTGATCATCTATAACTGATATTATACGTTAATAGTGATTATTGATCATCTATAACTGATATTATACGTTAATAGTGATTATTGATCATCTATAACTGATATTATACATTAATAGTGATTATTGATCATCTATAACTGATATTATACATTAATAGTGATTATTGATCATCTATAACTGATATTATACATTAATAGTGATTATTGATCATCTATAACTGATATTATACATTAATAGTGATTATTGATCATCTATAACTGATATTATACATTAATAGTGATTATTGATCATCTATAACTGATATTATGCATTAATAGTGATTATTGATCATCTATAACTGATATTATACATTAATAGTGATTATTGATCATCTATAACTGATATTATACATTAATAGTGATTATTGATCATCTATAACTGATATTATACATTAATAGTGATTATTGATCATCTATAACTGATATTATACATTAATATTGATTATTGATCATCTATAACTGATATTATACATTAATAGTGATTATTGATCATCTATAACTGATATTATACATTAATAGTGATTATTGATCATCTATAACTGATATTATACATTAATAGTGATTATTGATCATCTATAACTGATATTATACATTAATAGTGATTATTGATCATCTATAACTGATATTATACATTAATAGTGATTATTGATCATCTATAACTGATATTATACATTAATAGTGATTATTGATCATCTATAACTGATATTATACATTAATAGTGATTATTGATAATCTATAACTGATATTATACATTAATAGTGATTATTGATCATCTATAACTGATATTATACATTAATAGTGATTATTGATCATCTATAACTGATATTATACATTAATAGTGATTATTGATCATCTATAACTGATATTATACGTTAATAGTGATTATTGATCATCTATAACTGATATTATACATTAATAGTGATTATTGATCATCTATAACTGATATTATACATTAATAGTGATTATTGATCATCTATAACTGATATTATACATTAATAGTGATTATTGATCATCTATAACTGATATTATACATTAATAGTGATTATTGATCATCTATAACTGATATTATACATTAATAGTGATTATTGATCATCTATAACTGATATTATACATTAATAGTGATTATTGATCATCTATAACTGATATTATACATTAATAGTGATTATTGATCATCTATAACTGATATTATACATTAATAGTGATTATTGATCATCTATAACTGATATTATACATTAATAGTGATTATTGATAATCTATAACTGATATTATACATTAATAGTGATTATTGATCATCTATAACTGATATTATACATTAATATTGATTATTGATCGTCTATAATTTCTATATTTTCTAACTCTAATCCTTATACAGAGTGAGTTCTCTGCCTTAAACTGAAATTATTCCCCTGGTTTTTAGTTTTTATGATGTAGAAGCAGAGTTCATGGATTACAGGACGTAAACCTGACAGATTTTACAGCTTTATTGAGTCCTGCAGCTGATCCAGCAGATTCCTGGATTCTGCTTTAACCATCAGAGGATAATCATTAATCTGTCGTCTATTCCTGAGGATGACGGTTTAAAAGTAAAATCCAAGGAAGGAGAGAATCAGAGACATAGAACAGTGACAATGGAATTGAGTTGAAAGGCTAAAAGGCTTATGTTCCCATTATTGGGTTTTTACTGTAAAATTGTGCAGTAAAAACCAACTAAATAGTGTGATTTCAACTGTATTTACATTATTAGGTGATCATTATTAATATAAAACCAATTAAATTCTATGATTTCAGTTGTATTTACAGTACTAAGTGATTAACTGTAACATAAGAAAACTATTAAATACTATTATTTCAGTCATATCTACAGTATTTGGTGAATAATTGTACAATAAAAATCAATTAAAGTACTGTGATTTTAGTTGTATTTACAGTATAATTTTAAATATTATCTCTCTCTTAATTAAATACTGAGATTTCAGTTGTATTTACACTATTTGGTGAATAATTGTGCAGTAAAAATCAACTAAATAATGTGATTTCAACTGTATTTACAGTAATAGGTGATCAATATTAATATAAAAACAATTAAATTCTATGATTTTAGTTGTATTTACAGTAACAATTTATTTTACAGTAGAATAATGCATAATGCAGTTAACTAAATATTATGATTTCAGTTGTATTTACAGTATTAAGTGATTAACTGTAACATTAGAAAACTATTAAATACTGTGATTTCAGTTATATTTACAGTATAATTTTAAATATTCTAATTGTATATTAAAAATCAATTAAATACTGTGATTTCAGTTGTATTTACAGTATAATTTTAAATATTCTAATTGTATATTAAAAATCAATTAAATACTGTGATTTCAGTTGTATTTACAGTATTTGGTGAATAATTGCACAATAAAAATCAATTAAAATATTGTGATTTTAGTTGTATTTACAGTATAATTTTAAATATTATAAATCTATATTAAAAATCAACTAAATAGTGTGATTTCAACTGTATTTACAGTATTAGGTGATCACTATTAATATAGAAATCAATTAAATTCTATGATTTTAGTTTTATTTACAGTAATAAATTAATTTTACAGTAGAAAGTATAAGGTGACTAATTGCATAATGCAGTTAACTAAATATTATGATTTCAGTTGTATTTACAGTATTAAGTGATTAACTGTAACATAAGAAAACTATTAAATACTGTGATTTCAGTTATATTTACAGTATTTGGTGAATAATTGTACAGTAAAAATCAATAAAGTACTGTGATTTTAGTTGCATTTACAGTATAATTGTAAATATTATAATTGTATATTAAAAATCAATTAAATACTGAGATTTTACTACTATGATTTTTTATGTTTTATTTACAGTAAAAGATTGATTTTACAGTAAAATATAAGGTGATTAATCGCATAATGCAATTAACTAAATAAAATGATTCCAGTTGTATTTGCAGTATTAGGTGATTAACTGTAAAAGTACTGTGATTTTAGTTGTATTTACAGTATAATTTTAAATATTATAAATCTATATTAAAAATCAATTAAATACTGTGATTTCAGTTGAATTTAGGGTATTAGGTTAATTAACTGTACAATTAAAAAAATATAAAATTTTATTTGTGAATAATTTGGTAAATAATTGTGCAATAAAAATCAATTAAACACTGATTTTAGTTGTATTTACAGTATTAGGTGATCAATATTAATA
This sequence comes from Lepturacanthus savala, assembly GCA_030544235.1. Classification (NCBI taxonomy): domain Eukaryota; kingdom Metazoa; phylum Chordata; class Actinopteri; order Scombriformes; family Trichiuridae; genus Lepturacanthus; species Lepturacanthus savala. Next base: position 28,563,079 of record CM060481.1, read on the forward strand.
TAAAAATCTATTTTAGTTTATTTACAGTAATAGATTAATTTTACAGTGATAAAATCAACTAAATATTATGATTTCAGTACTATTTATAGTATTAGGTGATCAATATTAATATAAAAATCAATGAAGTATGAACTATGATTTTAGTTTTATAAATTTTACAGTAATTTATTAATTTTACAGTAAAAATTATAAGGTGATTTATTACATAATAAAATCAACTAAATATTATGATTTCAGTTGTATTTACAATATTACAAACTGTAAAAATACTACAATTCCAGTTAGTTGTTAGTTGTATTTACAGTATAACTGTAAATATTATAATTGCATATTAAAAAACAACTAAATAGTGTGATTTCAGTTCTATTTACAGTTGTAGGTAATTAACTGTATTATAATAGACTAGCTCTTTGACTACAGTCATTTATTATTGCTGTAATAACGGTTTACAGTAACATTACTGTATGTAAATTACAGCAGATTTTACAGTAGAATTTTCCTTCTAGAAGGACTTTAAGGGGTAAATCCTGGTCTCTCGGCTCGGATCAGGACAGGAAGTTACCGCGGCAACAATGGCAGCGCGTTGTGTCCGGCCGTGGCGTGGCGGGGGCGGCGTTCCGTCCTTCTGGACATTCCGTTCCCGCTGAGCTTTGAGTTCTCCTGAAAGACTTTCCCAGGCCCGTGTCCTCTTTTCAGAACCAGGCAGGACTTCCGCTGCCAGGGGCCGAGGCCAAGGAGGGAAACGGGCCATGAGCCGCCGGAGTCCCATCCAGCACGGGATAGGGTCACAATACACGGAAAATTAACATTAAATGACAGAAAAAGATTGGATTGAATTGGATTACAAGGAGTCAATTAGCATTTCAAAATAAAGCGAGGCGTCTCCTAGGGGGGTTAGGATTAGAAAAATATAAAAAACATGAGGACTGTCAATTTAAATGCAGCATTCTGGTTTGATTTGAGAGTGATTTTTTCTAAAAAGCTGTGAAATAAAATCTGTTTTTACAGTTAGGTGTGAAAAGGGGGCTTTTATTTTGAAGGATATACAATTTATTAGATCACATGACCAGGATATCCCTATTGCTGATGGACGTTTGACAAAAGTCTTTTATTCAGAATTTTGGACAAATTTCATCAAATAAAAAACTGAACTCACTATCTAGGGTTTTCCTTACATATTTATAAAATATCTATTATTTAGGCCATTTGAAGTATTAAAAACATAGTATAAACACAGTTTTTACCATGTCTAAGTAATATTTCATGCAGTATTTACAGACAATCAATCTATTATTGCATTGGATTCAACATTCACATTTACTCACACAGCAAAAAATAAAATTTTAACAAATGAAAATATAATTTTTGGTACAATTAGTACAATATTGAGTAGAATTATCCTGAAATTTCTTTTAATTTTTTGATTTTTTGCCATGTTAGCAGATGTTTTACCTTCCAAGAGGGCACTTTAGCATGCATTTTGGCTCCTAGGTGGCATTTTAGTACATGTTTTGGCTTCCAAGAGAGCACTTTAACACACATTTTGGCTCCTAATGGGCACTTTAGCATGGGTTTTAGCTTAATGGGGGAACTTTAGCACATCTGTTGGCTTCTAGAGGGCAATTTAGCATGTGTTTTGACTCTAAGAAGGCACTTTAGCACATGTTAAGGGCTTCTAAATGGGCACTTTAACATGCACTTTGGATCATAAAGTGCACTTTAGCAGGTTTTGACTTCTAGAGGCCATTTTACGACATGTTTTGGCTCCTCGAGGGCACTTTAGCAGATATTTTGGCTTCCAAGAAGGCACTTTAAAATGCGTTTTGGCTCCTAAAGTGCACTTTAGCATGTGATTTACCCCCTGAAGGGCACTTTAGCATGTTTTGACTAGAGAGCATTTTAGCACAGGTTTTGTCTCCTAGAGGGCACTTTACAACACATTTGGGATCCTTGAAGGCATATCGGCATGCGTTTTGGCTGCTAGGGGGTACGTTAGCATGTATTTTGACTCATATGGGCACTTTAGCACATGTTTTGGCTTCCAAGAGGGCATTTAAGCACACATTTTGGTTCCTAGGGGGCACCATTTGTTTTGGTAAAGTGTTAACACATGGCCTCCGAGAGGGCACTTAAGCACATGTATTCACTAACAGAGGGCATTTTGGCTTCCAAGAGGGCACTTTACAACACATTTGGGATCCTTGAAGGCATATTGGCATGTGTTTTGGCTGCTAGTGGGTACTTTAGCATGTATTTTGACTCCTAGGGGGTATTTGTTTCGGTAAAGTGTTAACACATGGCCTCCAAGAGGGCACTTTAGCACAGGTTTAGTCTCCTAGCACTTAACACATTTGGGATACTTGGGGTACCCAAAGAGACAAAAGAAATGCTGAAGTGCCCCCTAGAAACCAAAATGTGTGCTTAAGTGCCCTCTTGGAAGCCAAAACATGTGCTAAAGTGCCCCCTAGCAGCCAAAACACATGCCAACATGGTACTTGGGGTACTTTAGCATGTATTTTGACTCCTAGGGGGCACTTTAGCACATGTTTTGGCTTCCAAGAGGGCACTTAAGCACACATTTTGGTTCCTAGGGGGCACCATTTGTTTTGGTAAAGTGTTAACACATGGCCTCCAAGAGGGCACTTTAGCACAGGTTTAGTCTCCTAGCACTTAACAACACATTTGGGATACTTGGGGTATCCAAAGAGCCAAAACAAATGCTAAAGTGCCCCCCTAGGAACCAAAATGTGTGTTAAAGTGCCCTATTGGAAGCCAAAACATGTGCTAAAGTGCCCCCTATGAGTCAAAATACATGCTAAAGTGCCCCCTAGCCAAAACACATGCCAATATGGTACTTGGGGTACTTTAGCATGTATTTTGACTCCTAGGAGGCACTTTAGCACATGTTTTGGCTTCCAATAGGGCACTTTAGCATACATTTTGGCTCTTAGGGGGCACTTTAGCACACATTTTGGCTTCCAATAGGGCACTTTAACATACATTTTGGCTCCTAATGGGCACTTCAGCTTGTGTTTTTGCTTCCAAAGTGGACTTCAGCACATGTTTTTTCAACAATGGGGGACCCAACCCCCTGCCCCCCCCTCTATGAACACCACTGCTGTATACCTTCTTGATTTTTGCTCTCAAATCCACCAAATCGCTGCATTTAAACTCCATATTTTCTATTTTTTTTTCCAACCTCCCCCTCCCTCATAGAGGGAGACTTCCTCGCCTTTAAACTGAAATGACGCCATTGTTCACAACACCGTGAATAAAACATGCGCTGTCGATGCAGCAGCAATGTGACACAGGAGGCGGTGGATTTCCCCTTTAACGCAGCAGCAGCAGCAGCAGCAGCAGCAGCAGCAGCAGCAGCAGCAGCAGCAGCAGCAGCAGCAGCAGCAGCAGCAGCAGCAGCAGCAGCAGCAGAGTCGTAGTAAAATGCGGTGCTGAGAAAAAGAGGAGGAGGATAAAGAGAGAGAGAGACAGAGAGAGAGAGAGGGAGGGAGGATATTTGCAGAGGAAACCGAGGAGCCAGGTCGTCCTCTCCTCTCCTCGGACATGTGCTGCAGCAGCGGCAGCGACGCGGCAGCGACGCGGCAGTGAGGCGGCGGCGGCGGCGGCGACGCGGCGTTTAAGCCTTTCCACGTCTTTTTTTTCTATTTCTCCCTTTTTTATTTTGGTGTGGGATGAGCTTGCTGGGGGCCTACAAGAAAAAGACCAGTTATGACGGCTATGAATCTTTGCAGTTGGTCGATAGCGGCGGAGACAGCTTCAGCGGCGGAGGCGGCGGCGGACTCGGAGGCTCCATCGCGGCCACGCTCGGACCGAAGGCTGCGGGCCCGCTGAGGGAAGAGGACTGCAGCACCATGGACAGCTCAGGTACGCTGGTTCTAATGGCGGATACTGGATGATGGATGGAATTCCTCCTGGAAATCCTGGAATTTCCCTGTTTCCAGGACTCCCAGGACCCCACCTAACCACTGGGATGCAGCCGGTGGCGTCGTTTCATATATGAAATAGAATATAATCGCCTTTATTTAGAATTTGCATGAGAAAACCTCAGCTCCAGCATTAAATAAAGTGTTTTATCTGTAGTTAAAACACAATGTTAGTGTTACGGCATCAATATATATCATCAATATCCACATCATCAATAGTTTAATATAAAAATCAGATTTTTTAATAGATTCTACATGTTCTGGAATGATCCTTCTATGATTTTATGGACAAATACTGAACTTTATTAGCTTGTTTGCTTCATTTTATGAAGAAAGAATATATTAAATTGACTAAAATCAAAATATCTGCCAATGGAATACGATCATTCTACTTAATATTGGACTATAATGCAGCTCCAACACTAAATAAAGTATTTTTTTTTATTATTTTATGGACTAATAATTGACCTTTGAACTCTTATATTATTAATTATTGAACTTTGCTTGCTGGTAATTTAGCTTATTTCAAGTTTGGTCTTGTATTAAGAAGACAAAACTAACATTTACTTAAAAATATTAATTATAATTGACTCAAACCAAGAAAAAATATTGAAATAAGCTGAATTATTTGCTGCTATAATAATATAATTATACTAAATATTAGAGTAATATATATTTTCACCTGTTAATATTTAATTTGCAGTGTAATTTAACCACTATAATAGTATTTAATTCAGATTTGAGCCTTGTGATTATTTAATTGGGTTATTAAGAGTAAAAAAATCCAACAATTTGCACCAAAAAATATATTTTAATTCGTTAAAATGTCATTATTTTGCGGTGTGAGTAGACTGACTGTTAATAATAACTGATTAAAATGCTCTTTTTTCCTCATATCATCTCTTCTGTTTTGTAAATCGAAGGCAAATTAGTCGTAAATATCTATTTATTGACATTAATATGCATTAATGAAACTATATAATGCATTAAAACTAGTGTTATAAACAGTAATTATTAGGTTATAGGCATAATAATAAAGCATTTCACGCTTTTTAAGGAGATTTCTAACCATATCTAAACATTTCATATAATATTTAATTATGATTTTATATGTGAAATGATATAAATAGATAATAGGATCAATTCTGCAGCAGATGCATTAAATACTCAGTTGATCAGTCGACTAAATTGACCATAAATGATGGATTATGCATTAAATTAGTGTGATAAATTGAATAAACTCCATATATAATCAATGATAATTACACATGCTTTATTCCATCTGTTCCATCCACGTCGTCGTCCGCTGTAGAAGAGTTAAATAAAGTTTTATGACTGTTAATATTTCTACTAATAGACCAGACGTTGCTGCTCCATCACTGCTGCTGCTGCAGCGACATAATAACAGCAATCATGTGTAATTTGCTGTTACTTTAACTACTACATGCTGCTTTTATTCTGACTGACTCACGGCTGCAGAAGCAGCAGTTCAACTAGTGGAAGATGATTTATTTTCTATTCTAAACCACAGAAAAAAACTGAAAAAAGCAGAATCACATGTTGTTTCTGACTAAAATGTCAGCTCCAACAATAAATAAAGTATTTTATCTGTATTAAACCCAATGTTACTGTTCCAGCATCAATATATATCATCAATATCCACATCATCAATACAGTAAGACAATAGAGATGATCCTCAGTGGGATTTATAGGATTATATAGACAAACAATTGACCTTTGAACTCTTATCTTAATAATCATCTACATTGCAGATATTTTAGCTTATTTCAAGTTTTTTTTCCTGGAAGCCAAAGTGCATGCTAAAGGGGTCTCTAGGAGCCACAACCTGTGCTAAAGTGCCCCCTAGGAGCAAGAATGTGTGCTAACGTGCCTTGTAGGAGGCAAAACACACACTAAAGTGCCCTCTAGGATCCGGAATCTGTGCTAAAATGCCCTCTAAAAGCAAAAATGTGTTTTAAAGTGCCATGTAGAAGCCAATACCTTGTAGGAGGCAAAACACATGCTAAAATGCCCTATAGGAGCAAAAACGTGTCCTAAAGTGCCCCCGAGGAGCCAAACCTGTGATAAAGTTCCCTCTAGGAGTCAAAACGTGTGCTAAAGTGCCCCCTAGCAGCAAAAATGGGTGCTAAAATATATACTAAAAGGATCCATAACATGTGCGACAGTGTCTTGTAGGTGGCAAAACATGTGCTAAAATGCCCTCTAGGATCCCGAATCTGTGCTAAAATGCCCCCTAAAAGCAAACATGTGTACTAAAGTGCCCTCTAGGATCCACAACATGTGCTAAAGTGCCTTGTTGGAGGCAAAACATGTGCTAAAATGCCCTCTAAACGCAAACATGTGTCCTAAAGTGCCCTCTAGGAGCCAAAATGTGTGCTAACGTGGCCTCTAAGAGCCAAAATGTGTCGCAATGTGCCCTGTAGAAGCCAAAACCTGTGCTAACGTGCCCTCTAGGAGCCAAAATGTGTACTAAAGTACCCTCTAGGATCCACAACATGTGCTAAAGTGCCTTGTAGGAGGCAAAACATGTGCTAAAATGCCCTCTAAAAGCAAACATGTGTCCTAAAGTGCCCTCTAAAGTCCCCTGTAGGAGCCACAACCTATGCTAACGTGCCCTCTAGGAACCAGGTCCTGTGCTAAAGTGCCCTCTAGGAGCCAAAATGTTTACTAAAGTGCCCTCTAGGATCCACAACATGTACTAAAGTGCCTTGTTGGAGGCAAATCATGTGCTAAAATGCCCTATAGGAGCAAAAACGTGTCCTAAAGTGCCCCCGAGGAGCCAAACCTGTGATAAAGTTCCCTCTAGGAGTCAAAACGTGTGCTAAAGTGCCCCCTAGCAGCAAAAATGTGTGCTAAAGTGCCCCCTAGCAGCAGAAATGTGTGCTAAAGTGCCCTCCAGCAGCCAAAATGTGTACTAAAGTGCCCCCTAGCAGCAAAAATGTGTGCTAAAGTGCCCCCTAGCAGCAGAAATGTGTGCTAAAGTGCCCTCCAGCAGCCAAAATGTGTACTAAAGTGCCCTCTAGCAGCAGAAATGTGTGCTAAAGTGCCCCCTAGCAGCAGAAATGTGTGCTAAAGTACCCTCTAGGATCCACAACATGTGCTAAAGTGCCTTGTTGGAGGCAAAACATGTGCAAAAATGCCCTCTAAAAGCAAAACTGTGTCCTAAAGTGCCCTCTAGGAGCCAAAATGTGTGCTAACGTGGCCTCTAAGAGCCAAAATGTGTCGCAATGTGCTCTGTAGAAGCCAAAACCTGTGCTAACGTGCCCTCTAGGAGCCAAGTCCTGTGCTAAAGTGCCCTCCAGGAACCAAAATGTGTACTAAAGTGCCCTCTAGGATCCACAACATGTACTAAAGTACCTTGTAGGAGGCAAATCATGGTCTAAAATGCCCTTTAGAAGCCAAAATGTGTCCTAAAGTGCCCCCGAGGAGCCAAACCTGTGATAAAGTTCCCTCTAGGAGTCAAAATGTGTGCTAAAGTGCCCCCTAGCAGCAAAAATGTGTGCTAAAATATATACTAAAAGGATCCATAACATGTGCGACAGTGTCTTGTAGGTGGCAAAACATGTGCTAAAATGCCCTCTAGGATCCCGAATCTGTGCTAAAATGCCCCCTAAAAGCAAACATGTGTCCTAAAGTGCCCTCTAGGAGCAAAAATGTGTACTAAAGTGCCCTGTAGGAGCCACAACCTATGCTAACGTGCCCTCTAGGAGCAAAAATGTGTACTAAAGTGCCCTCTAGGATCCACAACATGTGCTAAAGTGCCTTGTAGGAGGCAAAACATGTGCTAAAATGCCCTATAGGAGCAAAAACGTGTCCTAAAGTGCCCCCGAGGAGCCAAATCTGTGATAAAGTGCCCTCCAGCAGCCAAAATGTGTACTAAAATATATACTAAAAGGATCCATAACATGTGCGACAGTGTCTTGTAGGTGGCAAAACATGTGCTAAAATGCCCTCTAGGATCCAGAATCTGTGCTAAAATGCCCCCTAAAAGCAAACATGTGTCCTAAAGTGCCCTCTAGGAGCAAAAATGTGGACTAAAGTGCCCTCTAGGAGCAAAAATGTGTACTAAAGTGCCCTGTAGGAGCCACAACCTATGCTAACGTGCCCTCTAGGAACCAGGTCCTGTGCTAAAGTGCCCTCTAGGATCCACAACATGTGCTAAAGTGCCTTGTAGGAGGCAAAACATGTGCTAAAATGCCCTCTAAACGCAAACATGTGTCCTAAAGTGCCCTCTAAAGTCCCTTGTAGGAGCCACAACCTATGCTAACGTGCCCTCTAGGAACCAGGTCCTGTGCTAAAGTGCCCTCTAGGAGCCAAAATGTGTATTAAAGTACCCTCTAGGATCCACAACATGTACTAAAGTGCCTTGTAGGAGGCAAATCATGTGCTAAAATGCCCTTTAGAAGCCAAAACGTGCCCTAAAGTGCCCTCTAGGATCAACAACATGTACTAAAGTGCCCTCTAGGATCCAGAATCTGTGCTAAAATGCCCTCTGAAAGCAAAAATGTGTCCTAAAGTGCCCTTTACGAGCCAAAATGTGCCCTATATAGTGCCCCATAGGAGCCAAACCTGTGCTAAAGTGGCCAAAATGTGTGCTAAAATGCTAAAGCATTCTGATGAGATTTTACTATTTTTAAGTTCTTGTATTTTATAAAAGATGAAAATGTTATATTTGTATATTTAATTTAGATTTGAGCTGCGTATGTGATGATATTTAATCTGATGATTAAGTGCTTAACTTTAAAAAGCCTAATTATAAATGAGTGTATACCACAGTCAGAGTGGTGAACCAACCTTTACCCTTCATTATCCAGCTCTGTGAGAACAGGACAGATGGAAACACACACACACACACACACACACACACACACACACACACACACACACACACACACACACACACACACACACACACACACACACACACACACACACACACACACACACACTTACAGTAGACAGAGCAGTGGTCAGGCCTGGCGAGTCAGATGTCACACCCTCCATCCCATCCCCCTCTCCTCATTGATAATAGTGATATTATACATTAATAGTGATTATTGATCATCTATAACTGATATTATACATTAATAGTGATTATTGATAATCAATAACTGATATTATACATTAATAGTGATTATTGATCGTCTATAACTGATATTATACATTAATAGTGATTATTGATCATCTATAACTGATATTATACATTAATAGTGATTCTTATTTCAAGTTTTTTTCTTAATTTTAATCAATTTAATTTTTTATATAAAGATATATGAAAATTGACCCAAAACAGGGAAAAAAACTGAAATATTAAAAAATAAATTGACTAAAATTAAGAAAAAAAATCTTAAAATTAATGTTGTTCATTTAAAAAAACAAGACTAACATTTTCTTTTAAAAAAAATTGATAAAAAACTTGAAATAAGAAATTATCAGCCAGTGGAATAAAATAATACTATTTAATATTGAACTAATTGTTAAAAAACACAATATTTTCACCTGTTATTTGGGTCAATTTGGTCTTGTTTTAAGAATTTTTCCAATATTTTCTATATTTTCTATATATAATATTAGACTAATTGTAATAAAACAAGATATTTTCACCTGTTAATTTTTAATTTTACTGTGTAGTTCCAGTTTATTGGACACAGACAAAATGTCTTAGAATAAACTCCACAGAATGAGGTGAAGCAGCTAATCAGAGTTTCCTATAATAACCAATTATCCAGCCTATAAAAGACCCATTATAGTAGCATCTCATCATAATAAAATATAAATATATAAAGATATTATATATATATGGTTGGTTAAACTGAATGTGACAGTTTAAACTAGAGCAGAACTAGTTTTA
>CM060481.1:28577891-28642891 GCA_030544235.1 Lepturacanthus savala
AGAACTCAGTGTGTGTCTCTATTTTCTGTCTAATGATCGGAACCTTTGACATTTGTTCACATTTATCCTGAAAATCCAGTGGAGATGAGAAACAAAGCAGTGGGGAGGCTGCTATCTGGGTCAGGAGCGATGCAAAAAAAGAAAAATGCAAAAATATTTTAAAAGATCAGGGACTCAGAAATAACGAGGAGAAAAACTGGAAGGTTTCAGAAACGAGGACAACGACCGACCCGTTGAAACACGTTGGTCGTTGTCCTCGTTTCTTAAAGGATTTTTATTTAATCGCCTTTTTTTTTTGTTGGATTCGGCCAGTTTTTCTGCAGCCACGGGGCAGATTTCAGCCTCTGGAGGTTTCTGCTGTGTAATGCACAGTTGTCCACGCACAACAATCAGAAGCAATAAGATGAATAGGTGTTTCTTATCTGTAAACCATGCAGTGATGCTGCAGAACATAGAGCTTTAACAGGCTAATGCAGGAGCTAATGCTGTCAGCACGGCTGTGAACTCCTCTCGTCTTAAATCATTTAAAATGTAAGAGAATCGAGACAAAATGCTGCAACAGCACTCGATTATATGGACAATTGTTGAAACTAATTAAATGCACAGTAGAAATGAAGTGAGTGCATCTCAACTCAAAGTTTCCTGACGATAATGTGACTTCTTAACCCTCATTTCCTCCTTTATTTGCAGCTTTTGTGGCATATTGTACATGCACAAACTGCTATAAACTCAGAAATCATCCATTTAATTATCATAAATCTCTTAAATAACTTTTTACCTGCTGAAAACTACCAAACCTGATGATGATCCCTTTAATTTTTATTGACTTTTATTGAATTTCTCTTGTGTGTCAAAGGCAAAAACCCCTGAAAGCACAATAGTTAACATATATATATATATATATATATATATAATTTTCATTACTTGAAAAGGCCCAAATAATAGATATATTTAAAAAAATATATAAAAGAAAAAAATGTGTTTACCCTTAGATTTCTATGTTAAAAAAAATTAAAAATATTTAAATCTCTCTTGAATAAATTAGTTTTTATTATTATTAATTAATTTTTTCATTTTAATATTATTATATATAATAATCTATGCTGTTACAGGTCAATTTCAAGCCATATTTACTTACTTCAATGAGCAAAAGGGACTGGACTCCATCAGCAATAGGGATATCCTGGTCATGTGACCTCATAAATTGCATGTCCTTCAAAATAAAAGCACCCTTTTCATATCTAACTGTAAAAATCTAGATTTTATTTCACAGCCTTTTACAAAAATGAAGATATAGTAGTTGCCATATGGAAATACTATGTAATAGAAGGTTAATGACAAAAATCTAGCTCAGAAAAACTAGAAAAATATGGTAATACACTAAGAATTTTACATATTTGGATATTATATATGTTTTAGCATATATCATTAACATTTTATTAAATTCAAGTTACATTTTTTTTTATTTTGGTGAACATTTTCCCAAATTCTGACTTAAAGACAACCTTCAGTTATGAGCCAGTAATGCTCACTTGTCATAAGTCCATCAGCAATAGGGATATCCTGGTCATGTGACCTCATAAATTGCATGTCCTTCAAAATAAAAGCCCATTTTTCACACCTATCACAGCCTTTTAGCTCAAGTTGCTATATGGCAACAGGGTTAAGGCAATAATTTGTATTTTCAAGTGTCATGTAAACATCCTAATTGAAGACATTCTGGATATGGTCATGTGACCACATACATTGCATGTCCTTCAAAATAAAAGCCCTCTTTTCACACCTATGTGTAAGAACACTATGTAATAGAGGGTTAACCTTCCTCTGTGTTAAAAATGTAAATTCATTTATTTTTTCATTTTAATATTATTATAAGTAATAATCTTTGCTGTTTTGGGCCAATGTGCAGGATATCCTGGTCATGTGACCTCATATACTGCATGTCCTTCAAAATAAAAGCCTCCTTTTTCACACCTAACGGTAAAAAACAGATTTTATAACACATCTTTTTAGAAAAACTGGTGAATCAGGTGTTGTGTTTGAAGCACATGTGATTGGTGCTTCATCTCATCTGTATTCAAAGGGAACGGCAGCAGCTTATTAATATTTATATATAATTATATTTATATTATTTATTTATTATTTATTTATTATTATTTATTATTATTTGTGTGTGTTTACCTGGCGTTTTGCAGGAAACAGCGTTTTCTCTGTCACTGACAAACTCAGCAGAGTCTGGGCGGCGTTTTTAGTGAAAGGCACAGTGTCCTTGGTTTGCAGACAGAACACACACACACACACACACACACACACACACACACACACACACACACACACACACACACACACACACACACACACACACACACACACACACACACACACACACACACACACACACACACTCATCTCCACTGAGGTCTTGTCTTTCTCCTTTTCACTGGTTATTTTTTTACATTGGTACAGAAAAATATAAAAATATACTGTAAAACGTGTTAAACACAGTAACTTTACTGTATTATTATGTGTATATTTTACAATAAATCACAGTAGTCGAAGTATTACTGCTTTATAATAGTGTTAATTATCTAATACTCTAAATACAACTGATATTTATACATTTACAGTACTAGGTCCTTACTTGTTAGTCTATTAAATACTGATATTTCAGTTGTATTTACAGTATTTGATGATTAATTATACCATAAAAGTCTCAAATAAAATATACTGTAGATCAATTTACACAGATTCAGATTTAACCAGTTAATTCCCAGGTTTATTCATCAGTTTTCCTGCTGTAAATGATAATAAATGTTATAATATCTCTACAAACACAAAGGTTATGGACTGAACAGAAGAGTCAGAATCTATTTATGTTGCTGTTATAGAGACAATAAGTTAGAATATTGAAAAAAAACTTTATTTAAAACTTAAAACAAGATCAAACTGGCGCAAATCAGGAAAAAATAGTGAAATAATCTAAATTATCTGCAATGATTAATAAGATAAATGTTCAAAGATCAATTATTTATTCATAAAATCATAGAAATCACACAATATATTCTGTAAAATGATTAAAAAGGAGATTATAAAGGAGACAATATATTAAAGTATTGATGAAGTGGATATTGATGATATATATTGATGCTGTTTTTTAAGATTTTAACAGGTACATAAGCAGGTTATGTTGCATCATGGTGCTAAAATACTAATATACAGTCTTTAAAATGCTTTATTGAGTTTGCAAGTTTATCTTCAATTCGATTTAAGGAATAATACGTTCACATTTAGACTCATAAAATGACCTCAGATGTCATTTATAGCCATTATAGTTCTTTTATAATAGCAATTCACCAATTCAGCAATGGCATAAATGTCTGCTTTGGTGTAAAAGTCAGTGACAAATAGTACATTTTAATAAAAATACAGTTTTAAGGATCATTCTTTGGGTTTTTAAAAGTGTACAATGTGGTTTCCTGTTATTTAAAAGTGCATTTCTATCATTTTTTCTCACAAAAATCACGATTTTTTGACACAAAATGATAAATGATGCAACCGAAAAAGGGTTAAAGTGTCTGGTACCAAGTTTTTAGGATTAAACCACATGACTTAGACCCGTGGGAAGCCGAGAATAACTAGATCTGCTTATTAGTAGAAGATTTATGGGACAAAAATGGGTTTTTGGTGTAAAAGTAGTTTAGCACCATAAATAGGAATAAATCCACCCAAAGAGACGAGTCAGATCAGTCGTTGTTTCAGAGATAGACACATTTTTTTTTGTCTAAAACACCAGAACTCATCACTTTTCATGTGTATTTGCTAATATTACACATTCAGCTGTTATTTCCTTTAAAAAAGGTCATTATTTTTATAAGAAAAGTTCTGATTTTTGACAAAAACGCCACAAAAGCAACGGGTTTTTGATGCAAAGGCATTAAATGATGACCCAGAGAATCCATAAGTCCATTTACAGTAGTATTTGGATGAATTTATTCCTATTTATGGGCCTTCGCCACAGTAAAATGTTCCTTAACTCTGCTAAAACTCTGCTACTGACGCCTGCATCTGCTTCATTAGCAGCTTTCCATCACTTCCATGGTGCATTCAGTAGAGAACTCCATGTATGTGTGTGTGTTCCTGCAGCTGCTAGCCGAGGGAAATAAATAGCTTCCATATGGCGTAGATAAATGTGGTGAAGGCGATGCTGCTCAGATGAAGAGTCCACATATGGGCCTCCCTTTGATCCCAGGCTGTTTGGTCTGGAGAAAAGAAGCCAGACAACATCCTCACAGCTGTCTCCAGTCTCCCGTTTGAACCAGGAGCCGCCATCTTGGATGTGTCATCTCCAAGTGTTTATTTCTGCTCTGAAGGAGCCGTGAGAGCAGCTTCCACTCATGTATATTACTCCCAAATGTTCGTCTTCTTATTCACCATCGAGTTTTATTTTGCTGGGATAAATTTATCGCAATTAATTGTGAGTAACAACGGTGGCGAGCCATTTGAATTTTGTCCCATTGAAGGACCCGTAGTCTTTGGAACAGACTCAGGAGGATGAGGCAAGTGCGTCTTTAGTCACTGAACGACAACTTTATTGACAAAAAGAACAGAGACGGACGATAAATACCAACAACAAGGAGTTCTCTGACCACCGCAGCAACTCCAGCCTCCAAACATGTTGAGGCAAGTTAGATCCTGTGGGTTTTTGATTTCAGAGGTTGATACTGAAACCACAGATCCTCTTTTGGGGTTGAGGTGTTGTTCCTCTGACCTTTAACCTCTGGTAAACTATGTCATGTTCTCCTGACTTACCTGCTGTGTCAGCAGCAGATGTGGCCTCAGTGAAAGGCCTAAAGAAATATGCCTGTTGGCGTCTTGTTCTTCAATATGCCTGTTGGTGTCTGGTTCTTCAATATGCCTGTTGGCGTCTTGTTCTTCATGTTGTCTGTTAGCGTCTTGTTCTTCAAAATGCCTGTTGGCGTGTTGTTCTTCAAAATGTCTGTTGGCGTCTTGTTCTTCAATATGCCTGTTGGCATCTTGTTCTTCAAAATGCCTGTTGGCGTCTTGTTCTTCAATATGCCTGTTGGCATCTTGTTCTTCAAAATGCCTGTTGGTGTGTTGTTCTTCAATATGCCTGTTGGCGTCTTGTTCTTCAAAATGCCTGTTGGCGTCTTGTTCTTCAATATGCCTGTTGGCGTCTTGTTCTTCATTTTGTCTGTTGACGTCTTGTTCTTCAATATGCCTGTTGGCGTCTTGTTCTTCAATATGCCTGTTGGCGTCTTGTTCTTCATTTTGCCTCATTTAGAGGCGTGTTATACTTCTATTAACCATTTTTAATTGCTATATTGAGCTTAAGTGCCTATTTGAGACAGCCTTATTTTATTTATTTAACTGAATCTCTGTATTTGTTTTACATTTCTGAATAATGCACCTGGTCTAACTGGTTTAATGTGCTGGACCTTTACTTCTGGATTTAATTCATGAAGCACAGTTCACCAATAAAACATTGGATTTCAGATATTCTCTTCTTACTGTATTCAACTGATTAGTCATGAACTACAATTTATTAATATCCTAGAATTAAAAGTCTTTATCAGGAGACCTTTAGCAGATATGACATTAAAATGCGATTAATTCGATGAATTAATTACGAAATCATTCAGTCAGTTTATACAAAATCTACCTGAAGAACATATTAATGCTACCTATATAGACATAGAAAATAATTATTTTTATCATTTATATTAAGCGAAAAACTGAAAATGGCTTCCACCAACCCAAACACTGTATAAAGGTCTGTCAGTTATCATCATTTCCATTGATATCAGTCACATAATTTAAGTTTTTATATGAAAAGAAATGGCGGAGCTAGCTTAGCTAACACCACATATCAATAGATATGTCATCTACCATACATGATAGTTTAGCGCTAAAAGTTTAAGCATTTTTCAAAATAAAATAGCAGTTTAAATTACTTAGAACATTTTCTAAGGCTGCAACAAAAGGTAAATTAGCATCAGCTAATTAGCATCTGCTAATTAGCATCGCCTTTGTGTTTCGTCATCGTCTTTCCGCCCCTCCCCCGTTCTGTGATTGGTGTCCAGGCTAAATTTAAACTCATTCAAACGTATAAACATTCCAGAAATTCTCCTGGAAGTGATAATATTAGCACGCCAGAGTCGTTTATCTAGACCTAGTGATGTTCCCGTAGCAGGGAATTTACAGGGAAGGCTAACATTTCAAATGGGAAAGCCACTTCAAAGAGGTGCATCTAATGCAGGGTGATTAAAAATAAGATGTGAACTCACCAAAGGGAAACGGCAGCATGGTGGTTCTTCCTCTGAGGAACTGGTTTTCCTGGTCCCCCGGTGGTAGAGATTCACTCGGACTGGTTGTTCAGCTGCAGATCCCTGAGAAGAAGAACAGGCAGTTGTGTTGTTATTAGCGCTAGCTGGCTGTTAGCATCTTGAATCATAAATAACCCAAGTCAATAAACCCATTAAGTCAAGACATTTAAGGCAATACTGCTGCAGTCGTTGGTTTCTATGCAACAATTATGGTCTCGAAGTTGTTTCGCGTTGTTTGACACCATGATTGTTTTTTAGCCTTGAAGCTAACAGTTGCTAGCTTCAGTGTGATGGTAGCACATGTCGAAGGTTTCGAGCTGCTTTGTTAAATAAAACCACATTGTTAATTTATTTTGAAGGACATACAATTTATGTGGTCACATGACCAGGATATCCCTATTGCTGATGGTAGTAGCAGTAAAAATAGTAGCAGTAATAGTATGATTAGTAATTAGGAATTCATCCATCAGGTCTTTAGCCAACAACAACTATGGTAGCTAACTAGCTTGGTAGCTAACTAGCTTGGTAGCTAACTAGCTTGTTTTTCGGCTCTGAAGTTGACGTTAGTCACATAGCGCTAAAACTGATGTGATGGGAATCATGTCTATGTTAATAGACTAAAATAGTTTTATTTAGGAGTGAAAATGGGGCTTTTATTTTGAAGCACATACAATGTATGTGGTCACATGACCATATCCAGAATGCCTTCAATTAGTGTGTTTACATGACACTTGAAAATACAAATTATTGCCTTAACCCTGTTGCCATATAGCAACTGAAAAGAGGGCTTTTATTTTGAAGGACATTCAATTTATGTGGTCACATGACCAGGATATCCCAGGATATCCTTATTGCTGATGGTAGTAGCAGTAAAAGTATGATTATTAATTAGGAATTTATCCATCAGGTCTTTAGCTAACAACAACTATGGTAGCTAACTAGCTTGGTAGCTAACTAGCTTGTTTTACGGCTCTGAAGTTGACATTAGCCACGTAGCGCTAAGACTGACGTGAATCATGTCTGTGTTAATAGACTAAAATAGTTTTTTGTCAAAAGTAGATTATTATCGCCCATTATTTTACTTTACCTTTAATTCTCTAAAAAGCTGTGATATAAAATCTCTGTTTTTATAATTCGGAGTGAAAAGACGGCTTTTATTTTGAAGGACATACAATTTATGTGGTCACATGACCAGGATATCCCTATTGCTGATGGTAGTAGCAGTAAAAGTATGATTAGTAATTAGGAATTTATCCATCAGGTCTTTAGCCAACAACTATGGTAGCTAACTAGCTTGGTAGCTAACTAGCTTGTTTTTCGGCTCTGAAGTTGACGTTAGCCAAATCTTTACTTCATGTTGCTGCTGTTCGTCCTTTGTCTGTTTCTCCGTCTTTAAAGGTATTTTTCTTTGTTACAGGTACACTAAAGGGGAGCTGGACATCGCCTACATCACATCACGGATCATAGGTAAATTCAAGTGTCTGTTTATCATCATAGGAAAATATCTTGTTTTTTGGTATAATTAGTCTAGTATTCGGTAGATTTTTCTTGATTTTAGTCAATTTCATTTCTTTTTTAAAGAAAATGTTGTTTGTTTTCTTAAAACGAGACCAAATACACTAGAAATCTGCTAAATTATAAGATAATTCGACTCAATGTTGGACTAATTGGACCAAAAACAAGACATTTTCACTTGTCTGCTTTTAAAATGCTCCAAAAACACGTAGAACCAAACCAAAGCATCGTATTCACGTGTTAAATTCATCATTTCCTGAGTAACGTGAGTCCTACTCATGTGTAAATGCAGTGAAACAACCAGGACTCCTGCTCATGCATGTGGAGCAGCAGTTTGTCCTTTAAAGGACATCGTCAGCTGGACGTTTGTCACCTGAGGGCGTTTCCCATCATGCAACGCTTCACTGGGACCTGCTCTAATTTATAATGTTTTCCCTTTTATTATCGACAAATAATAGAAGAAAGAAGGATAAAAGCCTGTTATCATACAGCAACAGTTACTTTATCTTCATTTTGAGTAAAATCTGTGATGTAAAATCTCTGTTTTCACAATTAGGAGTGAAAAGAGGGCTTTTATTTTGAAGGACAGGCAATTTATGTGGTCACATGACCAGGATATCCCTATTGCTGATGGACATTTGACATGTGAGCATCATTGTCTCATTCTGAATTTTAGAAATTTTCACCAAATAAAAAAAAAATGAACTCACTGTATAAGCTAATTAAACATGTTTTAATTATTTAATTAATTAATTTTACATTTAATTAAATGAAATTCCAAGTGTATACAACCTAATGGAGTGTCATATGGGAACAATTACTTTACCTTTAATTCTCTAAAAATCTGTGATATAAAATCTATGTTTTTACAATTAGGAGTGAAAAGAGGGCTTTTATTTTGAAGGACATACAACGTATGTGGTCACATGACCATATCCAGAATGTCTTCAATTAGTGTGTTTACATGACACTTGAAAATACAAATTATTGCTATCTTCATTTTTCTAAAAAGCTGTAATTTAAAATCTGTTTTTATCAGATAGGAGTGAAAAGAGGGCTTTTATTTTGAAGGACATGCAATTTATGTGGTCACATGACCAGGATATCCCTATTGCTGATGGACATTTGACATGTGAGCATCATTATCTCACAACTGAAAGCTATCTTTTATTCAGAATTTGTGGAAATTTTCACCAAATATAAAAATTAACTGACTATATAAGCTAATTAAAGATTATTATTATTATTAAATTTAATTAAATAAAAAAAATGCCTAATCCCATTGACTTCCATAGCATTAAACTGTTTCTTATATATCTGAATTATGGATTCTGTTCTACTTGTGAATCATTATTTTATATTTTTATTTAACAGTGATGACCTACCCGGCAGAATCGGTCCAGATCGGCTACCAGAACCACGTGGAGGACATCCGGTCCTTCCTGGACAGTCGCCATGCCGACCACTACACCGTCTTTAACCTATCACAGCGCAACTACCGCGGAGCCAAATTCTCCAACAGGGTGAGCTAACGCAGCCGTTTCCACATGTGTTTAGCATTTGTCGCTAAGCTACAGGGACTGATTTGCTGTTAAGTGGCCGTTTGTGACCTGTTCCTGTTTTAATTAGGGACTGTCACTATGTTTGGTCCATAAAAGCATCCAGAGTGAAGCCTTTAATTAGATTTAGCCAAACGAGGCTGTGACTGCTCACCTGTCCTCTGTTATTAAAGCAACAAGAAGTAGTTTTTATCGAGTTGAGGAGGAGAAAAAGCTGCAAAACAACCTCAGAGCAGCACTGATATCAGCTGTTTTCTTATTGGTTTAATACAAATAAAGCTATGTTTGAATAACTCAATAATAGTAGTAATAGAACCATAAATACATCCAAGATATTTACACTTCTATTAGTGTTTAACCTGTTAAAAACACAAGATAAAAGCAAAAAAATATTAGATATAGATAAAAAGTCAGAAATATGAGATAAAAAGTCAGAAATGTGAGATAAAAAGTCAAAAATGTGAGATAAAAAGTCAGAAATATGAGATAAAATGTCAGAAATATGAGATAAAATGTCAGAAATATGAGATAAAAAGTCAGAAATATGAGATAATAGTAAAAATATGAGATAAAAAGTCAGAAATATGAGATAAAAAGTCAGAAATATGAGATAAAAAGTCAAAAATATGAGATAAAAAGTCAGAAATATGAGATAAAAAGTCAGAAATATGAGATAAAAAGTCAGAAATATGAGATAATAGTAAAAATATGAGATAAAAAGTCAGAAATATGAGATAAAAAGTCAAAAATATGAGATAAAAAGTCAGAAATATGAGATAAAAAGTCAGAAATATGAGATAAAAAGTCAGAAATATGAGATAAAAAGTCAGAAATATGAGATAATAGTAAAAATATGAGATAAAAAGTCAGAAATATGAGATAAAAAGTCAAAAATATGAGATAAAAAGTCAGAAATATGAGATAAAAAGTCAAAAATATGAGATAAAAAGTCAGAAATATGAGATAAAAAGTCAGAAATGTGAGATAAAATGTCAAAAATATGAGATAAAATGTCAGAAATATGAGATAAAATGTCAGAAATATGAGATAAAAAGTCAGAAATATGAGATAATAGTAAAAATATGAGATAAAAAGTCAGAAATATGAGATAAAAAGTCAGAAATATGAGATAAAAAGTCAAAAATATGAGATAAAAAGTCAGAAATATGAGATAAAAAGTCAGAAATATGAGATAAAATGTCAGAAATATGAGATAAAAAGTCAGAAATATGAGATAATAGTAAAAATATGAGATAAAAAGTCAGAAATATGAGATAATAGTAAAAATATGAGATAAAAAGTCAGAAATATGAGATAAAAAGTCAGAAATATGAGATAAAAGTCAGAAATATGAGATAAAATGTCAGAAATATGAGATAAAATGTCAGAAATATGATCACACATCACAGCAGCAATAACCCTTTTATTCTATAACCCCTAAATAAATAATCCATGCATCAGTAAATAACAGCTGAAGCATCTAATAATAGCATTTGACTCAGATGGAACGCCGTCCGTTTTACTGGTTTCCTGCAGCTTCAGTGTTCGGCTCATGTCATGCAGCTGTGAAACAGCTGGATCTGGATCTGAGGGAGTTAAACAAGGCCAAGATGGCCGCCTGTCTGCAGGAAACCGCTGTAACCTCCAGCAGATGCAGCAGTGGCGTCTCTAACCTCCACCTCTTCATCTGCAGGTGTCTGAGTGTAACTGGCCGTCCCGCCAGGCTCCCAGCCTCCACAACCTGTTCGCCGTGTGCAAGAACATGCACAACTGGCTCAAACAGAACCCCAAGAACGTGTGTGTCATCACCTGCTCGGTAGGACGATAGCATGCTCGTTAGCATACCTGTCCATCACTCCATTAACAGTGAAGGAACTTAGATTTACACCGGTAGTGTCTGCAGGCTGCAGTGTTTGCACACATTTAAATATGGTAGAAAAATGTTTTTATTACTTTAAATTAGATTCAACTTTAGTGTCGTTCCACATGTATAAATACAGGGTAAAATAAGCTAAATATACAGTATTTACAGTATAATATAGTACAGTGTAGTTATGCACATTAATAGGAAAATATGAAGAATATACAGATGTGAAATATGAGTATATGATATGTGCTAAATATTAAATATGATCTATAATAATATCTACATTTATTCTATAGGGCATGTGTAGTCGTATGGTAAATGACCTAAATAATACATTTATTTAAGAAATATAAGAAAAAGCTGTAAAAGTTAATGGGAATATTCCAATTTTCCATTTTAAAAATTTAAATTAAATGTAAAAAATAATAATACTAATATTATTTGGTTTTTACATGTTGTAGATTTATTTTTAATTCCAGGATTAAGTCCATAATTTTTGTGGTGGTAGAGATATTATATATATATATATTATTATTATTATTATTATTATATATTATTATAAGCAGGAAAAGTTGTTAATTTTCAAATTTTCCATTTTTAAAAAATTTAATTAAATGTAAAAAATAAATAAATAAAATGAATAATAATAATATTTTTTTTATTTGATTTTTACATGTTACATGTTTGATTTATTTTTAATTCCACGATTAAATCTTTGTGGTTAAAAAATGAATTAAATGTAAAATAAATAAATACAATTATTATTAATAATAATAATAATAATAATAATATATTTTTTTTAATTTGGTGTTTATTTGTTTTTTTGGTGTTAATTATTATATATTATTATAAGCAGGAAAAGTAGTTAATTTTACAATTTTCCATTTAAAAAATGTATTAAATGTAAAATAATAAATAATAATAATAAATTTAAATAAATTATAAAATTTATAATAATAATAATAATAATAATATATTTTTTTATTTGGTGTTTATTTGTTTTTTTGGTGTTAATTATTATATATTATTATAAGCAGGAAAAGTAGTTAATTTTACAATTTTCCATTTAAAAAATGTATTAAATGTAAAATAATAAATAATAATAATAAATTTAAATAAATTATAAAATTTATAATAATAATAATAATAATAATATATTTTTTTATTTGGTGTTTATTTGTTTTGTTGGTGTTTATTATATATATATTATTATATATAATTATTATATATTATTATAAGCAGGAAAAGTAGTTAATTTTCCATTTCTAAAAAATTTAATTTATTGAAAAAATAAATTAATAAAATTAATAATAATAATACTTTTTTTTTTTTTTATTTGGTGATTTTTTTTTTCCAAAATTCTGCATAAAACCATAAACAACCTTTGTTTATGAGAAGCTGATCAACATGGATATCCTGGTCATGTGATCTCATGAATTGCATGTCCTTTCAAAATAAAAGCCTCCTTTTCACACCTAGCTGTAAAAACAGGGATTTTACATCACAGCTTTTTAGAGAAATGACGATAAAGTCATAGTAGTGAAGTAGAGGGTTAATATAAAACGCTGTATAATGGAATTGGTTTTGTCCAGCAGGTAAAATACGCTGAGTTTTTCCCTCTAATGCACATTTTACTGCCAACAAATGCACGTTCTGTTGCATTAAATCCCTCAAACCTGCTTGTGAGAGGAGGGTTTTTAACTCTAACAGTTGTTAATGTGTATAAAACACTTTAGAAAACGCAGCAAACTTTCCTTTTGCAGCGTTTAATGCAGCTAAAATGCCTTTTCTTCCATTGAGAAGAAGCAGTTCTTACCCCGGCTCTAATTCAGCAGCAGCAATACTTGTGGTGTCTGGTGGAGCGTGTTATTGCCAAGTCCCTGTGGTCGGGCTGTGGCTTGGCAAACGCCAACATCTTGCATAATCTCCACCAAATGGTTCATTTATAAAAAAAAAAACACAGTGTTTCTCTGATTCACATCAAAAGAATGTGTTTGTCTCCTGTAACCTCGAATGAACTCAGGGAATTTATAAGGAACACGTTCAATAAACAACCAAATCTCTACAGACACATGGAAACAGTTACTTTATCTGTAAAAAGCTGTGATATAAAATCTATGTTTTTATCAGCTAGGTGTGAAAAGGGGGCTTTTATTTTGAAAGGACATACAATTCATGAGGTCACATGACCAGGATATCCCTGTTGATCAGTGTTTTATGCAGAATTTTGGAACATTTTCATGTTTTTATCAGATAGGCGTGAAAAGGGGGGCTTTTATTTTGAAAGGAAATTCAAAATTTCCTTTCCTAATTCTAATATTTTAATCCCATATTTTGAAAAAAAAAATTGAAATAAGTAAAATTATCCATTCATCATCTGGCAACAATTAATTTATCTTCATTTTTCTAAAAAGCTGTGATATAAAATCTATGTTTTTATCAGATAGGTGTGAAAATGGGGCTTTTATTTTGAAGGATATGCATTTTATGAGGTCACATGACCAGGATATCCCTATTGCTCATGGACAAATTAAATTACTATGTTTTTTTTTTTACATTTAATTCAATTTTGATGTTATAATTTCTTTTTGTCAATATGATAAAACTGATTTTTTTGCTATGTTATATATATATATATATATATATATATATATATATATATATATATATATATATATATATATATATATAGTGTTTCCATGGCAACAATTACTTTATCTTCATTTTTCTAAAAAGCTGTGATATAAAATCTATGTTTTTATCAGTTAGATGTGAAAAGGGGGCTTTTATTTTGAAAGGAAACTCAATTTATGAGGTCACATGACCAGGATATCCCTATTGCTGATGGACATTTGACATGTGAGCAGAAGGTTGTCTTTTATTTAGAATTTTGGAAAATTTTCACCAAATAAAAAATTAAATTACTATATATATATATATATATATATATATATATATATATATATATATATATATATATATACTACTTTATTAGGAAATTCAATACAGTTTTTAATGATAAAATACTTATTTATTACATAAATATTTCCTGGTCATATGATTCAATTATTTTTTTTTGTCCTTCAAAGTAAAAGACTTGATTTTCAGTAAAACATAAACAATAAACATGGTTTCTATTATACTGCTTTTTATTAATAATTAGCCTAATTGTTTCCATAAGGCAACACTATTCAATAGATCTCTTTCAGTTCGAGTGTTTATTGGTTAATGAGTCCCAGTTGTTTGTTTATAATAGAAAAAGGATAGAAAAAGCATATCGCCCCCTAGTGGTGAGGAGGACACATTACCAGTGTTTTTGTTGCATATAAGTCTGATTAGACGCCAAAACTACATTTTTAGCATAGTCCTATTACACTGTGCATGTTCAGGTCTTGGTAACTTGTGCAGAGACAGTTTCAGAAATCTGAGCTGTATTTGTTGGTTTGAATCTCACTTGAGTCTCTTTTTGTTTGTCCAGGACGGTCGTGCTCCTTCGGGTGTTCTGGTCTGTGCCATGTTCTGCTTCTGCCACCTCTTCAACAACCCGGTTCCTGCCATGCAGCTGCTCAGCGCCAAGAGACCAGGTTCTGGCCTCTGGCCCTCACACCGCAGGTCACTAGCCTTTAACCCCTGTTTTTATGTGGGTGCGGCAGACAAATAAAAGAGAGGAAAGCTTCAATTTGGCTCCAGACCGCTTATTAGAATCGTATTTTTACTTCCTAGAGTCAGTGGTTGATGTGTATGAGGAGTGTCTGATGCACAGAAATGAAGCTGCTGTACCTAATGAATTCACAGCGTTGGCATTTTTGGTCCAATATCGGGTGGAATTATCTGATTATTTTGCTTATTTCATTTGTTTCCCCCCTGATTTGGGTTCATTCGGTTTAAAGAAAACACAGCAGCAAGGATTTAACAGCAATTAAGACATTAATATACCCACAAGATTTGTTTTAACTGCATAACAAATGAAAATATGTTGGTTTTGGTACAATTAGTCTAATATTTAACAGAAAATGTTTGTCTTGTTTTCTTAAAATGTGACCAAATTAGCTCAAATCAGAAAAAATAAGCACAATTATACCAGTGGAATGAGATAATTCTACTAAATATTTGCCCATTGCACCAAATATAATATATTTTCGCTTAAGATTACTTCACTATAAGTTTGGTCTTGGCCAGTGCAGTAACATAATTCCAATAAATACTGGATTTGCATTGGATTTTTGAGAGTTGGTGTCACCATTATCCAATCTCTGTCCTTATTTTTACAAATAGACTCGTATAATCTTCATAATAAAATAATGATTAATGTCCTGTAGCCAAAGATGAGGATGCATTAGTGCAGTTTTGAGGAATTATGTTCATAAAACTGATCTTGGAATAACTTTAGAAGTCAGTAGAACAACGTACCAGTGTTCCATCGTATAAGGAAAATTCCCTCCTCATATAAAGTGCAGTGACGTGTGCAGAAACCAGAAACAAAGACAAACCACAATGCAGCACGCTTCACTGGATCGTACGGTTCCAACAAGACAAATGAAGCATTTGGAAGGAAAAACAGCTTTTCCTCCATGCAGCATCATTTCAGACCTTTTTCTAGGTGACAGAGTATTGATGAAAAGCAGGAAACGTATCATATATCCAGCTAACAGCCTCCAGACCTACAGTAAGCATGAATCTTTGGCTGCAACCTCGAGGATTTTATGACTTTACCAGCCAGCAGCTGTGCTATTTATCAGTACAACACGCTTGTGTGAGATTCGGTGGTCTCCCTAGTTAAATCGATTGTTGAACTATTCTCTAACTGCTCTTACAAAGACATTAGAATAAGAAGAAGGAAAGAAAGAAGGTTTCCTTTCAGGCAGAGGGAGAGAGAAGGTTCCTGATTGGTTCCTAAGGAAGGAAGGAGCGATTAAAATCCAGGTAACCTGGTTTAAACAAGAAAAATACCTCCAAACTTAACCCGTTAAACTCCAGGGTTTGCTCCACTAATCATGTACAAATATAGTGAAGCTATACATCAAATTAAACAGGAGAAACTCCACTACAAGCAAATATAAGTCATATTTACACACAGCAAACACAACTCCAACACCAAGCTAATTAATTAACAAATACGAAAATCGGTATACGATCATAAAGCCAACCCACTCGCCACATTTTGATGGCTAGCGCTCTGATACTTCATGCTACACAAACAAATGACATCTCATATGAAAGCTGAGACTGTGACGAGTCCAACGGTACCATCAGTGTAGCTTTATGACAAAAACTCAGTAAACTAGCAGCCAAAAAATACTACAGTAAAAAGTCGATTGTTTGAAGCGACAAACAAAAAATGGTCGTTTTGTGTCGACCATCATCTCTGTGTTTATTCCAGACACATACTCTACTTACTATGGGGATGTCCTAAACCTAAAAAAGGGCTGGAGGTCAAGGGGTTAATGTAGTTAGAACATCTAAACAACAGCCCCTGACTTTCACATCTAGGTGAGCTCAAACACATGAGTCAGGAGGCAAAGTAACAACAAGAAGGACCAACTCTGCAATCACAAATCTGTCATTTAGAATATTGCACCAACTGATGCACTGAGTAGCTTCTCATTTCTTAAATGTTAAAAGACACATTCCATGGTTGAGGAAAAGTCTGTTTGAGAAGGGTCAAATCCTTGGCATCAAGCAGAGAAAACATCTCAGGAGATTTCAGAAACAACTAAACTGTCCATGCAGGTTGTCAGTTCATCCAGGGACTTCTTAGTTGGTTTGAATGGATTATTGGTCCATTGGTAGCATTATTAACAGCTGGAAGGACAATGGGGAACCAGGTGATGGTTGGTGCATCAGGATAGGATACCAGGTTAATCCATCAGTGGAATGTTTCTTCTCTGATAGAGCAAGCATATTCCAAGATGGTCCAAGAGTGCTATCATCGGTGCAGGTTTTTGTTCCAACCAAGCAGTAACGCACCTGATTCTACTAATGAAGGTCCTTAGCAATGGCTCTAGTGGTTGATTAGTAGAATCGGGTGTGTTACTGCTTGGTTGGCACTCTAGGACCAGGGTTGCCTACCCCTGGTCTAGACCTTCATACCATCGAGAACCTTTGGTGCGTGTTGGAGAAGACTTTACTGGTCTGACTCTACCATCATCAATACAAGATGCTAAAATAACCTCTAACTATGCTAATCCTTCCTCCATCCTCATGCAGGTACATAGGCTATGTGTGTAGCATGGTGTCGGAGAAGCCCAGTCTACCACACTCCAAACCCTTGATGATCAAGGCCCTCACCATGAGCCCGGTGCCCTGCTTCAACAAGCAGCGTAGCGGCTGTCGACCGTTCTGCGACGTCCTCATTGGAGAAACCAAGATCTTTACCACTGCACAGGAGTACGAGAGGATGAGGTATGGTTAAGGCTCACAACTAGCTTAGCTAACACGGGACTGAATATCAATGTACACTGAACCTAGAGTTGTTTATTGGGTGCTACGAAGGTCTATTATCCATCTGTATGTACCTTATAGCCAGCGTATCAAACATATCTATATTGATATACCCGATATCGGATGACAAATAGTTTCTAATGCTGCATCGAAAGGTAAATTACCATCTGTCGCCAGATTTGCCATTCTGTCCTTAACTCCCTCTATTTCTCCCATCTGTTTCTGCTATCTCTGCACAACCAGAGAGCACAGGGTTCAAGAGGGGAAGGTAGTTTTCCCTCTGGGTGTAAGCGTTCAAGGCGATGTCGTAGTTTCCGTCTACCACATGAGGTCGACCATCGGAGGCCGTCTGCAGGCAAAGGTACACGTCTTATTTACAGCCAAACCTACAAAATCTCTTTAGAGCCTGTGTGCTGGATAAAGGAAAGTCATTAATCTTGCTATATGGCACACTGACATTGCTACCATGATGTATTTGGTGCAAGATTGTGTTGAAGAGTCTCAGGATGTGGCTGTGTTTTTTATTTTTTGGATATTTTGAGGATGAGTCTTACATGAACCCAACCCATAAACTGTCAGGAGAATAAGAAACTGCAATGAATCACTTGATTAAGACGCAGGTAAAGCAGATTAAATGAGTAAAAAGTTACTCGCTGGAACATAAAATGCTGCTAGAAATGATCATTTCTCAGGGAGTAGCCATTATAAAGCAGGGAATTTGACAAATGATGCAATATTTTATGCATAATTTAGACACAATAATGGTCATAACCTACATTTGTCTCATGGTCCTTAGATGTCCAACACCCAGATCTTCCAGATCCAGTTCCACACTGGTTTCATCGCTCCTGGAACCACCATGTTAAAGTTTAACAAGTAAGAAACTTCAAACCAATTGACAATTAGTGTATCTTAATACCATCAACTTGAAAATACTCATACACCTCAATTCTCCTCTCAGACCAGAGCTCGACGCATGCGACTCTCCTGAGAAGTATCCCCAGCTGTTCCATGTGATTTTTGACGTGGAGGTGGAAGGTGTGGACAAGCAGAAAGACCTGACGCCACCGTGGGAGCAGTTTCCTTGTAAAGACCTCAACCCCAACGTGCTGTTCTCCTGCCACCAGGAACATCAGGACGCACTCGCTATCGCTGGTACTGTCGCAAATGGACGGGAACACTCACAATGTGACAAACTGTTGCAGCAAAAATAGGTTGGAAACAATGGGATGCCTTGATTTGGCAGTGAGCATGCGGTGTACAATGGCTAGCGGCTAAGCTAGCAGTTTCTAAAGGCCACTTAGCCTGGCTTTCACTATACAATCATCATAAAAATATGTCAAAGATTCCAGGCAACACTTTTCAACACTTCATTACTACTACAACTACTATTGTTCCTTTCTATATCAACACACACCTATCCTTGTCTTTATGGTATTGTGGGGACCCGAGACCAGGCCATGCTTTCTGGGGACCACCCTTTCTGGTGGGTTTACAGCACTGAAAAAAGTCAGGCAGCAATCAGGCAAAGTAGACTTCCCAGACCCAACAAGGACCACCTTTCTGAGGACTTTTTACACACATAACAAAAACAAAATAGGTTTGAAACAATGGGATGCCTTTATTTTACTACTACTGTAGATAGCTGTGTTTATTTTGGCTGTAAGCATGCGCCGTACGATGGCTAACGGCTAAGCTAGCAGTTTCTAAAGGCCACTTAGCCTGGCTTTCACTATACAATCATCATAAAAATATGTCAGAGATTCCAGGCAACACTTTTTCACAACTATTACAGCTACTATCGTACCTTTCTATATCAACACACACCTGTCCTTGTCTTTATGGTATTGTGGGGACCTTGTCTATAAGGGGACCACCCTTTCTGGTGGGTTTACAGCACTGAAAAAAGTCAGGCAGCATCCTGATAAGTGTGTTAACAGCAATCTTACTTCAAATAGTCAATCAGGCAAAGTAGAGTTCCCAGACCCAACAAGGACCACCTTTCTGAGGACTTTTTACACACACAACAAAAACAAAAAACACTGTGAGGACCTCTGATCACCAGAATAATTGCGGAACAGTTATAAATTTACTAGTCTGAGCAGGTGTTTTTGTCTCCTTGCAGTAATACGCTCTTATAAAAACACACATACGCTAATATAAACTATTTTACTACGCTGGTAGAATCTAGAATACCATAAATTACCAAATAATAGCCAGGACATTTATTTGATTCAATCATTTAACAGATCAGGTGTTTATTTGAGGTATGGTAATTTACTCAAACCAGTATGACTACAATACTGTGGTTAAACATCTTGCAGCTACTTGCATATTTTACCAGTGTTACCCCCTAGTAGGTGTTCTTTAACGTCATCGGAGCACCACAGAGATGCATGAAAAAGGAAACCCAGCGGTTTAATTGAAACTCTAAGCTATTATTTGGTAATTTACAGTCCTTGCAAATATAAATTCACAGCCACACGTGAACAGACTAATGAACTGACTTTTATTTTTGCTCCTTACAAGATGAGATGGAGGGCTTGGATCTGGAGGGTAAGACAGTAGAGGACAGACTGTTGGGTTCAGTGATGGTCGATAATCCGGGCTTGGTTCAGTGAACTTTCAATTCAATCATATAAATATGTATGAGTAGCGTTTTATCCAAAGTATCGACCACTGACGAACAAATTTATGCAAAAATACACTATTTACAACCCGTATTGATTGAATTGAAATCAACCTTGCTATGCAGTGATGTATCATTCTGGTAGAAGCTTTTACTTTTTAATGCCTCTGGCATCGATATCATCTAATTGTTTTTTTTTTTACAACATATAAATAAAACAATATAATATAATGATCTTTAAAAAATTATGATTAACCCATTTAAAAATTTCCTGCATACAATTATATCAATTGAGTCACTAATAATCTATTTTTATTTCTATTTTATAATCCTTTTTTGCAGAAAATAGCATTTTAATGGCTGTTATTGTTGCTGCTTGCACAAATCTGCACATAAACAAAACGTATTTATCCCATGACCTTTTTTTGGAGAGTTGAATAATTAAATAGATATATGCATGTCAGGGTTGAAAATCATAATAATCTAATTAAATAACTCTTTCTGGGAGTTATTTGACAATCCTGGGATATCATGTTCTTGGGAGAAAGCACCAGGAAGTTGGAATCCTAATTTTTTTGCTTAAAACGTAAAAAGTTTTCCAAAAAAAGCTGTTTGAGTAAAATTTCACTAAGTAAGTAGGTAAGTATAAAATACCTATGAGCCTTTAAGTCTATATCTGTCATTTTATACCTAAAAAAAACTATCAAAATGTTACTCGCGTCTAAATGAGGCAAAATGAAGAACAAGACGCCAACAGGCATATTGAAGAACAAGACGCCAACAGGCATATTTCTTTAGTTTAGTTCAGTTAAATAAATAAAATAAAGCTGTCTCAAATAGGCACTTAAGCTCAATATAGCAATTAAAAATGAACAATAGAAGTATAACACGCCTCTAAATGAGGCAAAATGAAGACCAAGACGCCAACAGGCATATTTCTTTAGGCCTTTCACTGAGGCCACATCTGCTGCTGACACAGCGGGTAAGTCAGGAGAACATGACATAGTTTACCAGAGGTTAAAGGTCAGAGGAACAACACCTCAACCCCAAAAGAGGATCTGTGGTTTCAGTATCAACCTCTGAAATCAAAAACCCACAGGATCTAACTTGCCTCAACATGTTTGGTCAGGCTGGAGTTGCTGCGGTGGTCAGAGAACTATTTCCTGCAAAGAAAAGACAAAATGAAAAGAAAACAGATATATAAAAAGACTGTTAGTGACTCAGCTGATATAAATTATACGCATAAATAAAAAATGTGTTAATAATGGATGAATCTTTAAGGGTGCAGCGTTAAGTGGTACAAATAAAAAAAAAGCTCTACCAAAGTGAAATATTGCTCTTTTTATTCATACTAGCTAAGCAGAAATGTTATAGTTACACTGCACATCCTTTATTTTATATATGAGTAAACGCTTTTAAACAGATTTATAGATTTTTAGGGTTTAATTTGCTAAAGAGTGTGCAGCAGAGTTTATTATAGCACAGCATCAGGAGAATAGTTGATGCTACTCCCTACGTCTGTCCCTTTTTTCCCTCTTGAACCTACAGTGTTTCTGTCTCCTGCCCCAATTAAATTCCTGTCTGCTTCTATTATTACTTCCTCAGATGCCTCTGTAATAATTCGCTGATTGAT
The DNA here is from genome assembly GCA_030544235.1 of Lepturacanthus savala. Classification (NCBI taxonomy): domain Eukaryota; kingdom Metazoa; phylum Chordata; class Actinopteri; order Scombriformes; family Trichiuridae; genus Lepturacanthus; species Lepturacanthus savala. Next base: position 28,599,880 of record CM060481.1, read on the forward strand.
TTCTTTCCGTTTTTGTCTTTTTCTTTTTCCATCCCAGAGCCGAGCAGGTCCCACGGAGGCCCGGACGGCCTGGAAAGCGAGCCGTCGGACGACGAGATGCTGTCTCTGTCCAGCCAGCGGAGCAGCACCAGTACCGGCGCCGCCCCCCAGAGACCGGAACCCCCCGCCCCGACGCCGGCCGCCCCGGAACCGGCTGCAGAGGTGGACCTGCTGGGTCTGGACGGAGGAATTAACGCCCCCTGCGCCGCCTCCCAGCCCCCGACCACCGCAGCTACGACCACCGACCTCCTGGGCGACCTGTTCGGGGCTCCACCACAGCCGTCCAGCACGGCTTCATCCGCCCAGTCCACGCCACATAAAGTAGTCCCCAACACGGCTTCACCCTGCCCCTCCCCCGCCCCGCCAGGTAGCATGTGGATAAAAGTCAGGGTAAAGCTGGATGAGTCTTATTATCTCGGTTTAAGGCAGTAAAAATGGTGGTTTTGTCCTTCTCCCCTCAGCCTTTGACCCCTTCGGGGCGGGTCCCATGCCGAAGCCTCAGGACATGATGGGCTCCCTGCTGGGACCAGGTAACCTGGGTCAGCCAGACCCCTTCCTGCATGCTGCTCGCTCCCCATCACCCACCCTGCAGCCCACAGGCCTGGGTAAGGCATGCTTCTGCTGCTCTGCTGCTGCTGCACAGCATTATGGGTAACATAGAAACATGTAGTAGTCTGCCCCACTTACAGGGTAAGACGCTGCATATTATACAGCATCTGCAAATCCACTGCTACAACTGGTCTCTGTGCATTTAGCATTTAGCATTTAGCTCTTTTTTTTTTTTTTTGCAAGATATATAGTTTTTTCTGTTGCTGCTGTGTTGTTCTGTTGTTTCTGAGTTTGCAGCTTTGCATGATGACATTTGCAGCATTTTCTAGTTACTAAACCAACCTGATATTATTTCACCCCCTGAACAAGTTATTGGGTTCTTAGGTCGTTTTAAACATCCGTCAAACCTTTTTGCTTTTGGATGAGTGTTTTTTATTTTAGAATCAGTGTTTTTTATGATAGGATGAGTGTTTTTTGTATTACGATGAGTGTTTTTTGTTTTATGATTAGTGTTTTTTGTGTTAGGATGAGTGTTTTTCATGATACGATGAGTGATTTTTATGTTAGGATGAGTAATTTTTTGTTATAGGTTGAGTGTTTTGCCATCGTGTTTGGATAGCTTCTAACTTTTAGCTCTTTTTTAAATATGTTTTTCTATTGCTGCTGTGTTGTACTGTTTATGGAACTGAATGACATTTGCAGCCTTTTCTAATTACTAAATCAACGTGATATTTCACCCCCTGCACAAGTTATTTCCCATCAACTTACAAACTTGTTCAGGTTTTAGGTCATTTCAAACATCCACCAAACCTCACATTGCCTCTAAAGAGAATTAAACTTGTAATTATTTTCTCTGGCTGGGTGGGTTCATGTCAATGTGCAGCCTGTTTTTGTGACCAGAGGCGTCGTTTGTGCTCGTGTTTGTGCACATTTTTAATTATAATTAGGTCTGTTAAAGTTAACTTATTAATGAGACAGGTTAGTCTGACAACGTTAGCTTGATTGGTTTGTGTTCGCCATATTTTTGGAGCATTTTAAAAGCAGAACTGAGTCATTATTGAGGCAATTTCTCATCGTTCCAATATAAAAAACAGACATTTGCCTTAAGCAGATCCATCTATAGATCTCATCTATACTCATATCTTATTGATTTGTCATTGTCCTTGAACAGGCCGGAGTTCCCCCGTCCCCCCCAACACCCCGACCGTTAACATCCAACAGCAAAACGCCATGGGAGGCTGGGACTGGAACAGGACTGCTACCACCAACACAGGTAAAAACCACAACCACAGACATTCACTTATAAAACACCAACAGGACTGGATGTAGGGTTGAGTGAATGTTTTTAGCCTGAAAGCTAACGGCTGCACCATTCCAATGCTACCTTTGGAGTGATTCTAGCCCATGTAGAAGGTTTTCTATCCACCCTGGAAAAAAAGTCTATAGGGGTAGATCCAAAATTGACTGTTTCATTCATTATCAATCATATATTGCAGCTAGCATTGATGCTAATGGCCATATTTGTTTCCCATATCCCTATGCAAAAACCAATCAGAGGCTGATCTAGATGAAAATATCTGTTAGCTAGCATAGGTAACTTCCTGTTAGGAGTGCTATCGCCACCTACTGCTCTGGCATGTGCATCACAGTGATTGTTCCATTGGAACAACTCTAACTGGATGTTCAACCGACTTAAACCTGTTAGCTTATCCTCAGCTGGTGCTTATATAAGAATATCACTAATTTCTTTGTGTTTCTTTGCCTAACCCAGCAGGAGGTTTTGGTATGGGCAGCCGATCGGCCACTACCAGCCCCACCAGCTCTGTCCACAGCACCCCCACCCACCAGACCAAGCCAAACACCCTGGACCCCTTCGCTGACATCGGAAACCTTGGAGGTCAGTCAGGAGAAAGCAGATGGGGTCTTTTTTCTCGGTGTCATGTGACAGATGATGGTCTGATGTGGATCATGTTGCTGTAGGATGAACTCCTGACTAACTAGGTCTAGATCATGGGGTTCTGCTTAGCTCTAGAGCTCTAGTCCTAGAAAAGACCCAGACATCAGGCTTCATCCATGCTGATATACAGACGGGGGTTAATTAACCAGCAGCGTTAACCAATGCTTAAAAAATTCCACCTGGACTTTTTTGAATAAATCTCTGAACCTCAATGGAGGTTTTATCACACCTGAGGTTCGTCTTCCTGATAAAATACATTCATCTGCTCTCTTCCAAACTCTTTCACTGCTCGTTCTCTGCTCTGTTACTGCTGGACTCCCTGCTGATTCAAGTGATGTTACCGTAATGACACTAAATTTGCCGTAAAGCGTAAAGTCTCAGCTTTCAGAACCCGCTTGAATTTTGCAGATCGAGCAAACCGCCATGTAATTACGGTAATCCAAAGTGTGCATGCTGCTTCTGCTTCTAAAACTTTGGAACTGTAGTGTATTTGTCCTTTTTCTTCCAGGAGGTTCTGGTTTCTCCAGTAAACCCACCACCCCGACAGGATCGACCCCTTCCTTTCCACCGATGGGATCCCCATCTCGGCCTCCTCCGTCCCCCCAGCATACAGCAGGAGGGTGGCAGCCCCACGCCGGAGCCGGGTTCCCGTCATGGCAGCCTGGTGGTGGTGGCGGCGGCGGCGGTGGAGGAGGAGGATGGCAGCCCCAGGGACCGGGTCCAGCCCCCCAACCAAAACCCAGCCCCAGCCACACCTCGCTGCCCCACACGTCGCCACAAAACAGACCCAACTACAACGTCAGCTTCTCTGCGATGGGAGGAGGAGGCTCACCCAGCGCAGGGGTCAAAGCACAAGCTGCCATGGGTGAGATGGAAACGGAGGTTTTATGTCATGCTACACATCAGACGTCGTACTACTAGTACTATAGTAGTAGAAGTACAAGTACAAGTACAAAGAGGGGACACAATGTCCAAGTCACCATAGAAACCTTCAACCAATCAAATCACCATAGAAACCATTAACTAATCAATTTACCATAGAAACCATCAATTAATCAATTTACCATAGAAACCTTCAACCAATCAAATCACCATAGAAACCATAAACTAATCAAATCACCATAGAAACCTTCAATTAATCAATTTACCATAGAAACCTTCAAATAATCAATTTACCATAGAAACCATGAACTAATCATATCACCATAGAAACCATGAACTAATCATATCACCATAGAAACCATCAACTAATCATATCACCATAGAAACCATCAACTAATCATATCACCATAGAAACCATGAACTAAGCAAATCACCATAGAAACCTTCAACTAATCATATCACCATAGAAACCTTCAACTAATCATATCACCATAGAAACCATCAACTAATCAAATCACCATAGAAACCTTCAACTAATCAAATCACCATAGAAACCATCAACTAATCAAATCACCATAGAAACCATCAACTAATCATATCACCATAGAAACCGTCAACTAATTAAAATCACCATAGAAACCATCAACTAATCAAATCACCATAGAAACCAGAAACTAATCAAATCACCATAGAAACCAGAAACTAATCAAATCACCATAGAAACCATAAAATAATCAAATCACCATAGAAACCATGAACTAATCAAGTCATCATAGAAACCATGAACTAATCAAGTCACCATAGAAACCATGAACTAATCAAGTCACCATAGAAACCATGAACTAATCAAGTCACCATAGAAACCATGAACTAATCAAGTCACCATAGAAACCATTAACTAATCAAATCACTGTAGAAAGACCATAGACCTTTTGGCTTAAATTGGTTAAACGGGACCTGGCAGTTAATTGAAACTTGGCCATTACATCATAATTTATGGTACGTTTAGCCTCTAGGTGGCGCTATAGCAACATGAACATGAACATTCCTCTCGGTGGTTCTCTCTCTGCCAGGGACTAAACCCAAAGCTTCGGCAGCGAACTTCGACGACCTGCTGTCCGGTCAGGGCTTCGCTGGGACCAAAGAGAAGAAAGGACCCAGGACTATAGCAGAGATGAGGAAGGAGGAGATGGCCAAAGAGATGGACCCGGAGAAAATAAAGGTCAGGAGCTGAAGTTTCTGTGGGAAAACGCACTGATTTCATCACCCGTTTGTTCGGCACGGCACAAAAGGAGTAAATGAGTCTCGCCTGACAAAACTCTCACTAATTACTCCTTAATCAGAGCCGAAGCAGCTCAAGAACACCGATTGAATTGTTTAAAATCCGGTCCTGACCGGCCCTTCTTCCCCCGTCTGTGTCCCAGATTCTGGACTGGATCGAGGGGAAGGAGCGGAACATCCGGGCCCTGCTGTCCACCATGCACACGGTGCTGTGGGAGGGGGAGACGCGCTGGAAACCTGTAGGCATGGCCGACCTGGTGACCCCGGAGCAGGTCAAGAAGGTCTACCGCAAAGCCGTCCTGGTCGTCCACCCTGATAAGGTCAGAGGTCACAAGACAGTGGAGTCATTCCCCCTGATAGGAAGTTCAGGGGTTAGAAAAATATACGGATTGTCCCTTTAAATGCAGCAATCTGGTGTGAATGGAGAGTTATAGATGATCAATAATCACTATTAATGTATAATATCAGTTATAGATGATCAATAATCACTATTAATGTATAATATCAGTTATAGATGATCAATAATCACTATTAATGTATAATATCAGTTATAGATGATCAATAATCACTATTAATGTATAATATCAGTTATAGATGATCAATAATCACTATTAATGTATAATATCAGTTATAGATGATCAATAATCGCTATTAATGTATAATATCAGTTATAGATGATCAATAATCGCTATTAATGTATAATATCAGTTATAGATGATCAATAATCACTATTAATGTATAATATCAGTTATAGATGATCGATAATCACTATTAATGTATATTATCAGTTATAGATGATCAATAATCACTATTAATGTATAATATCAGTTATAGATTATCAATAATCACTATTAATGTATAATATCAGTTATAGATTATCAATAATCACTATTAATGTACTGATTAATCACTGATTAATCTCATTTTAATCTAAATGAACATCAAAGTGATATTTTTCTAGTTTTTATTTCCATTTTAGGGACAAATCTTCAGTCAAGTGTCTGTTTATTGATTATTGATCAATAAACAGCTTCAGTTAATTATTAATGATTAAACTAATACAACATAATACATCAGAATAAAACCTGTTAACTCATATCAGTGTTTAAACCTTGTTTCTACTGCCCCCTGCTGGCCACATTAAACATTGCTGCAACTAGTTATTAGTCATGATCATATAATAATAATAATAATAATAATAATAAAAACTAAATAAGCATCAGCATGTCAACATAAACTCTCTGTTAATTAAAGAGACATGTTCTGGTGTTGGAGGGTTAAAGGTTAAAGGTTATTTTGTTAGTTTTCCTGCTATAGATGGTAATAAATGTGCCATAAAGGTTATTGGACTTATTAGAATTATCTCATCTAACATTATGTTATATTACAGATAAAATACTTTATTTACATAAAGAGTTAAAATAAACTAAATAACTACAATACAAAGTTTAATAATTAATAAGATCAGGGGTCAAAGGTCAATTATTTGTCTATAGAATCCTAGAAATCCCATTGAGGATCATTATAGAACATGAAGAATATATTCTGTTAGATGTTTAATTATATATTATTATAAAGGAGCCAATTAAATAATCACACAAACAGATAAAATCTAAATTAAATATCTAAATAGTGGTTAGTTACAGCCCTGATGACTATTAATGTCATATTTCTGACTTTTTATCTCAAATTTCTGACTTTTTATCTCATATTTTTAACTTTTATCTCATATTTCTGACATTTTATCTCATATTTCTGATGTTACTACAGATAAAATACTGTATTTAGTGTTGGAGCTGATGTTTTCTCCTGTGATTTATGAAGAAAACTCAAAGCTGAACCTGAATCAGGAGGTTTTTAGTATTTTAACAGGTTTAAATGAGACATTTGGTTCAAAGATATTTATATTTTATATATTATCGCAATTGAAAAACAACAAGAATGGAGCAATAAATCTTTATTGATTCCTCAAAATAATTCACAGTTTAAGTTCCAGTCGGTTGACGTAGGTATAAATACTTTATTTATTGTTTCAGCTGAGGTTTTATGAATAAAACTCCTTAAAAACTACACAGCAACTTTTTTGCACATGAAATAAACAGAGAGAACAACACGAGGAAAACCAGCATGAGGATCATGACGTGCAGCATGTGACTGGTCACGTACCCGAACGCCGGTTTCAGCCAGTCCAGCAGGGAGCTGCTGTCCTGGTGGACGGATTCGGCCGTTTTATGAAGATGACCCACGATGTTCTCGATAGTGACGTTATAGTCGGGCACGAACGTGCAGCACTCGGCGCCGACGACGGCGCAGGTCCCTCCCTGGGCCGCCAACAGGAAGTCCAGCGCCGCCCGGTTCTGCAGAGCCACCAACCTGACGGACGCCAGCTCGTTGGAGAGAAGCATCAGCGCCTTCCCCGTCTCGTTGGCGATGACCTCCACGGCCTGGGACAGGTCGGCGATTTGATCCAACGCCATGGCGACGCCGTAGGAAGGGAGGAGGGAGCCCAGCGCCGCCTTGAACGGCGACTGGTGGTGCGTCCCGAAGATGTCCGGTAGGCCTCGGCGGGAACGTCGAGGAGGTAGAGGAGGCGGATTTCCCGGCATGGAGCTGGCCACCCTCATCGCCGGGATGACGTAGGCTAGCCCGCAGCGCCCCCTGTAGCCCACAGGGAGGTACGGGTACGCCAGGTCCCCGCAAACCCAGTACATGCCTTCTGGGGACGATATGGAGCAGCTAGCGGTCCGGCGGGCGAGCGCGCTAAGGCGACGCTGCCCCGCCGCCTCCAAACACGGTTGGCGTTCGGAACCCGGGGGTTTCAGACCCGGATCGGTCCGTTCTGAGTTCCACCTGTAGGTGCGGACGCAGGACGACTCCCCGACCGGGCGGTGGCCGTCGTTCTCGATGCACCAGTGGAACGGGCGAGGTACGAGCTGCACGGGGACGGGTTTCGGCGTCTCCAGGCACCTCTCGCAGTTGGTGAGCACCGGCGAGCAGTTCAGGGGCCTCACCTTGGAGAGGCGGGTGCATCCGGAGCGGGAAGAAGACGACGGCGTTGGGGCGGAGACGTGCAGCAGGGCGCAGGTGTCGCAGTCCGAGGCCGGTAAGGCCATCAGGGGGAGGCCCTGCCGCGCCGTGTAGGGCATGAGGCCGCACACGTAGCAGCTGGAGTTGGGGCGCACGGCGCCGGCGACCTGCCACGCCATCGTCAGGAAGGTGTTGACGCTGTCGGACGGAGACGCCGCGGTGACCTCCACCAGGACCAGAGTCCACAAGACGACCAGGGGTCTCCAAACAGGCGCCATCGCTGGATTTTACCTGTGGAACGCGTGAAAATGGATTAGAAAAACTCCATAAAAAGACAATTTAATATACTCCTTTAATTAAGGAGTTAATTCATAAATGAGAAATAGCTGCAACTATAGAATAAAGTTCCAATTATACAACATATATAAACTATTATATATAAACTGATACAAGTTATTAGGAGGTAATTAACTAATAGTTTGTTAATGATCTATCACTAGTTTATAAGGTGTAGATATAAATCATTAACGTACACTTAATATGTCATATATACATATATACATATACACACATATATATACATATATACATATATATATACATATATACATATATATATATATATACCCATATATACATATATACATATACACATATATATATATACACATATATACATATATATATACATATACACATATATACATATATATACACATATATACATATATATACATATATACATATATATATATATACACATATATACATATATACATATATATATATATATATATATATACACATATATACATATATATACATATATACATATATATACATATATACATACACATATATACATGTATATATACATATACACATATATACATATATACATATATATATACATATACACATATATACATATATATATACATATACACATATATACATATATATATACATATACACATATATACATATATACATATATACATACACATATATACATATACACACATATATATACATATATACATACACATATATACATATATATACATATATATACATACACATATACACATATATATACATATATACATACACATATATATACACATATATATATACATATATACATATACATAGATATACATATATATATACACATATACATATATACATATAAATACACATATACATATATACATATAAATACACATATACATATGTATATATATGTATATGTGTATACACATATATACACATATACATATATATACACATATATACATATACGTATACATATATGTACATATATATACATATATTTATATACGTATAAAAGCAATGTTTTAAATCCTTATTAACAGCTATTTAAGTCATTTATAAGCTAATTAACAGTTTATTAATAGACTGTTAACTATCTATAAAGCATTTATAAACCCTTGTTAAATTATATATAGGACCTAAATACACAAACAGCAAATAAATAAATAATATTATTAAAGTTAAATCAGTATAAATCAGTATAAATCAGTATAAATCAGTATAAATCAGTATAAATAGCTGATAGAATGATGACTCTTACTTGTGGCGTGTTGACATCATGATTCAGAGTTTTTCAGCTGTTCATCGTCTTTTATTCAGGACAAAAACCCAGAAAACGATCAATATCACGCTGATCTAGTGAGTGAATCATAGCTGATCAATCGATGCCAGACGGCAGGATTTTAATCATCCAATCAGACGATCAGGCTGCTTCACATACGAGAAAGAAGATTCCAGGAGGTTAAACAGGAAAACAGCAAAGAAATCACTATTAACACCTGTTTCCTTTATTCATTTCTGTCATTCTTTTCTACCCATTCCTTCTGATTATATATATATATATATATATATATATATATATATATATATATATATGTGTGTGTGTGTATATACACATATATATACATATATATGTGTGTATATACATATATATACATATATATGTATATATATATATACATATATATACATATATATGTATATATATATATATATATATACATACATATATATACGTATATATATATATACATATATATATACATACATATATATATATATATACATATATATATATACATACATATATATACGTATATATATATATATATATATACATATATACACACATATATATATATATATACATATATATATACATATATATACACACATATATATATACATATATATATGTATATATATATATATATATATATATACATATATATATATACACACACATATTTTCATATTTTTCACTTTTTATCTCATATTTCTATTTGATCAGATGTTTTTGACATTTTATCTAATATTTTCTTACTTTTTTAAACTCATATTTCTGACTTTCTATCTTGTATTTTACAATTTTTATCTCATATTTCTATTTGATCTTGTGTTTTTGATGTTTTCTCTCAGGTTTTTTTTGTTTCTTATCTCATATTTTTCACTTTTGATCTAATATTGTTGATTTTATCTCATATTTCTGACTATTTAATCTCATGTTTTTGACGTTTTATCTCATATTTCTCACTTTTAAGCTCAGATATTTTTTTATCTCATATTTCTCACGATTTGATCGTGTGTTTTTGATGTTTTCTCTCAGGTTTTTTTGTTTCTTACCTCATATTTATCACTTTTATGTCATTTCTGACATTTTATCTCATATGTACCACTTTTAATCTCATATTTCTCCCTTTTATCTCATATTTTTCATATTTGATCATGTGTTTTTGATGTTTTCTCAGGTTTTTTGTTTTTTATCATATTTCTGACTTTTATCTCATATTTCTATTTGATCTTGTATTTTACACGTTTTATCTCATATTTCTTCCTATTTGACTGTGTGTTTTTGACATTTTTATCTCATATTTCTGACTTTTATCTCATATTTCTATTTGATCTTGTGTTTTTAACGTTTTATCTCATATTTCTATTTGATCTTGTATTTTACACGTTTTATCTCATATTTCTGACTTTTCTCACATTTTTAACAGAACATGTTGAATATATTCTCTCAGATGCTCATAAATAAATGTTGTAGCTGCAGTTTTCTCCTGTTTTTGTGTATTTTAACAGACGAACGTCTTTATTTAAGTCTAAACTTCTAAACTAATCCTAACTCTGAACTTCCTGTTGCAGGCGACAGGAAAACCCTATGAACAATACGCCAAGATGATTTTCATGGAACTAAACGACGCCTGGTCGGAATTTGAAAGCCAAGGTCAGAAACCTCTGTACTGAAACAGACGGTTCCTGCTGGTCCTGGTCCTGGTCCTGGTTCTGGTTCTGGTCCTGGTCCTGGTCAACATCCACAACCCAGAACATCTGCACAACATCTGCCTTTCTACTGATTTAATCCACGTGACTCATTCTGAACGGACTCTTCTCGCTGTAATTAGTTTGATTCCACGTCACCGAGACGACCGGAGACAAACAACAACAACAACAACAACAAATATTGATGCTCAAACGGATCAATAGAAACAAAGAGACGAAGGAATCAGGGAGAAAAACACTCGTCTGGGAGGATTTAACACAGAGGACGAGTCAAAATGTCTTGTTTTTGGTGCAATTAGTCGGAAAAATAAGACTAATTTTACAATTCCAGCACAAAATAAAGCAATTTACAGCTAAAATGTCTGCGTTTTAGGTAAAAACACGAATTAATCAGTCAAAATACACTAATTATCAGTCATTTCTCTCAAAATAAACACTCATTTACTCCTAATTATCATATTAATTGATTCACCTTCATATTTCACCTTAAAAACTCTACATTTTGGGTGATTTTTATAGTAAATATCAACTGATTTTTCCATTTCGACACCTAAAAATCACAGAAAAGCATAAAATCCCAGCCTAGAATATAAATTCTACATATAAAACAAAGAAATTTACAACTAATTACAACTAAAATGTAGATATTTTAGGTCAAATAAACAAAATAATGGATTATTATTATATAATATCATTATTTTTCCTTCTTTTTCACAGCAAATGTCTCCAAAACATGATGAAATTATTAAATTGTCTTGTCCAATTAGTCTAATATTGAATATAATTATTTTATTCTGATAATTGAGATTATTTAAAGTGTTTTTTGGGTGAATTTGGTTTAAAAAATAAGACAAAAACAAGATTAAATTGACTAAAATCAAGAAAAATTAACTATAAATAAGGTTCATGTTGTTCTTCTCTTATATTAATGTGAATATTCCTGATTAATAAAGGTTATTAAACATAAATAATGATATTTAATATTATAATAATGTTGTTTTTGGTCCAATATTTAGTAGAATTATCTTGATTTTAGTCAATTTACTAGATTAAAGTTGAAATCAGATAAATTATCAGCCGTTATATTCATCATATTGGACTAAAAACAAGATATTTTCACTTTAGAATTATTTTAACAAGGAAAATATAAAGAAAATTAACTTTATTTTGCTGATTTGGGTCAATTTGGACAAAAAAAATGACTAAAATCAAGAAAAAACACTTGAAATCAGCTAAATATTGTGAATATTCCTCATAAATAAACATTATTAATAAATAATAATGGAATTAATGTAAAAAAAAATCTTGTTTTTGGTCCAATTAGTCAAATATTGAGTAGAATTATCTGATTCCACTGGAAAATAATTCAGTGTTTTATTGATTTTAGTCAATTTACTAAAAAAAAGAGATTAAATTGACAAAAATCAAAAGAAATTAATTAATTTGACTCAATATTTGACTAATTGAACTAAAAACAAGATATTTTCACTTTAAATCTGAGTTTATTTCAGGTTATTTTCATGATTTGGGTCAATTTTTCATTTAAATTGAGTAAAATCAAGAAAAACACTTTAAAAAAGCTAAATTATCTGAGATATATTGAATTAATTGGACTAAAAACAATATATTTTCACTCGTAATTCACTTTTTACAGTGTGATAATGGAATTAAACATCAAAAACAAGATATTTTCATTTAATTCACTTCGATTTGATGTAAAATTATTGTTTTTTTCCTGTTTTTCTTTGCAGAAACGAACAGAAACGGACTCATTTAGTGAGAAAAGACTGAAAAGATGCTGTTTTTTATTTATTTCTTCCATTTCTGACGCGTCTGATCTAATCAAAGCCTTTTGGTGTGTGTGTGTGTGTGTGTGTGTGTGTGTGTGTGTGTGTGTGTGTGTGTGTGTGTGTCTCAGAGAAGCACAAACCGCCTCCAACCATCATTATTTATTTATTAAACACATTTTTATTCCGTTTTCACGGGAAAAGATTCACGTTTCGTTGCTGCTGCAGCAAAAAAAACGCGTAAAAATCGAAATATTTCCTGGAAAAAACGTAAAAAATCGAGTAATTTATCAGATTTTTATCATATTTCTGTTGTTTTTACAAAGCAATACGAGTCCTGGGTTGATTCTGCAGACATGGAGGATGTTTTTATTGTTTTTTTGTCATAAATGTTGTTATTTACTCATATTTAATCATAATTTATCATCATTTCACTGAGATTCTACATGAATCTGGTTGATTTGCAGCAGTTTTTTTTACTTTTATGACACTTTTATCAGACATTTCCATTTTCCAGCTGCTGTTTCTACTAGTTTCACTCATTTCTTCTGTAAAATAATCAGTTTTCTGCTTTTATTTTAGGGACATTTACTCCTAATTATCATATTAATTGATTCACCTTCATATTTCACCTTAAAAACTCTACATTTTGGGTGATTTTTATAGTAAATATCAACTGATTTTTCCATTTCGACACCTAAAAATCACAGAAAAGCATAAAATCCCAGCCTAGAATATAAATTCTACATATAAAACAAAGAAATTTACAACTATTTACAACTAAAATGTAGAAGTTTTAGGTCAAATAAACTAAATAATGGAATATTATTTAAAAAAACACTTAAAATACATTAAATATCATTAATTTTTCACAGCAAATGTCTCCAAAACATGATGAAAATATTAAATTGTCTTGTCCAATTAGTGTAATATTAAATATAATTATTTTATTCTGATAATTGAGATTATTTAAAGTGTTTTTTGGTTTAAAAAATAAGACAAAAACAAGATTAAATTGACTAAAATCAAGAAAAATTAACTAGAAATAAGGTTCATGTTGTTCTTCTCTTATATTAATGTGAATATTCCTGATTAATAAAGGTTATTACGAATAAATAATGATATTTAATATTATAATAATATTGTTTTTGGTCGAATATTTAGTAGAATTATCTTGATTTTAGTCAATTTACTAGATTAAAGTTGAAATCAGATAAATTATCAGCCGTTATATTCATCATATTGGACTAAAAACAAGATATTTTCACTTTAGAATTATTTTAACAAGGAAAATATAAAGAAAATTAACTTTATTTTGCTGATTTGGGTCAATTTGGACAAAAAAACCCGACTAAAATCAAGAAAAAACACTTATAATCAGCTAAATATTGTTGTTTTCTGTGAGATTCTGCATCTTAAAGTGAATATTCCTGATTATAATAATAAATAATAATAAAAGGAGGAGGATTGAGGTCAGATAAGGATGAAACTCACTGTTTTATAGTGAATTTTGGTCAAATTAGTCCAGAATTTAAAGTTATTTGTCCTGATTTGGGTCAATTATCATTAAAAACGCATTAAATATGAATTTTTCCTTCTTTTAATGATGAAAATATAAAATTATCATCTTTGTTTTCAGCATATTTTGTTCAGGAAGTCATAATGTCCCGTTTTTCTGTTGGAATCCCTTTTATTTCTCATTCTGTTGAGTTGGGATGTTGCCTGAACGCAGGGAAAAACAAGCGTTTACGGACTGAGGAAGTGGATTTGGTGGATTTGGTGGATTCGGTGGATTTGGTGGATTCGGTGGATTCGGTGGATTTGGTGGATTTGGATCCAGGACCGGTTTTAACCTCACACAGCAAAGTGTGTCGTCGTGTGTTTTCCTGTGAATTAAGCTCCTCATGTCTGAAGCTGTCGTCGTCAGTGTGTGTCGTATGGAAGTCGTATGATTCACACTGTAAAGTATTAATAAAACACGTGTGTTCCTTCTGTTTACTGGTCAGGATGTAAATAATCAATAAATAGTGAACAGAAACATCACCTTACGCCCAGTTTGGTTCATTTTACAAAGGGAATCAGGTCCTTTTCATATGGAAATAATACGAATATTTCATTAGATAGTTGTTTGTTTTTATCTTGTGCTTCTTTATACATTTTCCTGCTGTAAATGGTAATTAATATTGGGGGAAAAAATAAATAGAATGGAATAAAAATAAATAAAAGGAATACATAATAAATAAATAAAATAAAAAATACACATAAAAATACATAAATAAATAGAATAAAAAATAAATACAAATAAATAATAAATAAAATATAAAATAAATAATAAATAAAATATACAATAAATAATAAATAAAGAATAAATATAATAAAAAATAAATAAAATAAATGAATACATAATAAATACATCAATAAAAATAATAATAATAAATACATAAATAAATAGAATAAAAAATAAATTAAAATAAATTAATAAATAAATAAAATCAAAAATAAATAAAAATAAATGAATCAATAATAATGAATACATAAATAAATGGAATACAAATAAATAAATAAAATAAAAAATAAATACTAATAATATATGAATAAATAGAATAAAAATAAATAAAATAACTAAATAAATAATAAATAAATAAATAAATAAAGAATAAAAAGAAATAATACTAATAAAGAACAATTGAATATCATGTTTTACTACAAATAAAAATACTTTAAATACTAAGTCTCTTCTGCAACTATTACAAACTCTACCTTCAAATCTCTATTAATGAATTTGAATTTCAATGTTTTTATAGTAAAAGTTGTTAATTAAATGTCGTCAAACTGATTTTTATTTAAATATCAAGTAGACAATAATTTCCTCAACATATATAATAGTTATAATTTTAAACAACAACTTATTAATTATTAATTTAAAAATAATAATTAATTAGTTCAAGTAATTGAATTGTTTAATATATGTCAATTTAGTGACTATCTGTGGTGAGAACAGGTTAAATAAAGTTAATTTAAATTGAGAATAAAAGGATAAAGTTGCATTAATTCATGTTCCGGGGTTAAATTAGTCACAGGTGCAGTTCCTGCTTCTGACCACGAGGGAGCAGCAGAGCGCCATTAACTGGGCGGTTTAAATGACTCAGTCAATGTTCTATCAGGTATATGAGATATAAAAAATTAAGTAATTAATTAAAAAAATTAATTTGTCACTGACTCCATCTAATAACGGATCCTTTTATTGATCCTTATAGTGATCGATCAGTGATAGAACAGCAGATTCTTCTGGGAAAACATAAGTGAACCCAGATGGAACCAACGTCACGAAGCTGCTGTTCATCTAATCTGCATGTGGAGCAGTTTGACTTGATATGTTTCCCCCCGGGCTCCAAATCTAAAATAAAATTAAATAAAATAAAATAAAAAACCTCTGATTCAAGTTCATATTGAGTTTTATTCATTAATCCCAGTATTAAACCTCAGCTCCAACAATAAATAAAGTATTTTATCTGCAGTAAAACCCAATGTTACTGTTCCAGCATCAATATATATCATCAATATCCACATCATCAATACAATAAGACAATAGTTTAATAGAATATCAGTAGTAGAGACTATTTACATATTTAATTAGTGTCATTATTTAATTGGCTCCTTTATAATAAACATCTATCACAATATATTATACATGTTCTGTTATAAACACGGGATAAAAAGTCAAAAATATGAGATAAAATATCAAAAACATGAGATTTAACAGTCAGAAATATGATAAAAGGTCAAAAACATGATATAAAACTGAGAAATATGATATAAAAATAAAAATATGAGATTAAAAGTCAGAAATATGAGATAAAACGTCAAAACCATGAGACAAAAAGTGAAAAATATGAGCTAAAAAGTAAAAAAAAATAAAAATAAAAAGTCAAATATGAGCTAAAAAGTCAGAAATATGAGATAAAATGACAAAAAATGACAAAAAGTGAGGAAAAAAAAGTAAAATATGAGCTAAAAAGTCAAAATAATATAAAAAGTCAAGAATATGAGATAAATAATATGAGACACGTCAGAAATAAAAGACATGATAATAAAAAAGTTGACAGTGAGACAAGCGAGATTAAATTGAGCAAAAATATAATTGTTTCTTTAATTAATTATCTAATTTTTAAACATCTTATAGAATAAATTCTTCATTTTCTGTTAAAAACATGAGATTAAAAGTCAGAAATATGAGATAAAACGTCAAAAACATGATATAAAACTGGGAAATATGATATAAAAATAAAAATATATGAGATAAAACGTCAAAAACATTATATAAAACTGGGAAATATGATATAAAAATAAAAATATATGAGATAAAACGTCAAAAACATGATATAAAACTGGGAAATATGATATAAAAATAAAAATATATGAGATTAAAAGTCAGAAATATGAGATAAAACGTCAAAAAAAGGACAAAAAGTGAAAAATATGAGCCAAACCAGTCAAATATGAGGTAAAAAGTCAGGACTATGAGATGAAGTAACAGGATTTAAATGGTTAAACATGTCATTTCTATGTTTATTAGTGATTTTTTATTTTTTAACAGATTTTCCTGTTTCTCTGCTGACGCACGTCGTCCTGTTAATGGATAAAAAGCATTAACAGGACGATTTATTCTCATTTACTCTGTAACATCTGCATCATTAAATCAGCTCAGTCATTATTTAACCTTTACATATTCGGCTGCTTCTTCCTGTTTTCACTGATTATCATTAGAATCTAAAAACACTTCCTGTGTAAACCAGTGGTTCTCAAACTGAGGTCCAGGGACCCACAGAGGTCACTGAGGTGGGTCCACAGGGTCCTCACAGAGAAGAGGAAGCACTGATTTTAGTAGAAATCCTGCCGTTAGATTATTTCTATTTTATTTAGTTATTTTTATCCATCTCTCTTATGGAATTAATGTCATTTTCTGGTATAAACAGGTTTATTTACACTTATTATTTTTCCATGTCAAACAGATTCACGTCATAGAAAAAGTCACATTTCAAGTTTTGTGCTTGGAAAACAAGAATTTTTGGGAATAACATTGATGTTTTTAATTTATATTTTAACATTAGATTTAACAGAGAGGGAGGAAAGATGGAAAGGAGGGAAACATGTTTCCTCCCTCCCTTCCTCACGTTTCCTCCCTTCCTTCCTTCCTTCCTCCCTCCCTCCCTCCCTCCCTCCTTTCCTCCCTCTTTCCCTCCCTTCCTTCCTTCCTTCCTTCCTTCCTCCCTCCCTCCCTCCCTCCCTCCCTCCCTCCCTCCCTCCCTTCCTTCCTTCCTCCCTCCCTCCCTCCCTCCCTTCCTTCCTTCCTTCCTTCCTTCCTTCCTTCCTTCCTAGCAGGAAGCTTCACTCATTTAATCCTTCATCATGAGTCGTCTCCATTTTATATTATTCAGTTTTATTCTGTGATTAATTCATCAGCTGCTGCGTCGCCATGGAAACAACAAACTAAATCATCTCCTCAAATCAACAAACTTTATTTTCTTGTTGTTATTTAGTCTGAGTAGAAATGTTCCAGACGTTAAATTAAAGAGAATCACTGGTTGTTCAGGCTTTTCTCATGATAATCAGCCCCAGAGTTAAAGTAATAATCATCATTATTATAATTCAGCTGTGGATTAAATCAAACTCTGATAAAACTCAGCATCTAATGAATTAACAGATAAACAGTGACTCAGGAAGAAGACGAGCTGCAAACTCATATTAAATAAAATTAAAGTTGAACTTATAAATGTCAAAACAACTCAGCAGGAGATTATTCTGACCTGGATTCATGAGTTAAAGTCTTTTTGGTTCTTTCAAAATAAAACATTTTTATTTATTTATTTAAAGGAAGCAGCTTTTAACGTTTATCTTTGTTAAATTCTCATCAGATATTTACTTGTTTTAACTTTTGTTCCCTTTGTCTTTGCTGGTTTTTCATGAATGTATTTCTATACATTCATGAATAGAAATGACACTTTTATTTATTAAAATATAATAAAATAAGGAAATAAATCAGCTATAAGGGGATAATTATCAAAGAAGGAAGGAAGGAAGAAGGGAGGAAAGGAAGGGAGGGAAGAAGTGAGTGAGAAAAGAAGGGAGGAAGGAAGGAAAGAACATGTTCCCTTCCTCCCTTTCCATCCTTCCATCCTTCCTCACAAGGAAGTGAGGGAGGACATGTTTCCTTGCTTTCTTCCTTCCTAATTTTCTCCCTTCTTTCCTTCCTTCCTTCCTTCCTCCCTTCCTTCCTTCCTTCCTTCCTCCCTCCCTCCCTTCCTTCCTCCCTCCCTCCCTCCCTCCCTCCCTCCCTCCCTCCCTCCCTCCCTCCCTCCCTCCCTCCCTCCCTCCCTTCCTTCCTCCCTTCCTCCCTTCCTTCCTCCCTTCCTCCCTCCCTTCCTTCCTTCCTTCCTCCCTCCCTTCCTTCCTTCCTTCCTTCCTCCCTTCCTTCCTTCCTCCCTTCCTCCCTCCCTTCCTCCCTCCCTTCCTTCCTTCCTTCCTTCCTTCCTCCCTCCCTTCCGTCCTCCCTCCCTTCCTTCCGTCCTCCCTCCCTCCCTCCCTTCCTTCCTTCCTTCCTTCCTTCCTTCCTTCCTTCCTCCCTCCCTCCCTTCCTTCCTCCCTTCCTTCCTTCCTAGTATCTGTCCCAGCTCATACAGAATCTGCTGAGTCAGCGTTTCTTTATCTCTGTGAATCTGTGACATCATCTGTGACTTTTATAAAACTTTTCTTTTATCCTCCTCCAACCTGACAAACGTTATAATTTATTTATTATATAAAACCTTTAATCAGATCTGATGTTGGAGTTAAACTAAATGTTATTTATTTATTTAGAGTTTTAGGAGCCTGTAATTCACAGCAACACATTAGTTATTTCCTGATGCTGCTGAATTTTTCATGCTGCTGATTGTGTGTGTGTGTGTGTGTGTGTGTGTGTGTGTGTGTGTGTGTGTGTGTGTGTGTGTGTGTGTGTGTGTGTGTGTGTGACTCAGCCCTTGTCCTGTGTGTGTGTGTGTGTAAATGCCTACATTGTTCCTATAAGATTCGTGACTAAGGGCTTTTGTGTGTGTGTGTGGCTTGTTACCATGGTAACAGTTTTATATTCACACATTTATCAATAAAACGAACCTGGAAAACATCTTATTTAAACTATTGAATCACACAATTGATTGATTGTTAAAGTATAAAACAACATGATTAGTTATAGTTTCATCATCTTTGGGTTTTAGGCTTAAATTCAAACATATAAAGATGCTTTAACTTTATTATTTCTGCAATAATGGCCATAAAAACTCATTTAAACCTAATTTATCAGCAAAGACAGTAAATATTATTTAATTCTGAGAAATTAATCTGCGTTTTTTCACATTTTCTGACGTTTTTATACCAAAAATAATGAGAAAAAAATCAGATATGTGAGTTTAAACACACATTAAAGGTTAAAAAGTGCTGTGTAACTGTGGTTCATGATGTGAAACTGAGCTAATTTGCATAGTAAAATATATAAAGAATTTAAATATCCTATGTAAATGTATGGACTTCCAGGCAGGACGTGTGTTTTTATGACTTATACAACACAATCAGGTCTTAATACACCACATTTATCATCTAACTTCATGGTTTTAATAAATAATAATAATACATTTTAATTATCTTTAATAATAAATAACTTCATAACTCAAATTTGAACTAATTTAACCAAAAACATTATTTTCCACCTGTTTTTGCAGTGAATTGTGGAAAAAACCTCATTAAATATAGTTTAAAATATCTGTATATAATTTAATTTAATCCCAGAAATTTTATTTTTCTAAAATAAAACACACATTTCTTATAATATGAGTAATAATCTGCCGTATTTTCCTAAATATTAAGTGAAATGTTAAGTAATTAAATTTATTCTCTTCATTCTTAGAATATTACAACATTATTTTAATAATTTAAACAAATAAAATAATTAATTAAATATATTTTTCTCTTCACAATAAGTTTAGCCTTTCAAAATAAATGTGTATAAACTCATATTTTAATTATAAATTAATATCTAAACATTATTTTTAGTCTTGAATAGAGACTTTTATTATGAAATAAAATTATATAATAATATTATATATAATTATAGTAACTTAGTGAAGTGACCTTTGACCTCTGAGGACAATAAAAAACATTATTCCCTTGAAGAATCAACACAGAAACTGACATTTTAACATGTTTTTCTTACAATTAAGTAGAATTATCTCATTAAATCAGCAGATAATTTAACTTATTTCATCTTTCTTAACATTTTAAGACTTAACATTTTATTTATTTATTAAAAAAAACTTAAAATGCACCAAAAACAAGATATTTTCACCTATTTCAACATAGTTTTTGCAGTGAATTGTGGACAGAAACTTATGCTAAGTGCCCCATTGAATATAATATATATATAATTAAATAATTAACCATATTTGTGCACTAACTATGTTAGAAATGTCATTTTTCTATAATAAAATGCACATTTGTTATGCTATGAGAGCTAATCTGACATATTTAGACCCTTTATTATGGCTTAATTCTCAGAATAATACATTATTTTCATAAATAAAGCCAATAATTAATAATAATATATATATTTTTCGCTTCTCAATATTAGACAAAGCTCATTGTGAAGCTTTTATCTTTCTTGTCGTGTCCTTGAGACGCTGAAAACTCAGATCTGACGGAAACTCCCCAAAAAATAATAAGTAGAACTTATTGAGAATAATCTTATCAGTCGCTGGATTCAACCTTGATCGTCTGCAGCTGGACAAACGTCCTCCTCCAGAACTTTATACCAACTTTATTTAATTAAAATAAAATCAGAGCTAAGCCCAGATAGAAAACACACAACATAAGGTTCAAGGGCAGCGACGCTGGAAAACCTGGAGAAGATGTAATTAAATGCAGCCGGGAATAAGAAAAGTGACGGTTTCCCAGCAATAAAAGAGATAAAAGAGAAGATTCTGACCTGTTTTCAGTGTTAAATGCTGCTTATTTGGTTTATTTAACATATTTAATGTGTTATTGCATCAAAATTATGTGGTTTAATTAATTCTACAACAAGCTAATTTAGCTCAAAAGTAGAAATTAAATTAATTATTCTGCACATATAGAAAAAAACACAAGTACAATCAACTTAAAATATATATTTAGAGTTAGATAAATTAATTTCATGCAAACACTTGATATAATAATATTAATTAATTTCAACAAAGCATTTTTTCAGTGTATTAAAGCCTATTAGTAATAAGAATGTATATAAAAGTTAGAAAAAATCAGAAAAAATAGAATTTTAGCCCTTTTAATGTTAATTTATGAATATTTTAGACTGTGATATATTCATAATTCAACATGTAATGTATTTATACATATTTAAGTTGAATTTGCATATTGTTGCTATATGATAACAAATCTTATTTTAGCATGTTAGAATAAAAAATAATTAAATATTAAAATAATTAAAGTAAAGTAAGTTTACTTCTGCCAGATAGTGGGTTCCAAAATTCAGAATAAGAGGCAACTTTCAGTTCACATGTCAAATATCTATCAGCAATAGGGATATCCTGGTCATGTGACCTCATAAACTGCATGTCCTTCAAAATAAAAGCCCCTTATTACACTTGCTGTTACTGCCAAGCCTCTAAATGTAGATAAAACCTAAGATCAAACAACACAAGTCTTATAATAGTAAAGGAAAATAATAAAAACCTGTTTCCAAAGGCGCCATCTCTGGGGGAGGCGTAGGGTTTTATGCTAGGCGGTGTACATGTCCCTCAGCGGCGGCCATGTTGGGAAGGTCCAGCTCCAGCTGTGATCTGTAGATGTACACACACAAAAATACTCTAACTTTTCTGGATTTCCACATGGTTTTGTTTGTTTTACATGTTATTAACACAACTAATTTACTATAATGAAGCCTTTCCACTAGTGTGAAAAAGGGGCTTTTATTTTGAAGGACATACAATTTATGAGCAAATGTAGTTAGAATATTGCAAAAAAAAAATCTAGAAATGTTTTTTACTACAAATAAAAAAAATACTTTATTTAGAAATCTAACTTGAAATAGTTAAATTAAGTTATTAAGTAATTAAGATTTACACCAGATACAAAAACTTTATTTATAACTTAAAACATGACGGAACTACCTGACTGACTTTTATCTCATATTTCTTTAGTTTTTAGCTCATGTTTTTGACCTTTTATCTCATATTTATGACTTTTAATGTCATGTTTTTGACTTTTTATTTTATATTAATGACTTTTATCTCATATATGACTTTTTAGCAATTATTTCTCACTTTTTATCTCATATTTTTTAATTTTGGGCTCATATTTCTGACTTTTTATCTTATACTTTTACTTTTTAGCTCATATTTCAGACTATTAAATCTTATTTTTTTATATTTTATCTCATATTTCTCACTTTTTATCTCATATTTTTAAATTTTTGGCTCATATTTCTGACTTTTTATCAGTTTTTTTAACAGAACATGAAGAATATATTGTGATAGATGTTTATTATAAAGGAGCCAATTAAATAATCACACAAACAGCTCAAATCTACATTAAATATCGAAATAGTCTCTACTACTGATATTATATTAAACTATTGTCTTATTATATCTTATATATACTGATGCTGTTATATATATATATATATATATATATATATTATATTTCTTTAGTTTTCTACTGTGATTTATGAATAAAACTACTGAATACTGAAACTAAATCAGTGTTATTTTTTTGTTTATTTTAGATTTTAACAGGTTAACAAACATGACCCCTGTATAAAAACCTATATTTCACCCTGATATTGACCTAAAGTTTGAATAAATAATGTCATTTAATCCCAGAGTGCCTCAGCGGTCACTTGATAAAACGTGTAAACAGTGAAACTGTGTCTGTTGAATAAAAATCTTTATCACAAACAAACAAACAAACAAACTGTCTGGAAAACCTCCAGGTCTCCAGAGATCATCCTCCCACATTCTCATTAGGAAGAAAAGAAAAGCTGCTTTCACATGACCTTCCCTGGAACTTTATTTTGAAAGTTAGAAAGCAGAAAAAAGTGTGTGAGGGGCAGTTTTCTATCAGAACGGAACTTAAATCCACAATATGTGACAGAATAGTAATAGATTATTCATAAAGGGTCCATATGTGACACTTTTCCTGGATTTATTTGAAGTTATCCAGATATATTTGTGATTCTAAGCAGCTAAAATCATCTCATTATAGTTGTAAGAAAGAAGAAAGCCTGATTTTATTCCTATTAATGAGCCTCTGTGGATCAGGAGAAAAAAAGACAAAAATACCACCAATATCAGTCAATCTGGGCTGTTCAGAATGGGTTTATTCCTCTAGCATCAACCATTGCTGCTGGATTATAAATCTGTCAATTCATGCTGCAAAAAACAATCCTCATCACGGTTATCAGATCTGCCCTTTGACCTCTGGAGGCTGCAAAAGTGTGTTTTTATTTTTGGCCTCCGACTAAAACAGCATCATTGTCTTGTGGTTGAAATGCAAAAGTTAATAAATGTTATCTGTATTTCTACAGTAGAAATATAAGCGGGAAAATAAGTGAATTAGACATTTACACACGTATGTTTGATGGTTGTGTGTGTGTGTGTGTGTGTGTGTGTGTGTGTGTGTGTGTGTGTGTGTGTGTGTGTACATACTCTAAGGAAAACTATGTTTTTCTCATGAAACTGAGATATTGTTTTCATTTTATTGTCATTTTATTGTCATTTTATTGTCATTTCCTGCTGCAGAAGAGAACAAAACCAGAATCATGAGCTTGATTTTAATGTTTGATAAAAGAAGCTTGAAGTTTACTGAGCTGCTTTTTTAATTCACAACAAAACATTTTAATTATCTCTATATAATTAATATATGTCTTATTTACTACTTTTGACTAAATATTGGATGAGAAAACTTCAGCTCTAACACTAAATAAGTCAAAAATATGTGATGAAAAGTCAGAAATATGACATTAAACGTCAGAAAAATGAGATAAAAGTCAAAAATATGAGAGAAAAAGTAAAAAATATGAGAGAAAAAGTCAAATATAATAGAATATAATAGAATATAATTTAGATCGGAGCTGTCTTTAAACATCTTACACAATATATTCTTCATGTTCTGGAATGATCCTCAGTGGGATTTATATTAATTTATAGTCAAATAATTGACCTTTGAACTCTGATCTTAATAATTCAGTTTATTTCAAGTGTTTTTTCCTGATTTGGGTCAGTTTGGTCTTGTTTTAAAGTATTTTATCCATAGAAAAACACTATTTTAGATTTTTTCCCCCACATTTATTATCATTTAGAGCAGGAAAACTGATAAATGGTTAAATAAAACTCACTAAAACAATGAAATTCCATCACTATTTAACCCTGATTCTTTTAAAAACCCACTAAATGCAACTTTCACTGGGTCACCTGTAGCTAAAACCATTTTTTTCAACATGCATTCATAAAAATACCAGATGTCAGTGAATACTGATGCTAACGTGGTGTTTTCAGGCCTCTCCTGCAGGGGTCATGCAGGGGTCATGCAGGGGTCATGCAGGTCAGCGCTGTGACTCTGCAGCGTTTCTGCTTCCTGGCACATTTATAAATAGCTTCCTCCTGCTGCCTCTGCCACTCCACAGGCGTCAGATAGTAACTGCAGCTGTGCTGCAAAACAACAATAGTGCTTTTAAAAATAAGGTTACGGGAATTCACTAATCGGCTGCAGGGTTTCAGAAACGGCTGTCGCCAGGGTTGGTTGCTGCTCGCCAGCTGATCATCGATGGGACTGAAACTAGGAAACACTCAGGGACTTCCCCTGGTTGCATAATCAAAGCTTCAGTTGTGGTTTGTAAACTTCATGTGCAGCGATATTAATTTATTAGTCGCAAGAGGGAAGAGCAACAAGCTGCAGGAACAACATGTTCTGTTATAGTCAGAAAGTCAGAAATATGAGATAAAAGTAAAAAATATGAGATAAAAAGTCAGAAATATGAGATAAAAGTAAAAAATATGAGATAAAAAGTCAGAAATATGAGATAAAATGTCAGAAATATGAGATAAAAGTAAAAAATATGAGATAAAAAGTCAGAAATATGAGATAAAAAGTCAGAAATATGAGATAAAAAGTCAGAAATATGAGATAAAATGTCAGAAATATGAGATAAAACGTCAGAAATATGAGATAAAAAGTCAGAAATATGAGATAAAAGTACAAAATATGAGATAAAAGTACAAAATATGAGATAAAAGTCAAAAATATGAGATAAAACGTCAGAAATATAAGATAAAACGTCAGAAATATGAGATAAAATGTCAGAAATATGAGATAAAATGTCAGAAATATGAGATAAAACGTCAGAAATATGAGATAAAATGTCAGAAATATGAGATAAAAAGTCAGAAATATGAGATAAAATGTCAGAAATATGAGATAAAAGTAAAAAATATGAGATAAAAAGTCAGAAATATGAGATAAAATGTCAGAAATATGAGATAAAACGTCAGAAATATGAGATAAAATGTCAGAAATATGAGATAAAAAGTCAGAAATATGAGATAAAATGTCAGAAATATGAGATAAAAGTAAAAAATATGAGATAAAAAGTCAGAAATATGAGATAAAACGTCAGAAATATGAGATAAAATGTCAGAAATATGAGATAAAATGTCAGAAATATGAGATAAAATGTCAGAAATATGAGATAAAGTCAGAAATATGAGATAAAAAGTCAGAAATATGAGATAAAAGTAAAAAATATGAGATAAAAAGTCAGAAATATGAGATAAAATGTCAGAAATATGAGATAAAAGTAAAAAATATGAGATAAAAAG
Source organism: Lepturacanthus savala (assembly GCA_030544235.1). Lineage (NCBI taxonomy): Eukaryota > Metazoa > Chordata > Actinopteri > Scombriformes > Trichiuridae > Lepturacanthus > Lepturacanthus savala. The sequence continues at coordinate 28,626,630 of CM060481.1, forward strand.
TCAGAAATATGAGATAAAAAGTCAGAAATATGAGATAAAAAGTCAGAAATATGAGATAAAATGTCAGAAATATGAGATAAAACGTCAGAAATATGAGATAAAAAGTCAGAAATATGAGATAAAAAGTCAGAAATATGAGATAAAAGTACAAAATATGAGATAAAAGTACAAAATATGAGATAAAAGTCAAAAATATGAGATAAAACGTCAGAAATATAAGATAAAACGTCAGAAATATGAGATAAAATGTCAGAAATATGAGATAAAATGTCAGAAATATGAGATAAAACGTCAGAAATATGAGATAAAATGTCAGAAATATGAGATAAAAAGTCAGAAATATGAGATAAAATGTCAGAAATATGAGATAAAAGTAAAAAATATGAGATAAAAAGTCAGAAATATGAGATAAAAAGTCAGAAATATGAGATAAAATGTCAGAAATATGAGATAAAACGTCAGAAATATGAGATAAAATGTCAGAAATATGAGATAAAAAGTCAGAAATATGAGATAAAATGTCAGAAATATGAGATAAAAGTAAAAAATATGAGATAAAAAGTCAGAAATATGAGATAAAACGTCAGAAATATGAGATAAAATGTCAGAAATATGAGATAAAATGTCAGAAATATGAGATAAAATGTCAGAAATATGAGATAAAACGTCAGAAATATGAGATAAAAGTACAAAATATGAGATAAAAGTACAAAATATGAGATAAAAGTACAAAATATGAGATAAAACGTCAGAAATATGAGATAAAAGTCAGAAATATGAGATAAAATGTCAGAAATATGAGATAAAGTCAGAAATATGAGATAAAAAGTCAGAAATATGAGATAAAAGTAAAAAATATGAGATAAAAAGTCAGAAATATGAGATAAAATGTCAGAAATATGAGATAAAAGTAAAAAATATGAGATAAAAAGTCAGAAATATGAGATAAAAAGTCAGAAATATGAGATAAAAAGTCAGAAATATGAGATAAAATGTCAGAAATATGAGATAAAACGTCAGAAATATGAGATAAAAAGTCAGAAATATGAGATAAAAGTACAAAATATGAGATAAAAGTACAAAATATGAGATAAAAGTCAAAAATATGAGATAAAACGTCAGAAATATAAGATAAAACGTCAGAAATATGAGATAAAATGTCAGAAATATGAGATAAAATGTCAGAAATATGAGATAAAACGTCAGAAATATGAGATAAAATGTCAGAAATATGAGATAAAAAGTCAGAAATATGAGATAAAATGTCAGAAATATGAGATAAAAGTAAAAAATATGAGATAAAAAGTCAGAAATATGAGATAAAAAGTCAGAAATATGAGATAAAATGTCAGAAATATGAGATAAAACGTCAGAAATATGAGATAAAATGTCAGAAATATGAGATAAAAAGTCAGAAATATGAGATAAAATGTCAGAAATATGAGATAAAAGTAAAAAATATGAGATAAAAAGTCAGAAATATGAGATAAAACGTCAGAAATATGAGATAAAATGTCAGAAATATGAGATAAAATGTCAGAAATATGAGATAAAATGTCAGAAATATGAGATAAAACGTCAGAAATATGAGATAAAAGTACAAAATATGAGATAAAAGTACAAAATATGAGATAAAAGTACAAAATATGAGATAAAACGTCAGAAATATGAGATAAAAGTCAGAAATATGAGATAAAATGTCAGAAATATGAGATAAAGTCAGAAATATGAGATAAAAAGTCAGAAATATGAGATAAAATATAAAAAATGAGATTTAATAGTGAAAAATATGAGCTAAAAAGTTAAAAAGAGATACAAAGTGATAAATATGAGATGAAAGGCATTAATTATAAGGCCTAATTATTTAATTGGCTCCTTTTAAAGTTAATTTAAATACTAGTAATTACTCAGTAAATGTTAAATTAACAGATTAATGTGACGCTGCTTTTTGTTTTTTTAATCATTTTAAAATCAGAACTGAGATTATTTGTTTTATTATAAATAAATAATAAATTAAATTAATTACATTTAAAAAAATCTATAGAACTTTATACAAAAATAAAAAAAATAAATATAATAGTGATGAATATACACATAAAATGATAAATAGATACTTTATTAATAGTGATTATTGATCATCTATAACTGATATTATACATTAATAGTGATTATTGATCATCTATAACTGATATTATACATTAATAGTGATTATTGATAATCTATAACTGATATTATACATTAATAGTGATTATTGATCATCTATAACTGATATTATACATTAATAGTGATTATTGATCGTCTATAACTGATATTATACATTAATAGTGATTATTGATCATCTATAACTGATATTATACATTAATAGTGATTATTGATCATCTATAACTGATATTATACATTAATAGTGATTATTGATCATCTATAACTGATATTATACATTAATAGTGATTATTGATCATCTATAACTGATATTATACATTAATAGTGATTATTGATCATCTATAACTGATATTATACATTAATAGTGATTATTGATCATCTATAACTGATATTATACATTAATAGTGATTATTGATCATCTATAACTGATATTATACATTAATGTTGCTTTAAACTGACACCACTTGTTTTCTACATTAATTTCATTCACAACAACATGGTTTTATCAGTTTTTATCTGTCAACAATAAACAAACAAAGAGCAGAGAGTGAATCAAATAAAAACTGCAGCTCATAAAAACCTAAAAACAGCAACATAAATGCTTCCAAATGTTAATTCTCTGTTGATTTGTCACTAATAGCGACAGCGTTGTAGTAGTAAACACTGACGACAGAGTAAAACAACATTCTATGTGTTGTGGACTCGCTCTTATCTAAACAAATAGGACGTTATCTGCCCTGGTCCTAATCTGTGATAAGAGGCTGTTTGTTTGGCTGAGGATCACAGCAGCTGAATGAAAAAATAAAAAAACTCTTGGCAAGAGTGAGTCAGAGGAATCACAGGATCAAATATCATTTGTCACAGCCCTCGGTGCCTCGCTGACAGAACACGTTAAAGCTGCACCATGTCTCCATGCCCACAGCTACGAATAAAACACACTCACAGCTGGGAACCACAGCTGGGGAAGTTCAACTAGTTCCACAGCCTTTGCTCAATGATTTGTTGATGCACCAAGTCTTGTTGGATATGCTGCTACCAGCTATCTTTGGGCAGTTTTGTCCATTCCTCTCCAGCAGTCACAGACTTGTCCTGAAGCCACTCCTCTGATATCTTGGCTGTGGACTTCGGGTCATTGTCCTGCTGAAAGATGAACCGTCACCCCAGTCTGAGGTCAAGAGCTCTGGAGCAGGATTTCATCCAGGATGTCTCTGTCCATTGCTGCATTCATCACTAGTCTCCCAGTTCCTGCAGGATGCTGCCACCACCAGGCTTCACTGTAGGGATGGTATAGTCCTGGTGATGAGCTGGTTTCCTCCTGACATTCACATCAGACCAGAGAATGTTGTTCTTCATGGTCTGAGAGTCCTTCAGCTGCCTTTTACTAAGGAGTGGTCACTCTGCCAGACAGGCCTGAGGTTCTCCTCTCTCCACAGAGGAACGCTGACCATCGGCTTCTTAGTCACCTCCCTGAGTATTACTAGTACTGCACAGTATGGCAGATTAATTGCACATGTATTGCACAGAAGGGTAGACAATTGCACATGTATTACAGTAGGGTCGATTATTGCACATGTGCATGTATTGCACATTGGGGTAGAATATTGCACATGTATTGCATCGTGGGGTTGATTATTGCACATGTATTGCATCGTGGGGTTGATTATTGCACATGTATTGCATCGTGGGGTCGATTATTGCACATGTATTGCACAGGAGGGTCGATTATTGCACATGTATTGCACAGTGGGGTAGAATATTGCATGTTGCATAGCGGGATAGATTATTGCACATGTATTGCATCATGGGGTCGATTATTGCACATGTATTACACAGTGGGGTTGATTATTGCACATTTATTGCACAGTAGGATAGATTATTGTGCATGTAATGCACATTTGGGTAGATTATTGCACATGTATTGCACAGTGAGGTAGTTTATTGCACATGTATTGCATCGTGGGGTCGATTATTGCACATGTATTGCATCGTGGGGTCGATTATTGCACATGTACTGCACAGTAGGATAGATTATTGCACATGAATTGCACAGCGGGGTATATAATTGCACATGTATGGCACAGTGTGGTAGATTATGGCACATGAATTTCACAGGAGGGTCGATTATTTCACATGTATTGCACAAGAGTATGTTATTGCACATGTATTACATATTAGTGTAGATCATTGCACATGAATTTCACAGGAGGGTCGATTATTGCACATGTATTGCACAGTAGGATAGATTATTGTGCATGTATTGCACATTTGGGTCGATTATTGCACATGTATTGCACAGTGGGGTTGATTATTGCACATTTATTGCACAGTAGGATAGATTATTGTGCATGTATTGCACATTTGGGTAGATTATTGCACATGTATTGCACAGTGAGGTAGTTTATTGCACATGTATTGCATTGTGGGGTCGATTATTTCACATGTATTGCACAAGAGTATGTTATTGCACATGTATTACATATTAGTGTAGATTATTGCACATGAATTGCATATAATAACTTATGCTACAGATATTCTCAGATTCAACATGTTTTTAACGCTGTTCTTTTTGGAATAAAACACTTTGTGCACATGTGATTTCTCTCATCAGATCCATCAACAAACACCAATGTTTAAACTATTTGAACGAGCTGAGGACTCAAACCTGCGAGACAAGTTGCAAACGGAGAGAGAAGACGACGATCGGGTCAGATTATTACGGCGGTATCGTAGTATTTTTAATTTTAATGTCCCCTCCAGGAATGATTCTCTTTTATTGCCCCCTCCTCGTTAATTTAATGGTATTTTCGCCGTCGCAGACACCAGAATAAACACCTTCACACGCCGTCCAGCACCTTCAGGTCACATTCGTCCCAAAATATGAACAGATGGTATTTCTGTCCACACACACTCCTGTAGTACACTTGTAGCGTAGCTGGGTTTTGCCAACTCATGGTTCCACACCACGGCCTGTGGGTTGTGGGGGGATTGGTGTGTATTCTGACACCCCGGGTCAGAAATAGCCCCCAATGCCCGGAGACACGCCGCCCCACATAAAGCCTGGTCTGCACTTCCTGTACTGTTGACAATGCCACGCTCCAGTCTACTAGCACCCAGCATGTCGGCTGGAGGGACCACTCTGTTTTTCACGTTGAACTTCTGGAAACCGGTGAGTGATTCTCCGCCGTTAAACCTTTAGCTGACGATGTAGTGGTTTTAAAGTAAAACGCCACGAGTCCTCGTCGTGTTCCATAGGAGCAAGTTCTGATAAAAATGTCTGATTTGATGGGAAAGGACCATAAATGAGAATCAAAGAATCAGAATAAACAGGAATCAAGTCTGAAATTTCAATTGTTTTGTCCATAATAAGATTTTAGCAGCAAATTATGCACATTTTTATTCAAAAAACACATTTTTTTGTCTCTTTATTTCTTCTACTATCATTAGGACTCATGTTACATTTAACAGATCAATAACAATTTAAATGACGTTTAACAGGTCAGAACTGAGGTTTTTGGGTTATTGATTCTATTTCTCATTGATCAATAATCAATAATCAGACACTTGACTGAAGCAGATTCATCCACCAACATGTTAAAGAGTTAAAAACTAGAAAAATATCACTTTAATGTTCATTTAGAACAGATAAAAATGAGATTAATTAGTGATTATTGATCATCTATAACTGATATTATACATTAATAGTGATTATTGATCATCTATAACTGATATTATACATTAATAGTGATTATTGATCATCTATAACTGATATTATACATTAATAGTGATTATTGATCGTCTATAACTGATATTATACATTAATAGTGATTATTGATCGTCTATAACTGATATTATACATTAATAGTGATTATTGATCATCTATAACTGATATTATACATTAATAGTGATTATTGATAGTCTATAAATTATTGATTTTCCTCTCATATTGCACCACATTGCTGCATTTTAATTTAGAGTTTGTTTTTTTTATCTTTCTAACCCCTGGATGCCCTAGAAGGGAGAGTTTCTTGCCTTAAAGTGAAATGAGAGACACACACACACACACACACACACACACACACACACACACACACACACACACACACACACACACACACACACACACACATAAACAACATCTGTTCATTTGTAATAATCATGAGTCAGTCCTCTTGTTCTTGTTCTTGTTGATGAAACATCATGTTTCAGCCTTGGTTTCTCTTCATAATCATCATTTTCACTCCCTTTAACTTTTATCTCAGTTTGATGCAGTAACTCTAATAATGACATTTCTTTCATTTCTCCTCCTCTGCATTTTTTGCCTTCAAACATCACGAGGCAGCAACATCAGGAATGTTCCTGGAGCCTTGAACTCAAACTAAATCTTTGGCTATTGATTCTTTTCTGTTTGTACATGATTGAACTTTAGAAGCCTGAGTTAGCGTTAGCCTTGTTAGCATTAAGACTGTTGTGGCTACAGATGTTTGGTTTAAAAGTTCTATTATTGGTGAATATTTGAAATATGCTAAATTATCTGCAAAGTTCAAAAGGTCAATGATTTATAAGATCAATTATCAGGAAAACCAGAACTTTTCTACATAATGTTTTATCAGTTTTTCTGCTGTAAATGATAATAAATGTTGAATATCTCTACAAACACAAAGATTATGGACTTAAACCTGGAATCAGAATAAATCTATAACATTATCTCATATTTCTGACTATTTGATCTTGTCTTTTTGATTTTTTTATCTAAAATTTCTGACTTTTAATCATATTTTTTACTTTTTTATCTCATATTTCTCACTTTTAATCTCATATTTTAGATTTTTTATGTCATATTTCTGACTTTATTTCCTATTTCTGACCATTTGATCTTGTATTTTTGACATTTTGTCTCATATTTATGACTTTTAATCCCATATTTCTCATTTTAAATCATAATCCTGACTTTATCTATTATTTCTGACTATTTAATCATTTTTTTTTTACATTTATCTCATATTTCTCACTTTTAATCTCATATTTTAGATTTTTTATGTCATATTTCTGACTTTATTTCCTATTTCTGACTATTTGATCTTGTGTTTTTGATGTTTTATCTCATATTTCAGACTTTTAATCATATTTTTTACTTTTTTATCTCATATTTCTCACTTTTATGTCATAGTTCTGACTTTATCTGACATTTCTGACTATTTCATCTTGTGATTTCTCACTTTTATCTCATATTTCTGACTTTTAATCTCATATTTTAGATTTTTATCTCATATTTCTGACCATTTGATCTTGTATTTTTGACATTTTGTCTCATATTTATGACTTTTAATCTCATATTTCTCATTTTAAATCATAATCCTGACTTTATCTATTATTTCTGACTATTTAATCATGTTCTTTCTACATTTATCTCATATTTCTCACTTTTTATCTCATATTTTTGATTTTTTATTTCATATTTCTGACCATTTGATCTTGTATTCTAGATTTTTTATCTCATATTTCTCTCTTTTATGTCATATTTCTGACTTTTATCTCATATTTCTGACTTTATCTAATATTTCTGACTATTTAATCTCATGTTTTTTGACGTTTTATCTCATATTTCTCACTTTTTATCTCATATTTTTTATTTTTTATTTCATATTTCTGACCATTTGATCTTGTATTCTAGATTTTTTATCTCATATTTCTCTCTTTTATGTCATATTTCTGACTTTATCTAATATTTCTGACTATTTAATCTCATGTTTTTTGACGTTTTATCTCATATTTCTCACTTTTTATCTCATAAAGATAAAAATACAAGACCAAACTGACTAAAATCAGGAAAAAAAAACATCTGTCTGCAAAGTTCAATGATTAAGAAGATAAGAGGTCAAAGGTCAATTATTTGTCCATAAAATGATAGAAACAACACTGAGGATCATTCCAGAACATGAAGAATATTTTCTGTAAGGACATTATAAACAAACAGCTCAGTTTCAGGGTGTTTTTTGGCTTCTACCAGGTTCATCTTTGTGTCTCAAAGCTGCGTTTTCATCCTTCTTGTGTCTGAACATCAGCCTCAGACTCATTCCAGCTGAGCCTCGGGGCAGAAACAGACCAAACCTCCTCCCGCTGACATTTCTTACAGCGTTTCACTCCTTTTCTCAATCTGTGTCAGGGCTAACGGCCGCGCTGCTTTTGCAAGGTGCAATTTACCGGCCGCCTTCAACCCATTTGGTTTATTTAGACTAAGGAGCTGCTGAAGGTGATGTTATGGTCACAGGCATCGCCATGGTGATGAGGGGATTCTGCACCGGGTGTTTGCTCAGTTGGACGTTTAGAGCTGAATTTACTCAGGAGATAAAAGTTGATGTTCATGCCCAGTCTGTTAAGGACAGTAAGGTCCTGTTCTATGCAGGGAGGTTTACACTTATATGATGTGTGATTAAACCTTAAATATATGGAATATATATATAAATCTGCAACATCTGAGTACAAAATTCTGATGTTTACGGATTCAAAATGGTTGAGAAGAAAGAAAAGCAGAGGCACTTTGAGATTAGAATTAAAAAAATAGTATAAAAAGCCTTTAATCAGGACCAGGCCTGATAAAAAGACTTTATTTAAAACTTAAAACAAGATGAAACTGACCCAAATCTGGAAAAAAACACTTGAAATAAGCTCAAATCTAAATTAAATATCTACTACTGATATTATATTAAACTATTGTCTTATTGTATTGATGATTTAAGTTTATTAAAGGTTATTTGAGATAAACGTGTCAGCTAAGCGGTTCAATAAGGATCAGTTGGGAAGTGAATAACATCATCAACAGAGAAAGACTCCATTGACCTCCATTAATTAGAACCATTGGACACAATCGATCCCCAGGAGTCTAGACACTGGAGGTTGATGGGAATGTTTAGTGGAATCTAACTGGACGTTGTGGAGGTCATGGAGCAAAACTGGTGCAATTATAGACGATCAATAATCACTATTAATGTATAATATCAGTTATAGACGATCAATAATCACTATTAATGTATAATATCAGTTATAGATGATCAATAATCGCTATTAATGTATAATATCAGTTATAGATGATCAATAATCACTATTAATGTATAATATCAGTTATAGATGATCAATAATCACTATTAATGTATAATATCAGTTATAGACGATCAATAATCACTATTAATGTATAATATCAGTTATAGACGATCAATAATCACTATTAATGTATAATATCAGTTATAGATGATCAATAATCACTATTAATGTATAATATCAGTTATAGATTATCAATAATCACTATTAGTGTATAATATCAGTTATAGATTATCAATAATCACTATTAATGTATAATATCAGTTATAGATGATCAATAATCACTATTAATGTATAATATCAGTTATAGATGATCAATAATCACTATTAATGTATAATATCAGTTATAGATGATCAATAATCACTATTAATGTATAATATCAGTTATAGATGATCAATAATCACTATTAATGTATAATATCAGTTATAGATGATCAATAATCACTATTAATGTATAATATCAGTTATAGATGATCAATAATCACTATTAATGTATAATATCAGTTATAGATGATCAATAATCACTATTAATGTATAATATCAGTTATAGATGATCAATAATCACTATTAATGTATAATATCAGTTATAGATGATCAATAATCACTATTAATGTATAATATCAGTTATAGATGATCAATAATCACTATTAGTGTATAATATCAGTTATAGATGATCAATAATCACTATTAATGTATAATATCAGTTATAGATGATCAATAATCACTATTAATGTATAATATCAGTTATAGATGATCAATAATCACTATTAATGTATAATATCAGTTATAGATGATCAATAATCACTATTAATGTATAATATCAGTTATAGATTATCAATAATCACTATTAATGTATAATATCAGTTATAGATTATCAATAATCACTATTAATGTATAATATCAGTTATAGATGATCAATAATCACTATTAATGTATAATATCAGTTATAGATGATCAATAATCACTATTAATGTATAATATCAGTTATAGATGATCAATAATCACTATTAATGTATAATATCAGTTATAGATGATCAATAATCACTATTAATGTATAATATCAGTTATAGATTATCAATAATCACTATTAATGTATAATATCAGTTATAGATGATCAATAATCACTATTAATGTATAATATCAGTTATAGATGATCAATAATCACTATTAATGTATAATATCAGTTATAGATGATCAATAATCACTATTAATGTATAATATCAGTTATAGATGATCAATAATCACTATTAATGTATAATATCAGTTATAGATGATCAATAATCACTATTAATGTATAATATCAGTTATAGATGATCAATAATCACTATTAATGTATAATATCAGTTATAGATGATCAATAATCACTATTAGTTTAAAAGGATTTTTCACTCAACATGTTTCTGTTTATGATAATTGGAACAATGAGAAATAGTCTCAATAACCAAAAACCTCAGTTCTACTTTCTTAATTATTATTATTATTATAATTATTATTATTACTATTATTAATAATAATAATAATAATATTAATAATAATAAATGTGTCTACTACAGTTGAGACCTGGTGAATGACTCCAACCGTCCTCTGTACCTGTTTGTTGCTATTCAACGTAACAGGCAGCAGTAAAATGTCTATTTTTGGCTGCATGTCCTTTGTCTGGCGGCACCAAGAGCAGCAGATGTCACCTAATCCCCAAACCTTTATTTTCAGAGTTCGTCAAACAATGACGCTTTGTCACGCCACGTTGAATCCGATACCGACGCACCAACGTCCACTTGTGATTGGATCACCCAAAGAAACACAACCAGTGGCAGCTGCTGGTTTTTCAAGGGAAGGGAAGCTCATTTTCTAGTTTCTAGTCTCATCAACGGTACATTGTATTTGTCACTTTTCCCCTTTGCACCAAATAATCAGGAAGTCTTCACCAGTCAACGATACTCAAAGTCTACCGTTTGTGTGTAGCTTGTTATCTTGCTCGCTAGCTTGCTCGTTAAGGACAGTAAGAGCAGAGTTTCCAAACGTGAGAACAGACTCCGATAACACTGGAAAAAGATGCTAATGAACTATGTTTTTAACAACGTAGAGCGAATCTCAACGCTGATTGGTTGTCGCGCTACGTCATCCTGCGAATTCGCCTGAAAAGTTAAATATTTTCAACTTGACGCAACGGGCGAATTTTGCGTCACGAAGCTTGATTTTTCGCCACTTCGCATCCATGGCATCGCGAAATCGCGTCTTCCCATTGACTTAACATGTAACCAAAGTCAATCACAAAGCATTATAAAACAAATATGGCCATTAGCAACAATGCTAGCTGCAACATATGATCAATAATTTATAAAATAGTGACAATAAAATGGTTCCAGGGCAGATAGAAAACATTCTACATGGACTACGATCACATTAAAAGCAGCAATGGAATGGTGCAACTGTTAGCTTTCAGGCTAAAAGAGCTAGTATTTATTGATCAGAAGTACACTTGATGACTTAACTAGCACCACCCAACATGTCTTTTTTTTGCATATAATAAGTGTTTTTTGCAAAATGATGAATCTTGGGGAACCTCTGTGCTAATCTAAGACCGTTCCCCATCCAGTCAAATGCAAAATCGCATCCATCGCGTCGCACCGCAAAAAATCGCGTCTTCCCATTGACTTAACATGTAACCAAAGTCAATCACAAAGCATTATAAAACAAATATGGCCATTAGCAACAATGCTAGCTGCAACATATGATCAATAATTTATAAAATAGTGACAATAAAATGATTCCAGGGCGGATAGAAAACATTCTACATGGGCTACAATCACATCGGAAGCAGCAATGGAATGGTGCAACTGTTAGCTTTCAGGCTAAAAGAGCTAGTATTTATTGATCAAAAGTTTCCAACACGATGATGGTCGTAAACTTTCCTCTAACTCTCTGGAATTCACAGACCTGATTGGCTGATCACTTGATGACTGAATCTTGGGGAACCTCTGTGCTAATCTAAGACCGTTCCCCATCCAGTCAAACGCAAAATCGCATCCATCGCGTCGCACCGCAAAAAATCGCGTCTTCCCATTGACTTAACATGTAATCACGTCGCGCTATCACATGAATTGTTGTCCGGTGTGAACACCCCTTAACCCTAACCCCAGCATTTAACCAATGAGATTCTAGTTTCTCTATTGAAGCTGAAATGACCGACGCTGAACGAATAAACGAGAAGAAAGTCACTCACTGACCTGCGAAAAGTGTCTGATCCTGAACTAGTTGAGTGTGTTCTCGCACAATGTTTAGTCAGTGAAATGTAGACATAATGGTAGATAATTGACCACTTCCTTTTTGACATTTTAGGGGAAGCTGAGCTTCTCTTGCTGCAGCCTGGCAGCAATCATCACTGATGTGAACAGGGTCTTAGATACAAGAGAATCAAGATGTCCGTCAGTCCTAATTATCACATAATCACCAAATGTTCTGGAGCTGTGTGTCAACAAGTTGTGCAGTTTGGATTATGGCTCTCTTCATTAGGCTATTTAAATATTTATTTAGCCTCCACATACAAGCACTTTTTTTTAAATCAGTGTTCCTTTTACACTATTAAGGTCATGCACCATGTTTCCTGTCATGGTATTTTATTCACATCAAAACACACTCTGGTTCCCTCTTGGGACGTTGCTTGTTCATCTGCAAAGCTGGACTTTCTAAAAACCAAAAATTAGCTGGTATGATTCCATTAGCGTGTACTTGTGGTGTTCTGGACATCCTGTTAGTTTGCAAGCGCTTTCACTTTTTTGCTCGTTATTTCCTACTTTTCAGCGTTTAGCCAGCAAAGGAAAGCTAGCTGTTTTTGGGCTGTGGTGAGCTGAATTGTTGATGCAGCTTAACTGGAAAGTAAAAGCACAACATAGTCAATTTACGGCCTAAGTGACATTAAACAAACCATGTTTTCTCAGATAACATTTGAATGCCAAGTCAACAAACCTCTGAACAAATAAGTAGTCAAAAACTGTGCTTCTTTACACTCATTCTCTTGCAGAATTCATGACATCAGGGCTCTCGGTTAGAAGAATAAGGGGATTTGATTGATTCAAGCCTTGAGAATTAGGTAAGAAACTTCTATCTCCTCCTTCTGGCAGTGAGAATAACTACAAAAACACCTTTGTTGTTTTTCTACCTGTAGCTAGCTCATGATTGAATCATTGAGGTTCGCAGCAAAAGAAGAAGAAAAGAAGGACTTGATTATCACAAAGCATTATGGGAAACAAATATGGCCATTAGCGACAATGCTAGCTGCAACATAGGATCAATAATTCATAAAATAGTGACAGTAAAATGGTTCCGGGGCGGATAGAAAACATTCTACACGGGCTACAATCACATCGGAAGCAGCAATGGAATGGTGCAACTGTTAGCTTTCAGGCTAAAAGAGCTAGTATTTATTGATCAGAAGTTTCCAGGACGGTTTCAGACAATAGTATCGTCCATGATTCACCGTAAACTTTCCTCTTAACTCTCTGGAATTCACAGACCTGATTGGCTGAGTAATGATTAATGATGAATCTTGGGGAACCTCTGTGCTAATCTGAGACCGTTCTCCATCCACTCAAACCAAACCACCAACACATCCTGTTTCTAAAAGGTCGGTTAGCTTAAGGCTATCTGGCCTTTAACCTTTTGACCTGGTTTCCTATTGTTTTGCTAACTCAGAACCCCAATTCCACAGGACTATCAGGAGTTCTACATCCCATATGGCATCTCGTTTGCTGTATCCGCCAGCTGCTATCTGATAGCATTCTGCTAATTGACGATATCCTCATGATTGAATCGTTGAAGTTCGCAGAAAAAGAAGAAGAAGGACTTGATTATCACAAAGCATTATGGGAAACAAATATGGCCATTAGCGACAATGCTAGCTGCAACATAGGATCAATAATTCATAAAATAGTGACAGTAAAATGGTTCCGGGGCGGATAGAAAACATTCTACATGGGCTACAATCACATCGGAAGCAGCAATGGACTGGTGCAACTGTTAGCTTTCAGGCTAAAAGAGCTAGTATTTATTGATCAGAAGTTTCCAGGACGGTTTCAGACAATAGTATCGTCCATGATTCACCGTAAACTTTCCTCTTAACTCTCTGGAATTCACAGACCTGATTGGCTGAGTAATGATTAATGATGAATCTTGGGGAACCTCTGTGCTAATCTGAGACCGTTCTCCATCCACTCAAACCAAACCACCAACACATCCTGTTTCTAAAAGGTCGGTTAGCTTAAGGCTATCTGGCCTTTAACCTTTTGACCTGGTTTCCTATTGTTTTGCTAACTCAGAACACCAATTCCACAGGACTATCAGGAGTTCTACATCCCATATGGCATCTCGTTTGCTGTATCCACCAGCTGCTATCTGATAGCATTCTGCTAATTGACGATGTCGTCATGATTGAATCGTTGAAGTTCGCAGCAAAAGAAGAAGAAGGACTTGATTATCACGAAGCATTATGGGAAACAAATATGGCCATTAGCGACAATGCTAGCTGCAACATAGGATCAATAATTCATAAAATAGTGACAGTAAAATGGTTCCGGGGCAGATAGAAAACATTCTACACGGGCTACAATCACATCGGAAGCAGCAATGGAATGGTGCAACTGTTAGCTTTCAGGCTAAAAGAGCTAGTATTTATTGATCAGAAGTTTCCAGGACGGTTTCAGACAATAGTATCGTCCATGATTCACCGTAAACTTTCCTCTTAACTCTCTGGAATTCACAGACCTGATTGGCTGAGTAATGATTAATGATGAATCTTGGGGAACCTCTGTGCTAATCTGAGACCGTTTTCCATCCACTCAAACCAAACCACCAACACATCCTGTTTCTAAAAGGTCGGTTAGCTTAAGGCTATCTGGCCTTTAACCTTTTGACCTGGTTTACTATTGTTTTGCTAACTCAGAACCCCAATTCCACAGGACTATCAGGAGTTCTACATCCCATATGGCATCTCGTTTGCTGTATCCGCCAGCTGCTATCTGGTAGCATTCTGCTAACTTGGATTATGGATAAAACAACATAGTTTTACGGCTCTTCTAGACTTTGCAATGTTATCACACTAAATGGATCATATTCAGCCAAATGAAATGAGTCATTTCGGTTGTGTAACACTATAAACACTTGGCGTAAAAGAACACCAAACAGCAGGTTTCCCGTTTCTCCGCCAGCAGATGGAGATAGAAGTCCCAAATCACAGCTTTGAGGGAGATAAGTGGGTATGAATCAGAAAGCAGCACGACTGTTAGTATCATCGCCACAGATTGACAATATCAACTCATGTAAAAACAGACAGTAGGTGATCGGGGAGTTGGGAACGTTATGTAGAAGTAGCTTTAATACCCAACGTGCTGCTTCTGGCCTGGTATGACACCAAAGTCCACATCTACATTTCTGAAAACAATCTTCAAACATTTATTGTATGAGTATTTACTAAAGTGGCATTAATTTATGCTAATTTATGCTAATTTGTCTAATGATGATACCTGATACCAATGATTTACCCCATTTCTATTGTGGTTGGGACAAAATACAATGATTTGCACATCGTTTTCTACTTATATTGAGCTGAATACAGTAAAAAGACAAGATTTAATGTTAAAAATGTTATACTTTTCATTCATTTTGAGCTGATTCTGTGTGAATAAACTCTCCACTCCATCAACAATGCATTAAAAAACAACATTATTCAGTAAAGTTTATTATCCGGGTTCAGGAAAACCATTGTCAATTCATAATAATAATTTAATTTAGGTCCAAAAGGATTTAAACGTCTTTACAGCACAACTTCACTGGAGTTCCTCAGCTCCAACTCTAAATAAAGTGTTTTTACTTTAATGTTACTGTTCCAGCATCAATATATATCATCAATATCCACATCATCAATACAATAAGACAATAGTTTAATAGAATATCAGTAGTAGAGACTATTTACTTATTTAATGGAGATTTGAGCTGTTTGTGTGATTATTTAA